>WAAF01003707.1:19872-32038 GCA_013400475.1 Tricholaema leucomelas | reverse complement strand
TGCTGGACTCAATCCCCTGCTCCAGATTATCAATAAAAATATTGGACTGTGCCCAGCACTGATCCCTGGGGCACAGCACTGGTGACAGCTGCCAGCTGGATGTGGCACCATTCACCACCACTCTCTGGGCCCTGCAACCAGTTCTTTCATGCCAGAGTGAATCTGTCCAGGCCAGGAGCTGCCAGCTGTGCCAGGAGCTGCTTGTGGCAGACAGTGTCAGAGGCTTTGCTGCGGTCCAGGCAGTCTCCATCCACGCTCACCAGGCAGGAACCTGATCATAAAAGGAGCTCAGGTTGGTCAGGCAGGACCTGCCTTTCCTAAACCCATGCTGGCTGAGCCTGATCCCTTGGCCATCCTGTAGGTGCTTTTGTGATGGCACTCAAGATGACCTGTTCCATGCCCTTGCCTTGACTCCAGCTCTCCTGGCAGGTTAGGCTTGCATTCAGCATACCTGCTTCTGCCTGGGCTCAGGTTCTTTGGATCTCCTGCCTGCTTTTCACACAGTCACAGAATGTGTGCAGGCACACTTCCCCACCTCCTCACCTGAAGCACCAAAGCAGATGTCCTGTAAGGAATGAACTCGATGCAATTCATTCTCTACCCAACCACCACTAAGGGCTAGACTGCTGTTTGCCAAGGAAGTAGGAACACATGGAGAAAGATGCATCCACACCAGGTGCCCCCCACCAGAGACCATGCTGCACAGCTGGGCACTGCCTGGAGCCAACTGCTCCAGTGCCAAGGCAACAATATCACAGAATGTTAGAGGTTAGAAAGCACCTCCAGAGATCAAGTCCAAACCAAAAGCAGCATCACCCAGGTTAGTCTGCACAGGAATGCATCCAGGTGGGTTTGGAAAGTTTCCAGAGAAGGAGACTCCATGACCTCTCTGAGCAGCCTGCTCCAAGCCTCCAGCACCCTCACAACAAAGAAATTTCTTCTCATGTTGAGGTGAAACTTTCTCTGTTCCAGTTTGTATCCATTCTTCCTTGTCTTATTACTGCTCACCACTCAAAAGAGCTTGGCCTCAGCCACTGCCCCCCACTCCTCAGAGATCTGTACACAGTGATCAGATCCCCTCTCAGCCCTCTCCAGACTAAGCAGCCCCAGGGCTCAGTCTCCCTCCACAGGGGAGATGCTCAAGTCCTCCAGTCATCCTCGTGGCTCTCCATCAGACTCTCTCCAGCTGGTCCCTGCCTCTCCTGAACTGGGGAGCCCAAAACTGGACACAGTATTCCAGGGCAGTGTAGAGGGGGAGAAGAACCTCCCTAGTCCTGTTGGCCATACTTTTCTTGATGTACCCCAGGATGCCATTGGCTCTCTTGGCCACAAGGGCACATTTTTACCCTTACATTAATGGGGAGTGGACTTTCTACCACAGGGCAAAGTTTCATGGTGAACAGAAACAAAAATGGACCTTTCCAAATGGCCAGAGTTGTTCCTTGGTAAGCCAGCAGTCCTCTTTATCTTCAGCAGAACAACCTGCCCTAGCTTTTACCTTCTCCTGGCTAATGACTGAGTTTTCTGGGGTTAATATTAGACAAATCCAGCTCTGCATTTTGGGGTTTTTTGTTTCCTTTCTTCAGGTACCTGGGGACTGCTGTGCCCTCATTGATGAATAGATGCTGCCTCTTCTTTGAGTCTAAAATACTTAACCCTTGGAAACACAGGGGTTTAACTTCAAGAAAACACAGAATTGCTTGCACAGGATAAAGGTGTCACAGACTGCATTGGCTTGGAAGGGACCCTCAAAGGTCATCTTGTCCAACCTCTCTGCGGTCAGCAGGGACACCTCCAACTAGATCAGGCTGCCCAGGGCCACGTTAAATCTGATCTTGAACCACATCCCTGGGCAACCTGTTCCAGTATTTCACCACTCTCATTGTGCAGAACTTCTTCCTGATGTCCAACCTAAGTCTCCCCTGCTCCAGTTTCAGACCACTGCCTCTCAACCCATCACCAGAAGCCCTTCCAAGCACTCCCCTGAAATGATACAATGCTCTCTCCCCACAACTTTCAGAACTTCCTTTTTATTCAATCTTTTAATTTCTTGCACAGCTCATCCTAAGACAGGAGAGCAAAGATGTGGGCTTAGCTTAGCACAGGTCATTTTAATTGTCTTTCTGTGTGTCTTCTTTTCCAGGCTAGTAGCAGAATGGAGACTGTCCCGAGGTGTTGAGGAGCAGACACAGGCTTTCTTTGAAGGCTTCAATGAAATTCTGCCACAGCAGTATTTGCAGTATTTTGATGCTAAGGAACTGGAGGTAAAAGATTGTTTGGCTGTTGCCAGATGCAGATGGATACACAGAAAACACTTAACCTGCAGTCATTATGTCTGAAGAGCAGAGCTCACCGAGGCTCACACCTCTGTTGTGAGAGAAACTTCATGAAGTGGTATTTGGTTCCTCTGTTCACCTTCACCTTTCCTACTGACATATTTCTAAAGGCCAAGATTCATAGAATCATAGAATGGTTTGGGTTGGAAGTGACCTCAAAGATCATCCAGTTCCAACTTCCCTGCCACGGGCAGGGACACCTCCCACTAGCCCAGGTTGCTCAAGGCCTCATCCAACCTGCCCCTCAACGCCTCCAGGCAGGGGACATCCACAGCTTCCCTGGGCAACCTGTGCCAGTGTCTCCCCTTCCTTACAGTAAAGATCTTCTTCCTCATCTCCAGTCTAAATCTCCCCACCTTGAGCTTCAGTCTGTTCCACCTTTGAGCTTCAATTCGGTCTCCTCTCATCCTGTCACTACAAGCCCTTGTAGAAGATCCCTTCCCAGCTTTCCTCAGGTACTGGAAGGCTGCTACTCTGCCAGTAAGGAATGATCAGATTGCTTTTGTATTCCTCAGCAATTTGATTTGCCTGTGTTCAAAGAATGGATAACTTGTGGCTGGAGAGCAGCCAGGAAGAAAGGGACCTGGGGATACTGGTAGAGAGTAGGCTGAAGATGAGCCAGCAGTGTGCCCAGGTAGCCAAGAAAGCCAATGGCATCCTTGTCTATATCAGGAGCAGTGTGGCCAGTGGGATGAGGGAGGTTATTCTGTCCCTGTACTCAGCACTGCTCAGGCCACACCTTGAGTGCTGTGTCCAGTTCTGGGCTCCTCAATTCAAGAGAGATGTTGAGGTGCTGGAAGGTGTCCAGAGAAGGGCAACAAAGCTGGGGAGGGGCCTGGAACACAAACCCTATGAGGAGAGGCTGAGGGAGCTGGGGGTGTGCAGCCTGCAGAAGAGGAGGCTCAGGGCAGAGCTCATTGCTGTCTGCAGCTCCCTGAAGGAGGTGGGGTTGGGCTCTGCTCCCAGGCACCCAGGGACAGAAGAAGGGGACACAGCCTCAAGCTGTGCCAGGGCAGGTCTAGGCTGGATGTTAAGAGGAAGTTGTTGGCAGAGAGAGTGATTGGCATTGGAATGGGCTGCCCAGGGAGGTGGTGGAGTGGCTGTGCCTGGAGGTGTTGAAGCCAAGCCTGGCTGGGGCACTTAGTGCCATGGTCTGGTTGGTTGGCCAGGGTTGGGTGCTAGGTTGGGCTGGCTGAGCTTGGAGCTCTCTTCCAACCTGGTTGATTTTATGATTCTATTCTGATTGACAGAAGGGAGATAAAACCAGATTGGCAGTGGATGACCACATGTGGACTGCACCAGATTCTAGATGGTTTTCGTCTCTCCAGATTGCACTTTTCAAGGCATCTGTTAGATTTAAAAAGAGAAAAATAGAGCCCCAAAGCATTGTTTTCCTAGCAGAGAATTGTGTGGCTGGGCAGGGATAAATTGTTCCTGCCTGGAGTGCCTAAACACAAGCGATTGGTCATTATTCTCCTGACAGAGATGCTTTCTGTTTTGTGGCTTCTCTGAATACCCTTCATAAGCACTCCTCATTCCTCACTCTAGAAGTTTTGGATATGGTTTCAAATTAAACCAAAGAACTCCTGTTGGGGTAAGCCCAGAGGAAGGCCACAATGATAACCAAAGCCTGGAGCACCTCTGCTGTGAGGATAGCCTGAGGGAGCTGGAGGTGTTCAGCCTGGAGGAGAGAAAGCTCTAGGGGGGACCTTAGAGCTGCCTTGCAATATGTGAAGAGGATCCTCCAAGAAGGCTGCAGAGGGTCTGCTCATGAGGGTGTCTAGAGACAGGACAAAAGATTGAAGCTGAGGGAGAGCAGGCTTAGACTGGAGCTGAGGAAATAAATTTTCAGTACAAGGGTGGGGAGACTCTGGAAGATGCAGCCCTGAGTGGTTGTGGATGCCTCTTCCCTGGAGGTATTCAAGGCCAGACTGGATGAGGCCTTGAGCAACCAAGTCTGTCTGAGAGATGTCCCTGCCCATGGCAGGGAGGTTGGAGAAGATGATCTCTGTGGTGCCTTCCAATCTAAACCATTCTGATTCCATGAACTATCATTGCAGATGCTTCTGAGTGTGACTGCAGTTGATAGTCTTTTTTTCATGTGTGGGAAGCTGTAGAAGGAAAAAGTTACGACTTATACTCAAGTCTGTTTCCCTTTTCCTCCCCTAAAGGTGCTTCTGTGTGGAATGCAAGAAATTGACTTGAATGACTGGCAGAGGCACACCATTTACAGGCACTACACCAGGACCAGCAGACAGATCATGTGGTTCTGGCAGGTTTGTACACTTAGCTTTCTTCTCAGACCAACAGAAGTTACAGAGCACAGCTCCAGCTTGGTAAACAATAGTCAGAAACCCTGAAGAGGTGTCTGAGTGAGTAGTGTCACTGTAATCCAGCTGGTCCCAACAGTCCTGTGCTTCCTTAGTCTGAGGATGTAAATGGTGATAAGATCTGAATGTCAAATCTAGACCTGAATGTTGATTTCAATTCCTGTTTTTCAGTTTGTGAAAGAAATAGACAATGAGAAGAGAATGAGGCTCTTGCAGTTTGTTACTGGAACATGCAGACTGCCGGTGGGAGGATTTGCTGACCTCATGGGTATGCATGAACAGTGCCACTAAGGCACTGAGTTATGTGTTACATACACCTGGAGTGTTGCATCCAGTTCTGGGCTTTCCAGATCAAGAGGGACAGGGATATACTGAAGAGTGTCCAAGGAAGGCTGTGAGGATGATGAAGGGAGAGTGATTTGTCATTGGAATGGGCTGCCCAGGGAGGTGGTGGAGTCACTGTCCGTGGAGGTGTTCAAGAAAAGACTGGATGTGTGGCACTCAGTGCCATGGTCTGGTTGGCTGGCCAGGGCTGGGTGATAGGTTGGACTGGATGAGCTTGGAGGTCTCTTCCAACCTGGTTGATTCCATGATCTGTCTGATGGGGAAAGGCTGAGAGCCCTGGGGCTGTTTAGTCCAGAGAAAAGAAGGCTGAGAGGGGAACTTGTTAACGTCTGTAAATACCTGAAGGGTGGGTGTCAAGAAGAACGTGCCAGGCTCTGCTCAGTGGTGCCCTCTCATAGGACAAGGAGCAGTGGACACAAACTGGAACCCAGGGAGTTGCTTCTCAACATGAGGAGAATCTTGGTGTGAGGGTGCTGGAGCCCTGGAGCAGGCTGCCCAGAGAGGCTGTGGAGTGTCCTTCTCTGGAGGCATTCAAAAGCCATCTGGATGTGTTTCTGGGTGACCCTGCCCTGGGTGATCCCCTGGGCAGGGATGTTGGACTTGTTCTCCAGAAGTCCCTTCCAACCCCTGTTTCTGTGGTATGTGTATGGGCAATGTAAATTACTTTTTTAGTGAATGCTGTTCTATAAGCCTTGAGCTGTGATGGAGAAAGAGCTGGAGGGAAAGCTTCACCTTTTTGTAGCTAGAACTATGCCTTGTGTATTTGGATTTGTTACAGGGAGCAACGGACCCCAGAAGTTCTGTATTGAGAAAGTTGGCAAGGAAAACTGGTTACCTAGAAGTCACACCTGGTGAGTATGCAACAGACCAGAGCAATCTGCCTGGGGCTGTGGGAAAAGCAAACACCAGGTTACACCAGGAAACTTGGCAGCCAAAAAAGAGCTGAACTTCTGAAAGGCTGTTCTGGCCTGGGGTAGATTCCCTGGGCAGATAGAGATGGGTGAGAAATTGTATCCCTCGAGGATACAGCTGGGACCAGTGCTGTTCAGTCTCTTCATCAGTGCCATAGACAGTGAGATTGAAGGGCACTCTCAGCAGCTCTGCAGGTGACACCAAGCTGAGTGCTGTGGTTGATGAGACTGAAGGACAGGACAGAATCCAGAGGGACCTGGACAGGTTGGAGGGGTGGCTGAGGAGACCCTTTGGAGGTTCAGTAAGGGAAAGTGCAAGGTTCTGCACCGAAGTCAAGGCAACCTTCAATATCAGTCCAGTCTGGGGGATGATGAGATTGAGAGCAGCCCTGCAGAAAAGGATTTGGGGGTTCTGATGAGTGAGAAGCTGGACAGGAGCTAGCAATGGGCACTGGCAGCACAGAAGACCAGTGGCAGTCTGGGCTGCATCCAAAGTAGCATGGCCAGAGATGGAGAGAGGGGATCCTGCCCCTCTCCTCTGCTCAGACCTCACTTAAGGAGCTGTGTCCATCTCTGGGGTCCCCAAAACAGGAGAGACATGGACCTGCTGGAGAAGGCTCAGAGGAGCTGGAGAACCTCTCCTATGGGGACAGGCTGGGAGAGGTGGGGTTGTTCAGCCTGGAGAAGGCTCTGGGGAGACTTTAGAGCTACATTTCAGTATCTGATGGGGGGAACTGGAAGGCTGAGGAGGGACTGTTCAGAAGGGCCTGTGAGGATAGGACAAGGGACAATGGTTTGAGACCAGGGTAGAGGAGATTTAGGTTGGACATGAGGAGGAAGTTCTGCACAGCGAGAGTGGTGGGATGTTGGAACAGGTTGCCCAGAGACATGGTTGAGGCCCCATCCCTGGAGACATTCAAAATCAGACTTGCTGTGACCCTGGGCAGCCTCATTTAGTTGCTGCCTGTAGGTGATTTGGGCAAAATGGCCTTTGGGGGGTCCCCTCTAAACCCATGCAGTCTGTGAATCTGTGAATTCCATGGACCTGTGTAGTACTGAAAAGTTCTCACCAGCAGCACGAAGAGATTGGGGCTGCTCTGTGTTAGCACTCCACCTTGCTAGCAGTGGCCACATGGACACTTCCTCTTCCCTAGGGAAAAGGTAGCTTCTGCTCAGGTCTATCTGTGGATAGTAAGAACACCCAAACTTAACATTTCAGATGTGAATGGTGACCCTAACCATGGAGCAAAGGGGACTGCTCACCAAGTGCACAGCACTGTTCAAGCTCTTGAACAGGGGCATAGAACTGCTTGAGAGAGTCCAGCACAGAGCCACAAAGATGCTGAAGGGAATGGAACAGCTCTGTTAGGAGCAGAGCCTGAGGGAGCTGGGGCTGTGCTGCTGGGAGAGGAGGAGCTGAGAGGTGACCTCAGCAATGGTTCTAAATGTGTAAAGGGTGAGTGCCAGGAGGCTGGAGCCAGGCACTGCTGGGTGATGCCCAGGGACAGCACAAGGGGCAGTGGTGGAAGCTGAGGCATAGGAAGTTTTGTTTTAATATGAAGAGGAATTTGTTTCCCTGGGAGGGTGACAGAGCCCTGGAACAGGCTGCCATGGGGGGTTGTGGAATCTCCCTCTCTGGAGATACTCAGAACCTGTCTGGATGTGTTCCTGTGGGATCTGGTCTAGGTGATGCTGCTCTGGCAGGGAGGTTGGACTGGCTGAGCTGTGGAGGTCCCTTCCAGCCCCTGACATTCTGTGATTCTAACATCTGCTCTCAGAAATCCATAAATCCCTGTCAGTTGTCAGCTCTTCACCAGAACATGGATCCAGGTGTCCAGCTCCACAGCAAAAAGTTGAATTGCCGTTAAGATTTTCTCTTCCACTGCTGAAGTTTTCCCTTTGCTTTCAGTTTCAATCGCTTAGACCTTCCACCCTATAAGAATTACGAGCAGCTGAAGGAGAAGCTGCTGTTTGCCATCGAGGAGACAGAAGGATTTGGGCAAGAGTAGCTGAAATTTGCACCTTGAAGAACGTGAACTCAGCACGATGCAACGTTCTTCACTTCTGCTTGTTGCACACTTCATTGTAAAGTAGACTTGACTTGGGTTTATTTAACAATACTAAGGTGTGAGTAAACGGATGTAATCCTGAGGTTCTCTCCAAATTAACTCTGGATTCCTACTGAGCACTTTCAGAAATCAAATGAGCAATCAGATAATGGCTACAAATGACTTCTTATGACCTAAGTAGAGGTTTGAATACAGCTTTGGGCTCTGCTTTGTTGTACCATTCATTAAGTAGAATGCGTCCTTTAACGACCGACAGGTTTTTAACAATAGGTTTTGTCTTTCCTTTTTTAGTAGCACTTTTTGCTACTGATGCACTGGGAAGTTCATTGGTAGCTGCAATGCTGCAGCAGCATCCTAAGCCTCTTTGCAGCAGAGTTAGTACAGCCAGCTTGGAACCATCCTCTGCGGACTGTGAGCAAATCCATTGTGTAAGCTCTTTTTACTAACTCCAAGTGTGGCCAGACTGTTTGGTTTTCCCCCCTCCACCCAGGGTCTGCTCACATACCAGCTGGACTCAAGCTGCTCTTTAAGGGGATGTCAAACTGTGGCACAACTCCAGGGCATAGCTTTGCTTTGGTTAGGGTTTTTTGGGTTTCTTTCCTTTTTCCCAATCCTGCTAATTTCAGCAAAACAAACACCTGCCCAAAGCGACTGGAACCTTTCTGTGTGCCCTCAGAAGAACTCTGAGCTGTTTGCTGTGTCACACATGTAACTCTTACATCAATACTAACACTGTGGTACTTGACTTGTTCTGCAGAAGACAAGGCCAGCTGGGGTTGCAGTGGCTCCAGCTGGGATTGCTGTCTGCAGAGTGGTGTTTCTCGTCTGAGGTGTCAGTGGACGTTCTTCTCAGTGTTACTATTCTTACATGTTGCAGTCAGTTTTGCTCTGAAGACCTTCTCGGGCTCTCAGGAAAGAGGTACAAACCAACTGGATTCAGTAAAATGATAATCCTTTAGCATTGTTGTTGCTGATAGGTGATACTGGCTGAGGCTAGAGGAAACTCAGACATGGATTACAGCTGTTGTAACAGCTGGAACGTCAGCAGATAGTTCTGTAAAGACTGAAGCTGAAGTTTTGAGGGGAAGGTTTCTAAGCTAATGCATCTGAAGCTGCTTATAGCTAAGTAACTTCTGTAGTGAGTTCCTATTGGGTTAAGAATCATAGAATCATAGAACCTTTCTACTTCCTTTTAGAATCAATTCTCTTCTGGTTTACAGTAACCTTTTGCATTTTACTGCTCCTTTAGACTGAATGCACTTTTTGGGTATGGTCAGCTCTTTCCCTTGTCTGAAGGGAGGAAAACAAAACATCAATGAGATAAGCTGTTAGCCATGGTGACAGAGGTGAGACTTGAAGTTGCATAGATATGGTCAGCTCTTTCTGCTGTCTGAAAGGGAGGAGAACAAACTTCAATGAGGTGAGCTGTTAGCCACAGTGAGAGGTAAGACTTGAAGTAGCATGGCTATGGTCAGCTCTTTCTGCTGTCTGAAAGGGAGGAGAACAAACTTCAATGAGGTGAGCTGTTAGCCACAGTGAGAGGTAAGACTTGAAGTAGCATGGCTATGGTCAGCTCTTTCTGCTGTCTGAAAGGGAGGAGAACAAACTTCAATGAGGTGAGCTGTTAGCCACAGTGAGAGGTAAGACTTGAAGTAGCATGGCTATGGTCAGCTCTTTCTGCTGTCTGAAAGGAAGGAAGAACACTTCAGTGAGGTGAGCTGTTGGCCACAGTGAGAGGGGAGACTTGAAGTCTCATGTAGCACATACTAAAGCATAACTGCAGCTCAGAGCTTTAGGACAGAAGCTGTTTGCAAAAGGCTTCTGGATAAGGGACCTGAAACAGGACAGTGAGAAACTGCAAAACTGAACTTCCAGGCTTGAAAAGGATATTTCTTACTTGCTGCCCCTTCTCTCTAGACTGTAAGAGAGGAGAAAATAGATTCAGGCCTAAGAGCCACCAAGACATTAGAGGTTTTAATACAAGAGGTTTTTCAGCTCATGCCAAGTGCTACAAGAGGCATCACGGTTAGAGTTCAGTGCAAAGAGCTCTTCTCACATGCACACTGTTAAGCCAGGCATGGAAAAGACTTTCTGGTGATCTAGAAACGACCCTCTTAGAGTTGCAGTGATGGTGAGAACTAACCTGACTTGATAGCTTTCCTAAGAGGAAAAAATCTGCCAACTTCAACCCATTTGCTGGCTATGTTACAGCCTCCAGCTCATGAGGAGAAGAAAAACAAACAGAAAAAGAGAAGAAAAAAAAAAAAAAAAGCCTTATAAATATTTTCTGTTTCTATTAATTCTTACAATGAAAAGTAGTTACCTAACATATTTACAAAGAGAGATTAAATTAAGCCAGATAATGCAAGATTAAGCTAGGAAACAAACCTTAGTTCTGTGTGTTCTGCAGAAATGCTTTATGATCCATGTAGGAAAGTTAGGACTCCATGTATAAATATCACCCAAAAGGCTTTCAGCCCTCTATTTTTAAAACAAAGAGTAGCTATAACTGAAGTAGCCTTAGCCCTAGTTCTATAGGGTATGGCTCTTGAAATATTTTTATGGTTGAAATGTTTAGTTCAGGAAAAAAAAAAACCAACAAAACCAAGGTAAAATGCTTGTATATATATATATTTTTTTTTGCAGTCCAGGATTCCACTTATTCCACTTTTCTTTTCCCTGTCTTTTAATTTAAGTGGCATGTTTCTATGTCTCTTCTGCTGTATTAGGATGGATGGGGTGGGGGGAGGGAAAAGGGGGCTGGATATCCCAAAGCACCACTTCTGCTTTGAAAAGATTACAGAGACTTCATTGGAAGGGGTGAGGGGAGGAGGAATAATCTGTGAAACCCTGCGTTTGGCCCCAGGCTATTAACAAATGACTCTAAACTGGCAGAGGTTAAGGTCCCTCAGACCTTTTTTCTTTGTCAGCTGGCAAATCTGTTCCGTTTTTTACAGCATGTTGTGTAGAAATAAAAAGGAGTTCCTAGAAGCCACTGGTGCACTTTTCTGTTCTTTCTGTGGGCATCTGGTGAAGACAGATGTGGATGAGCTCCCAGCAGCCAGGATGTGATCAGTCGGCCTTAGGAGTGAGATTTTCAGCAGAGGTTAATAAATTTATCCCCCCACCCCCCAACTTCCAAACTGCCGTAGAGCAGCCTGAGCTGCACAAATCCATAGCATCTCACAAGTGTCTCTTTGTGTCCAGCTCTCAACTGATCCTAATTTACAACTATTCAAACCACTTTGCTTTTGGATTTTGATTTCTTTTTTGGCCTTACAAGATGATGAAGTGAAATGCTGAGCTGCTGATCTAAGAGTTAACAAAGCCTTATTCTGGATAGCTCAGGAAATGTTAATATCCTAACGATATGCACAGTAAATGCAGCATGTCCTCATCCAATCTGCTCTGGGAGTTGGGCTCCTTTAATCCAGTTGCTTGTGGGGGAGAAGCTTTTATTATGCTGAGAGAAATTAAAAACCCCAACAGGTGTAATTCTTTTTCTTCCATGCTGCACTGGCTGTGTTATCTCGACTCTCTCTGTCCCGTTGGTATCTCCAGCCCCCTTTTCCGTGGTGTCTTTTCCTTCCAGGATGGCTCTGTGTGTGTGTGTATGTGCTCTAGTGACCTCGTGTGTGTAAACTGGGATCAGCAGCACTGGATTGTAAAATACTGTACTGAAAAGTCGTTGTTGCCATTTCCTGGCGTTGTAATTTCAAATACTCAGGTAACTGTAACAGGATCTCAGTAAGTCAAATACTTTTATAAAACTACTTCAAGAGCTGCTACTCTGCGTGTGGTTCTTCTGCCTGCTGATGAATTGGCTGCTGCTGCCTGGGGGAGATGGACGACTTAGCCGGTCTGAAGTTGTCCTTCTACAAGAGCTCTTCAGCAATGTTTCTGCCCTGACTTCTGTCAGGGAAAGAGCGATCAGGGATTGGCACAGGCTGCCCAGGGAGGTGTAGGATCCCACTCCCAGGGAAGTGTTGGATCCTGCTTCCTGGAGAGGTGTTGGATCCCCCATCCCTGGAGAGGTGTTGGATCCCCCATCCCTGGAGAGGTGTTGGATCCCCCTCCCTGGGGAAGAGTTGGATCCCTCACCTCCAGAGTGGTGTTGGATCCTCCCGCTCCCTGGAGAGGTGTTGGATCCCGCTCCCTGGAGAGGTGTTGGATCC
>WAAF01003707.1:0-12067 GCA_013400475.1 Tricholaema leucomelas | reverse complement strand
CTGAGAGCAAATAGTGGATTGTGCTCTCCAGGCTGGATCTGCACTCACTGCAATATGCACCTGAGAGCAAATAGTGGATTGTGCTCTCCAGGCTGGATCTGCCCTCACTGCAACTTGCATCTGAGAGCAAATAGTGGATTGTGCTCTCCAGGCTGGATCTGCCCTCACTGCAACATGCACCTGAGAGCAAATAGTGGATTGTGCTCTCCAGGCTGGATCTGCACTCTGCCAGCCCAGTCTTTGGTGCTTACCTGTGCCATTGGTCTGGGATGGGAGCTGAATTCTGTCTGGGAAAACCTGTCTGATAGGTGGCAGAAGTCTGAAGGGAGGACAAGCTCTGGCCAAGCAGTGCAGCTGTGTCTGCCCTCTTAGCTGGTGCACACAAATGGAAGCAGAGACCTCACGGGACTGCCTCAGCTCTTGTGGTTGAACAGTGGAGCCTTAGCTTGTGCAGCCCATGGTGCAGCAGCTGACATCCATCAGCAGCACTGAGCCCAGCCCAGCTTGCTCAAGTATCATTTAACTGTGATGGTCAAGAGCCTTTCTGAAAGGAAAAGCTGTCCCCAGTCAGGAGAAGAAGCTTGAGGCACTGGGATTTCCTCTCTCTCAGATCTTTATGTTTCTTACTCCTTATCTCTCTTTATAAATCTCAGGAAGAAACAAAAAGGCACTGATGGTGCTAGAGGTAAGCAGCTCTCACATACCTGTGGTGCCAGGTCGTAGCCTTTCCAGATCTGATCTCTGTTCATGTTCTTCTTTCAAGCCCTTCAAAAGAGCACTGCTAAACCCTGGTGTAGCAACATCTGCTGAGCTGAAGCAGGCCAGGAGGGTGATCAGAGGGCTGGAGAACCTCACCTCTGGGGACAGGCTGTAAGAGTTGTGGATGTTCAGGATGGAGAAGGCTGCAGGGAGACCTTAGAGCAGCCTAACAGTACCTGAAGGGGCTAGAGAAGAGCTGGGGAGGGACTTTTGACAAGGGCTGGGAGTGACAGGGTGAGAAACAATGGCTTTGAGCTGGGAGAGAGGAGAGTGAGACTAGAAATGAGGAAGGAATTGTTGAGAGTGAGGGTGGTGAGACACTGTCACAGGTTGCCCAGGGAGGTTGTAGAGCAGAGAATCACAGGATGTGTGATTCATTCTGTGATTCTGTGCTCCACAACCCCCCCAGAGGTGTTCAAAGCCAAGTTGGATGAGGCCTTGAGCACCCTGGGCTAGTGGGAGGTGTCCCTGCCCATGGCAAGGGATGGGGACTGGATGATCTTGAAGGTCCTTTCCATACCATTCTGTGAACCCAAACAGCCACCCCAGCTGGACTCGCTGATGGCCAAGCCAGAGCTGGCTGTGGAGCTCCGTCACTGCCCTCTGCTGTCCCATTCCTTGCAGGCATTCCCATCAAAAGCACTATGGACAACTCCACGACCATTCAGTACGCAGGCCTGATGCACAGCTTCATCATGAAGGCGAGGAGCACCGTGCGAGACATCGACCCCCAGAACGACCTCACATTCCTGCGCATCCGCTCCAAGAAGAACGAGATCATGGTGGCGCCAGGTGAGGCTGGGGCAGAGCAGGCAGCAGGACTTGCAGCAGGACTTGCAGCAGCACTCTTGTGCTGCTGTCAGCCTGAGAGGAGAGTTTGCCTGCTGCTTTTAGTCACGTTGTATCAGCTTCTCCAAGAAGCTGTTTTGCTTTGGCGTTGAAAGCTTTTGTGGTTGACCTAAATTTGCTTTCTCATGGTTGAAAGTGGGAAATGATTTCCCTCGTTTCATGTTGATCAAAGCAGGAAGTGTTAGTGGATTGAGAGCATGTTGCAGCCTCTCCTGCTTTGTGGGTTTCAGTGTAATACTACAAGAGGTGGGAAGAAGTTTGGAGAGCAGTTTCAGTTCAGCACTGGGCACTAAGTGATAAAACAGCCTAACAGATTTTTCTAGTTCACAGCAAAGTGATAATAGAGCAGACTGCAGCTGAAACCCTGAGCTGTGGAATACAGCAGCAGCCTCCTCCTTTATCTGTCCTCAGTATCTCACCCAGTTGTGAAACAAGCAGCAGTGAATGAGTACAGGTCACTACTGTGGCAGGAGCTCAGCTTTGTCCCTTCATGCTGCACCAGTTCTGAGGTGGAGTTGTGCTGGTGGAGAGGCAATGCTGCAGAGTCTGCTCCACGGGGACTGAGCAATACAGGGCTGAAAGGCTCTGGGCTTTGTGCTGAGGCAGCCTCTGATCTCCACATGAAGGATAAGTGTTGCTCCAGGAAAAAAACAGAGCTGCAGCCCAGCAGTCTGCCTGTGAGATAAGAGACCTCTGACAGCCCAGCTAAGGGAAATCACTGCCTTGCACCTCCTCTTCTGATTCCATCATCACATGTGCCAGTTACTGTTACTACCTAGGCACAGAGTGAAGCTCAGTGTGGCGTGGGAAGCCTTTTGCTCTTGGAGCAGGCACGCCAGGGCTCTGTAGTGTTCCCACAGGCTATCAGCCAGATGAAAAATGCTGAACCTCCCTGTGGCTCTGAACAAATATCAGCAAGCAAAGAGTAACTTCCTTTTTTTTTCCCTCCCTCCAGATAAAGACTACTTCCTGATTGTCATCCAGAATCCAACTGAGTGATGGCACTGCCTTGGTCTGTTCTTTTTTTTTAATAACCCTTTGCCCAGCTGTTTTATTTAATTTAATGGTAGAGAGTAGAGCCTTTGGTGTTAACTCTGCTAGGCCACGTGGGTAATGTCTGGTAAAAAACCAAAAGCAGGTGGTTGTGTTGTTTACAAACAGGAAAAAATGTCTCTGCTTTGTTGTTTTTTGGGGTTTTTTGTATGTGTATTACAAATCCTTTGGAGGAGCAGTTGGTGAATTAGAATTGGGCAGGAAAAACATGCAGCAGATTCTTATAACAGCTGAGAACACAACAAAACTCTAACAGTGTTCTGGATAAAACAAAGATTCCTCTTGGCAGGTTCCCATGCTTCTGGCACCACCATTTGAGGTGGACTTTAGTACTGACTGTAAATACCTATCTTGCCTGCCCTCTAGTTCTGTCTCACTTTGTTCCTTGGCTCCTCTGTTCCTAAGCCTGACCATATCAGATTAAAAAGTGTCATCAGTGACTCTTGGTGTCTGATGTCTTTTCCTTCTGAAGATTTTCATTGTTCTCATGGCTGATTGAGTTTTCTCTTCAAAAAAAACTGTACCATTTCATGGTCACTGGACCCCAGGCAGCCTCCAACCACCACATCCCCACCAGCCCCTCTCTATTTGTGAGCAGCAGGTCAAGCAGAGCTGCCCCCCCGGTAGGCTCACATAACAGCTGGAATAAGAAGTTGTCTTCCACACACTCTAGAAACCTTCTAGACTGCCTCTTCTCTGCAGTATTTAAGTCCCAGCAGATGTCTGGTAGGTTAAAGTCACCCACAAGAACAAGAACAGGTGATCTTGAGGCAGCCTCCAGTTGTTTAAAGAGTAATAAATCAACCTCTTCTTCCTGGTTGGGTGGTCTGTAACAGACTCCAACCAGGCTATCAGTCTTGTTGGCCTTCCCCTTAATTCTCACCCATAAAGACTCAACTTCCTAGGGGTATTTTTTCCCAGGGGTATTTTGACTCATCTGTTGGTTTCTCTGAACAAGGATTTAGTCTAAGTGCTTGTGCAAAGCACTCCGATTGTCTCACTTGTTTGAGGGCTTTTCTGCCACTTGCTTTTGGTTTCATACAAGTATGCTGATGACACCAAGCTGTGTGGTGCAGGAGACTCACTGGAGGGAAGGGATCCATCCAGAGGGATCTGGACAGGCTTGTGAAGAGGGGCAGTGGCGACTGCTGGAGGTTCAAGAAGTCAAAGTGCATCCGGGTAGGGCCAAACCCAGGCACAAATCTAGGCTGGGTGAGGATAGCCCTGAAAAAGAAGATTTGGGGGTGTTGGTTTCTGAGCAGCTCCCCAGGAGCTAGAATGACCTCATGCAGCCCAGAAGTAGCTGTGTGCTGGGCTGCAGCCAGAGGAGTGTGGGCAGCAGGGCAAGAGAGGGGATTGAGCTGTCTTAGAGCTGCTTTGTGCCGTGCTTGGGGACTGGCCTCATTTGCTGTCTTGGAGAAGGCAGCTTTGATGGACACCTCTGTGAAGGGAGATGAAGCATCTGCTGCTGACAAGTGGGAACCAAACCCTAATGCATTAACATGGCAGTAAAAGGAAGTTTGAGATAGAGCTCCAGGCTGTGAACAGCAGCACTCGAGGCCCAAGGACTTACTCTCTTGTGCTAAATGCTCCAAGATAAGGCTCTGGCAGAGGAATGGAGGTGGTAACATGAACACTGCAAAAGCTATGCCTGCAGGAACTCACCTGTGAATCCAGCTTGTGCTTGCTCCAGCACCCTCCCTGTAACTCTTCATCTGCTTGAGACCATGGCATTATAGAATTGTTTGGGTTGGCAAAGCCCTCTAAAGATCAGCCAGTCCAGCCTTCAACCCAGCACCACCACGGCCACTAAACCATGTCCTTAAGTGCCATGGCTACACCCTTCATGAACACCTCCAGGCACGGGGACTCCGCCGTCTCCCTGGGCAGCCTGTTCCAGTCCCTGACCACTCTTGCAGCAAAGAAATGTTTCCTCATCTCCAACCTAAGCCTTGCCCGGCATAATTTCAGGCCATTGCCTTTTCTTCTATCACCTGATAGTAGAGAGAAGAGACCAACCCCCACCTCACTGCAACCTCCTGCTGAGCTCTGATGGTGTTGCACTCCTCCTCCTGTATGTTTGCTCTTAACACTTTTGTTATGTATAGCTGCAGCTACAGGGGATGGAAGCCTGGCACAGCTACACCAGTACAGGCAGGCCTCCTGTAGCAGAGCTGGGGCAGCAACCTGAACCAGTGTGTCTGCAGGACAAGCTGTGCCAGCTGGGGTGTGCAGGGGCAGTGAGCTCTGCCCAGCACTGCCCTGTCAGCAGGAGACTGAGCATCACCACCTTTGCTGTTGACAAAAATGCACTTCCTTTACTAGCTTGACAGGATTCCTTCAGGGAATCTCGTGAGACCCCACCTGGATTACTGTGTCCCTATCACTGGAAAGATCTGGAGGTGCTGCAGCATGCCCAGAGAAGGGCCACAAGGATGCTCAGAGGGCTGGAGCTGCTCTGCTATAGGGACAGGCTGAGAGAGTTGGGGCTGTGCAGTCTGGAGAGGAGAAGGCTCTGAAGAGACCTTATTGTGGCCTTCCAGTATCTGAAGTGAGCTACAAGAAAGCTGGGGAGGGACTTTTTAGGGTGTCAGGTAGTGATAGGACTGAAGGGAATGGAGCAAAACCAGAAGTGGGTAGATTTGGATTGGATGTTAGGAAGAAGTTCTTCAGCATGAGGGTGCTCAGACACTGGCACAGGTTGCCNTGAGAATATCTACAGGGATGCCACAGGTCGACTTGGCTATTTTGGAAGTCAGAGGTTGGAAAAGGCTTAAGCTGTTAAATATATACAGCGTCCCCAGTATCAAGATAAGGCTGAGCCAGAGCTACTCACAGCAGAACCAGGCTGGCTTGAACGGAAGGGCGCTCCAAAGGCTTGTCCCTGCGGGTCCTTCAGAAGCCTCCGAGGGTCGTTAAGAGCTATAAAGCTGCACAAAGGAGGTGCTTAAGGTGAAGCTGTCCAAAGCAGACAGCTCTGTCCCTCCGGAGCTTGTCTTTGGAGCGCCAGGGGCTCCTTCTGCAGAAGCTATGCAGGCGGGGGGGAGAGCTCCACGGCAGGAACGAACTCCACGGCAGGAACACCCCAAGGTGGGAATTCCCCCCAGTATTTATCCCCTTCCTAGGCACAGAGCTGAGTTAGCACTGCCTGGGCACGCAGAGCACAGCCAATCCCCAGCCGATCCCAGCGCAGGCCCTGCAGGGGGCGCCCCTGGTGCCGGAAGGGTCCCTTGCTCCCCCCCTCCACGCCTGCAGGGCAGGGGGGAACAGGTCTGTTCGTGCCTTTTCCTCTCCCATTCAAACCGCAGAGGGAGAGGGATTTTGGGGTACACAGGACTCCAGGACAGAGGTGGTAGGGGAGCTGGAGTTGGAGCTGGATGATCCTTGGGGTCCCTTCCAACCTGACAATTCTGTGGTCAGTAAGAGGAGTGGCTCCTGATGGCATCTTCTGAGGAGCAGCTGAGGGAACTGGAGTTGTTCAACCTGGAGGAGGCTGAGGGGAGACCTCATTGCCCTCTACAACTCAGTGAGGTTGGAGTGAGGTGAGAAGTGGCCTCTTCTCCCAGGTAACAAGTGAAAGGACAAGAGGAAAAGGCCTCAAGTGGTACCAGGGGAAGTTCAGGTTGGGTGTTAGAAACATTTCTTCACTAAAAGGGTCCTTGGGCACTGGAACAGGCTGCCCAGGGCAGTGGTGAGGTCACCATTCCTGGATGTAGCTAGAAGAGTTGAGTGAGGAGCTTTGGTACATGATCTAAGAGCTGTGTACAGGGAGATGATAGGTTGTGGCTGGACTTAGTGGTCTTAAGGTCCTTCCCAAGCAGGCCATTCTGTGACTCTAAGAGCAGGGAAGAGAGGTGTTAGTGTGTGCAGGGCTGCTCAGGAAGGCTGAGGGATGGAGGAAGAAGTGTGGCAATCACCTTCTGCTGTATTAGAAGCAAAACTGCCTTGAGCCATGTCCTGTTTGTGTGAGCTGTGACATTCCAGAGCTGCCTTCAGCCTCCTGCTCAGGTGGATGAGTAACCTTCCATGGAAGACCTGCACTGAGGATAAAATCAGGGATCAGATCACTAACTCACAAAGCATTCCTCATCCAAAAGGGAATTAATTAACAGCTTATAACGAGAGGAGTAAAAAGCCCTTTGCCTGGGCATGCAGGCTGCAAAGCTGGTCAGCTTGCCACATCTCATTCACCAGCACTGCTTTCCCTTGTGCCTTTTCTGATTAAAAAGACCTACATCAGCCACGAAGGTCTCCACCTGCCTCTTAATTATCAACTCAGCCTGAAGAGTTCACTTTTCCTTACCACTTTGTGCTTAATTAACTACCTCTGCTGCTCAGCCAAGGAAAATCCAGGGTATTAGCCACAGAAGTACTCATTTCCTGTCTTGGCTGAGCTCTCCAGGGAGAAAAGAATTTACTTTCTTGTAGCTAAATATATTTTTTTTTCCTTTTAATTAGTGACACTGTTAGTAATTGGAGCAGTTCTTTATCAGCTGCACCTTGCCTGTCTTCTCGTTGTTGTTGTTGTTTTGTACCCAAGTTTGTACTTCATCCTTTAACATTTTGTCTCACAGCAGTTCACAGCAAACAATGATTGCTTCAGCAGAATGCAGCTGTGGTTGCAGCACAGTCAGGAGGAACATGAGCTATGCTTGTTGGTGACGTGTTGACACTCTGCTTGCAGTTGTTGATTCATTCCCAGCAGCTCCAGAAATAGCCTGCCCTATTTGTGGTTGTGCCTCGGTCTTTAAAGACGTTCAGTGGAGATGTGGCTCTGAATGCAGGAGGGAAAAACAACAGACTCATTATTTGGGAAATGACAGAGGTGGCCTGGGAGTGGCAGATCATAGAGTTGGAAAAGACCCCATAGATCATCAGGTCCAACCTTCTACCCAGCACCTCCGCGACCACTAAACCCTGTCCCCAAGTGCCGTGGCCACACCTGTCTTCAACACCTCCAGGGCTGGGGACTCCACCACCTCCCTGGGCAGCCTGTGCCAGTCCCTGGCTGCTCTTGCAGCAAAGAAATGTTTCCTCATCTACAACCCAAACCTCCTGGGCACAATTTCAGGCCATTTCCTCTCTTTCTGTCACCTAATCCGAGGGAGCAGAGCCCATCCCCCACCTCACTGCAACCTCCTTTTCAGTGAGCTGTAGAGCAATGAAGTCTCCCTTCAGCCTCCTCTTCTTCAAGCTAAACAAGCCCAGTTCCCTCAGCTGCTCCTCACCAGCCCTCCTCTCCAGACCCCTCACCAGCTTCCTTGTCTGTACCCCCTCCAGCCCCTCAGTGTCTCTCTTACACCTTGGTGCACCGGGTGTGGCCTCACCAGTGCCGAGCACAGCGGCACCACCACTGCCCTCCTCCTGCCGATCCGGGCCGGGATGCTCTTGGCCTTCCTGGTACCTGATCGTCCTGGTGTGATTGGTTTGTGCAGGTTTGTTGACTGTGGAAGTTCACAGGTGGACGCCAAGGGCCGCCAGCCTCAGCCCTGGCAAATGGGAGCCACTGCGGAGCGGTTCGAGCCGAGACGCTGCGAAGCCGCTGCGTGCTGGAAGGGCACTGATGCCAGCCAGCCAGCCACCCAGCCCCGGGTATGCGGCTGCTGGCGTTAAACGGGGCCCGGTGCTGGCTCCTCTGAGACTGCAGCAAGGGAAGACCTGATGGGGGGCAGCCGAGCCCCGTCAGTGCCCTCCACCGCGCTGCCCTCCACCGCGCTGCCCTCCACCGCGTCCCCGCCGCGCCCCGGCGCCTCTCTGCCCTGCTCGCAGCACCGCTCTGAGGGGACGGCGTCGGGTCCGGTGGTGGCTGGCGGGAGGCAGGCAGAGGCTGACCTGCGACCCCGGGAGCTGACCTTACCCTGCCCCGACGCCTCCACCTGCCGACCCCGCAGCCCCCGCCCGCCCCGCGGTGCCGGCAGAGCGGGCTCCGGGCGGGGCTCCGGGCGGCCCCGGCCACCCTCCCGCGGCCGAGCCCCGCCCCTGCCGGGCGGTGTCGCGGTGACGCCACCGTCCCGCTCCGCCGCAGCCCAGCGCAGGCCGCCGCAGCCGTCTGCCGGCACTAGCGCCGCCGCCCGCCATGCCCTCGGACCGGCCCTTCAAGCAGCGCCGCACCTTCGGTGAGCCGGCGGGGGTGGGGGTGGGGGTGTCGGCGTCCCTGCGCGTCCCCCCGCGCTCACCTTCGGAGTCAGCCCTCCCGGGGAGCCAGGGGCTCGGCCTCCGCCGGACTCGGCAGAGCGAAGCTGGGCCGCGGGAGGGGCGCCCGGGGGGCTGCCGGTGCCGCAGCCGCCGCGCGGTGATGTCATCCCGGGCTGGCAGCGCTCCGCGCCGCGGGGCTGCGGGCGTGCGGCGGGGACGGCGGCGCTGAGCTGGGGGACGGGACGGGAGCCTTGGGCCGCTCATAGGGTGCCCCCAGGAAAGGTCGAGCCCAGCACCTTGGCGTTGCTCTTCGCCGAAGCCTTTGCCAGCGTGCCGCCGGGTGCCAGGCCGCGGCGGGGCAGGGGCTTGCCCGGGGAGCCTCCGTGCTTTGTGGAATAACGGATTTGCCCAGAGCGAGCGGGGCTGGGAGGGTGGCTGCGTGCGGGAAAGCTCTCTGCTCTTCGCTGAGCCGTCGCCCTCGTCGGGTGTGCCCATCGGATGGGCACGGATGCATGTGTATGCATCCACGGAACTGGGGCGACTGGCATGGGGTGAGGACTGCGAGGGGCTCTGAAATCTACAGGCTGAGGGTAACAGCCAAGAGGCAAATATTCGGGCTTCGCTCTTGCCCACGGTCCAGTCTTTGCCCTTTTGACTGCTAGAGCACAGCGACTGCTCATAAATCACCTCCCGTGCTCCCCATCTTTCAGCGTTAGAGTGGCTGTGCCAAGAGCTCATACACACACACCCAGTGCCATCCCCGGAGGTGCTGAAGGAACGTTTGGACATTGCACTTTGGGACGTGGTTTAACGGCCGTGGTGGTTGGACAGGATGATCTTAAAGGGCTTTTCCAACCAAAACCATCCTGTGATTCTGTGATAGTTCTTGAGACCAAGAGGAGTTAACGCTCGTGTTGTACC
Source organism: Tricholaema leucomelas (assembly GCA_013400475.1). Taxonomy (NCBI): domain Eukaryota; kingdom Metazoa; phylum Chordata; class Aves; order Piciformes; family Lybiidae; genus Tricholaema lacrymosa; species Tricholaema leucomelas. Next base: position 2,350 of record WAAF01003707.1, on the reverse strand, counting down.
CATCCCTTTGTTAACCTGCACGGTGGGAAAGCTCAGCTAGCGAGGAGGCTGCCACAGGAGGTGTGTGATGGTTTGGGAGTTACCCACCCCCCACAAGGTGTTCGGTTTCATTGTCAGACCTGAGGAGGAAAAGGTTCTTGCCTGAGACAGTGACTGGCATTGGAATGGGCTGCCCAGGGAGGTGGTGGCGTCGCCGTGGCTGGAGGTGTTGAAGCCAAGCCTGGCTGGGGCACTTAGTGCCATGGTCTGGTTGGTTGGGCAGGGCTGGGTGCTAGGTTGGGCTGGCTGAGCTTGGAGCTCTCTTCCAACCTGTTGATTCCATGATTTGCTCCTGTTTCTCTTGACCTTTGCCAGCTGCCAGGGGGAAATGTGCACATCTCTGGCAGGTTACTTCCGGGGGGGAGGGGGGAATCGCTTGGCCTTTACTGCCTGTAGAATGCTGAAATCACTGAGTTGATGCCCAAACAAAAACACAGGCTTCGTTTTCTGTGGAACACCATCCCAGCGCAGGAGAGAGCCTGCTTCCTCTGCGACTTTTGAAATTGGAGCTTTTTCCTGCTGCGCTGCTGATCCAACCCCTCTCTGCTCTCCTGGCAACTGTAAATATTTGGTCATATGTTGGCGCAGCCCTTCCAGCCTTGCATTGCTTACCCAGCCTTGCCCTGCCACAGCGGCCGAGCCAACGCAGCGTGCACAAACAAGAGCAGGGTGAGCCTGCGTGCCCAGGGGTACTCGCTTGGAGCCTGCCCTGCTGCTCCTCACCTGCGCGGTGAAAGCAGTCAAGTCCTAGATCAGACCTTTGGTAACTACCTCCATTGCAGAGAGATGTTGAGGTGCTGGAAGGTGTTNTGGCAGAGAGAGTGATTGGCATTGGAATGGGCTGCCCAGGGAGGTGGTGGAGTTGCCATGGCTGGAGGTGTTGAAGCCAAGCCTGGCTGGGGCACTTAGTGCCATGCTCTGGTTGCTTGGGCAGGGCTGGGTGCTAGGTTGTGCTGGATGAGCTTGGAGCTCTCTTCCAACCTGCTTGATTCTGTGACTCTGTGATACCTACTTCAGCTGGTGAGAATCAGCTTCTTACGGCCGGGAGGACTCTGGTTTGCTTTTGCTGATTGCTCAGACTTTGTATGAGCCAGAAGGAAAACAAAATCGGAGGCTCAGGGCAGTCCAGAGAAAGCAGAATTAAAATAGCCTGGGGGGAAGGAGGAGGGGTGAGGGAGTTTGGTACTCCTTGTTTCGGTGTATTTCCCTCTGCCCTTTTGCTCTCTCAGCTGACTGAGCTGCAGAGCTCAGCCAGGAGGAGGGGGAAGGAGGAGGCCTGGCAGCCCACGCAGCTGCTGTGGGTCAGGGCTGGCATTGCTCTGTTGGAGACAGTAAATACAGCCTGGTTTTGCCTCGGAGGCGTTACACAAGGGGAGCAGGAAGCGACTGTTTATAGTGCAGTTGGAGAGGGATGAAGGAAAACATCGGCAGTGACACTGTGCTCTCAGAACGGCTTTGTGTGCAGAGGCCTCAGAACATCACAGAGGTAGAAAGGTCCCAAAAACCCAGAGAAAGAGGAGTCGGGAAGGTGACTGTTAACAAAAGGCACCCAGGCTCAGTTCTGTGCCAGGTGCCATGCTTAGGTCTTGATCTGCCACTCCTTGCTGCAGGTTCTGCTTTCCTCGACCCAGGTTTTCCCTCTCCTTGTGTTTTGGAGATTAATTTCTTCTGCATCTTTCCCTGCCTTGTTTTGTGTCTACCCCGAATGAAATTTCTGGAGAAGGGGACTGGCTGGGGCACACCAGGGGCTGGAGCCAGGTTGTGCCGAGGGCTCTTGAGATCTCCCGTGGTCTCCTGTGCCACTGGCGGTGAGAAGTGATGCTCTGTGACCTGCTCCCGTCCTTGGCACGTCTGCAGCCAAGCATCTTGGTCTGGGTGCAGGGGGGCAAAATCCCACAGCAGCCATCTGCTTTGGTGTGCTGAGCCTGGCTGCAAGGCTGTCCTCTGCGCAGGCAGAGCGCTGCAGCGTCCAACACAATTCCCAGAAGCAAGCTGTGGTGTGCGGTACGGGAACAGCCTGTCCTGGCCGCAGCCGTGCCTGACGACACCGCCGAGCTGCCGGCGAAGAGCTCAGCCCTGCCGAGCGCCGGAAGCGCTCACACCTCCTGCTCTGCAGCCGCCTCTTTGGCATCGGCTGCTCTGCTCCTGCAGGCTCCCAGCTGCGTGTTCAGGGCAGTGCCTAACAGCGCAATGACACCCTGCACCTGGAGCTGCAGCCCACACCAGCTGCCTGCAGGTCAGCCGGCGTCAAGCTCTCTGAGACGTGCATGCAGTGGTCAGCTGGAGCCCCTGGCTAGGTGACACTCACAGA
>WAAF01003706.1:101032-208105 GCA_013400475.1 Tricholaema leucomelas | reverse complement strand
GCAGAGCTGCTCCATCCCTCTGATCATCTTTCCTGAAGGATCCCTTCAGGTACTAGAAGGCATATCTTTATGTTACCAAAACTGTCAGATTTGACATCTTTCTGAGCTAGGCAGTCAGGGTCAGGCTTGATGGGACTCTTAGCAACCTGATCTAGCTGGGGATGTGGCTGCTTAACATAGCAGGGTTGGACCAGATAACCTTTAGAGGTTCCTTCCAACCCAGTGCATTCTGTGCTTCCTATGATCTTCTGACCCATTTGAAGATGTGCTTCCTATGGCAAAAGCACAAGTTTTTAATGTGTGTGTCTAGACATTCCTGTGGGCCTCCTGAGTGCAAAACACAAGATACTTGACATTCAAATTGTGTTAGATTGGAGTAATGCCTGAAAATGGCAGGGACTTGACTGATTGAACTAGGACTGAACATTTTACTTTTAGCAAAGCCTAAGGATGGGAGCAGGCCATCACCTTTCTGAACCCTTTTGCTGGGTTCAACAGTTACATGAGCTCCGAGACCAACGATTACAGCTAGAAATACTGCCATGAAAATCCTACAATTGATAATGGCTCCTAAAGGGAACCATTAGGATTCCTTTCTGGATATGGCAATTAACCTATTACTGTCTGAGTCAAGACTATTTTGCTGGTGATCAGTGAGTCAATGTACTCCATGCAGTCTTGACTTCTCAATTATTTGTCCAGACATCTCAAGTCTCTTACTGAAGATTGTACAGCACTACCCTCCAAAAGCTCAGACTGGAAAGTGTCTGGGGTGCAGTAAGAAGAATGCAGACAGCAAGCCAAGGGAGGTTCTCTTTCTCCTCTGCTCTGCCTTGGTGAGACCATACTTGGAGTGTTATACCCAGTTCTGGACTCCCCAGTTCAAGAGGGACAGGGATACACTAGAGAGCATCCAAAGGACACTACAAAGATGATGATGGGAACTGAGCATCTCTGTGATGAGAAAAGGCTGAGAGATCTGGGGCTGTTTATAGTCTGAAGAATAGAATAGAGTAAAATAAAATCAACCAGATTGGGAGAGACCTCCAAGATCATCCAGTCCAACCTAGCACCCAGCCTTATCCAGTCAACCAGACCATGGCACTAAGTGCCTCATCCAGGCTTTTCTTGAACACTTCCAGGGACGGTGACTCCACCACCTCCCTGGGCAGCCCAGACTGAGAGAATTTAGAACTATCCATGAAGTGGGCAGCAAGATGTGTAAGGGCCACTTTGTTTTCTGTGCTGTTCTGTGATAGGACAACAGGCAATCAATGGATGCAAATTGGAGCACAGGAAGTTCCACCTCAATGTGAGGAAAAACTTCTTTTAACTGTGATGGTGCCAGAGCATCAGAGCAGGCTGCCCAAAGAGGCTGTGGAGCCTCTTTCTCTGGAGGCTTTCAAGACCCATCTGGATGTGTTCCTGTGTGAAGTGCCCCAGGTGACTCTGTTTTGGCAGGGGGCTGGACTCAGTGACCTCCAGAGGTCACTTCCAACCCCTAACATTCTATGATTCTATGATTATCCCAACAGCATAACAGGACTGATCGCTGACTGAGGAGTCCAGGGTACTGGATGAAAACAGTAGTAACTTCCAACACTTACATGCCTTTAACATGGTCTGAGCACCTGGATAATGGAAATGAACATTCAGCAGTAACTTGCAGAACCAGTGCATCACAAAAATGAAACTCCATTTGCCTTTAGAAACCCAAGCAGTGTCTCACTCCAACAGGAAGGCATTCCTCGTGTTCCTTACCAGAATACTAAAGACTCATTTCCAAAAGGAATCTGAATGGAAAAACCCTGTTGTGACAAACATTTCCACATTTCAATGGCTATTTCAGCTGCCATCTGCATTCCTCTCTATTTTCCTCAAATATTTGAATCCTCAAAAAAGCCACCTGTGGCATTCACTCATCAGAACAAAGATCTCTTTTTCACTTCCTCTCCTCCCCAGACAATGCCAGTTTGCAAAGGCAATACAGCAAGCCATGCTACACTTGCTATGTACTTCAGACTATACTACTCAGTGTACCCCACAGTAACGACCACTGCTATAGGCCTATTTTTGACTTAGGCTAAGTACCATCATGAGCATCTTGCCGACTCGATAGCTCATCTAAGCAGATTCATAACCACCTATTTAAACGATTGTGGAAGTTACTCATGGCAAAATTCTTCCCTCTCCTGGTACGTGATACACACTTCCTCTCCAATAAATCTCAGGCACTTTGTATCACCAAGACAGGTCTTAGTATGCATAGGAAAAGGCTTCTGGTGCATAAATTCAACAGTTTCACCTATGGAGAGAGGAGGAAGTCGTTCAGCGAGATAACAGACTGAATTTCTGTTGAAACAAAACCGCAGAGCGTGAAATAGCAACCTGTCATCAGATGTTGGGAGTCTGATCTTCAGCAGCAGCAGCAGCAGCAGCTAAAACCACTCTCTCCTCCCACCTACGTCTGAGGGAATAGACAACCATCTGCATGCAGGTCTGGCCAGTCCACGCCCTGCAGGCAAGGGCTGGAGTCCATCTCTGCAATGCTGTTCACTATGTCGCAGGGATGTGCGTTAAGAGGTTTGAATACCAAAAAACCCAAACAACAACAACAAACCCTCCAACAACGACAACCCCGAACAACAACAATAAAACCCCCAAACAGCAAAAAAAAAACCCTCTGTAAGAGGAAAGAGTTGGTTTGTGTTCGATCAGAAGTTACAAGAAGCCGTTATCACTAGAGACAAGATGCGGGGGAAGCAGGGCTTGCAGGTATGCGCATGAACAGTAGGGAAAGATGGGATGTAACAGGTTCCAAAATAAAGGAGGAGTTTGGTTCTCTTTGGTTCAGAATTCTGGGGTGAACTGAAAACATGTCACAGAATTCTGAACACAAAAACTGGGAGCGTGGGGAGGTGAGCTGGAGCGGCACCAGTCTTAAAACCATGATGGTGCAGTTCCTGGTGGGGATGCCTACCTTCGGAGATGGTGGCCAACCAGCTCTGCTATCTATGCATCTTGGGAGCTCTGCTGGCCAGTAGGATAGGGTGAGTATAACCTGCCCTTTGATCAACAGACCTACTAGGGATTGTTTCTCATGCCTTATTCAGCGCTGTAGTTTTTCTCCCTATGGCTGTAGCAGGTGAGCCATAGGTACTGTGTATATATACCTTTCTCCTGATGCTTTTAGTGTTTAAGCTGTAAGAAAGTATTGAAACTGTATCCAGAGAGGGGGTACCCATGTGTGAAAGTGTTCCCTGGTCCCTAAGTGCTCAACGGAACACCCCCAAACAACAACAACAACCAAACAGCAACAACAAAAATCCCAAACAAACAAGAAAACCCCTAAACAACAACAACAAAACCTAACAAACCCCCCAGACAACAAAAACCCAACAAAACCCTCAAACAACAACAACCCCCCCAAACAACAACAAACCCCCAAACAACAAACCCATAAACAACAAAAAACCTAACAAACCCCCCAAACAACAAAAACCCAACAAAACCCTCAAACAACAACAACCCCCCCAAACAACAACAAACCCCCAAACAACAAACCCATAAACAACAAAAAACCTAACAAACCCCCCAAACAACAAAAACCCAACAAAACCATCAAACAACAAAACCCCTGAACAACACAAACAAAAAACCAAAACCCCAAACAAAACTCAAAACTCCCAAACAACAAACAACAGAACCCCCAAACAACAAAACCCCAAACAACAAAACCCATAAACAACAAAAAACTAACAAACCCCCCAAACAACAAAAACCCAACAAAACCCTCAAACAACAAACAACAAAACCCCAAACAATAAAACTCCTAAACGACAACAAAAATCCTAACAAAACCCCCAAACAACAAAACCCCAAACACCAAACCCATAAACAACAAAAACCCAACAAAATCCTCAAACAACAAAACCCCAAACAAGAAAACCCATAAGCAACAACAAAAAAAAACCCAAACAACAAAAACCCAACAAAACCCTCCAACAACAAACAAAACAACCCCCAAACAAAAAACAAAACCCCCAAACAACAAAACCCCCCAAAAAACAAACCCTCCAAACCACAAAAAAAACCCACAACAAAACCCCCAAACAACAACAAAACCCCAAATAACAATACACAAAAACCCTAAGTAAAACAACCAACCGACCCCAAACAAAAACCCCACCAACCAAAAAACCACTCCTAAGAAGCCCCAAAACATAAATGGCAGGTGTAAGAANATCAATGAGGTCACCCCTGAGCCTCCTCTTCTCCAGGCTAAACAACCCCAGCTCCCTCAGCCTCTCCTCATAGGGTTTGTGTTCCAGGCCCCTCACCAGCTTTGTTGCCCTTCTCTGGACACCTTCCAGCACCTCAACATCTCTCTTGAATTGAGGAGCCCAGAACTAGGCACAGTACTCAAGTTGTAGCCTGACCAGTGTTGAGTACAGGGGAAGAATAACCTCCCTCCTCTTACTGGCCACACTGTTCCTGATACAGGCCAGGATGCCATTGGCTCTCTTGGCCACCTGGGCACACTGCTGGCTCATCTTTAGCATACTATCCACCAGTACCCCCAGGTCCCTTTCCTCCTGGCTGCTCTCCAGCCACTCTGTCCCCAGCCTGTAGCGTTGCTTGGAGTTGTTGCAACTATGATGTCATAAAATAATGGTACTGATGTGAAGGTCTAACAGGTGGCTGTGCTTAAAAGTGACCAAGGAACGTGCAAGTGATGCCACAAATGACAGACACCAGCTTAGGTACAGAGAAAGGCATTTGGGTAAAATGAAGACTTCTGGCTTCCAAGCACACAACTTGGCTGCTGTTCCCTATTAGGAGTTAACATTCCAAGTTCTACAGTGCTTTACCTAAATAAATGCAGAAATGCCACTTTTAAGATGCAACTGTTGGCACTTTGCCCATTATAGACATAATTCATTGATTACCAACCGGTATCACCAGTCTAGATACTTTTCCCCCTCAGTTCTTTGTTGCTGGATGTTTCCAACACCACAACTTCTTTCTTTGAGGACCAAGGAAACTGAATAACTTGAGACATCTGATATTTCAGTCATGCAACTGTGATTTATCTGTGGTACTCAAAAAGTCCTTAGGATGAAAAATCAGTAACTGCATTCAATCTATTTACAAATCAGATTCAGCTGCCTCATGTACAGCTGCACAGCTTTGACTTCAGCTTGCCTTCAGATCTGAGAGATTCCTGCTCTTTTGCCAAGTATTGTAATGTTAATTTCTTGTAAGTATTAATTACTCTCCCTTTCCTTAATACACTCTGTCTCCATCATGTCTTTTCTTAACCTGCCTTCCATACATGACATGATCTGCTTTCACAGTTTTCAACTATGTGTCTTCAAATAGTGTTTGCCATGAAATGTGTCCATGCTGTTTAGGACAATCCTATTGATGCATAGGTCCCTGTCTCTTAGGTGCCAGTGAGACCTCTTCTATCATTTTCCCAAAGGGGAAAGATGGGGAGAAAAAAAAATCTTGGCTCCAAAGGTAGCAGACACAATGCTCATCCCAAAATCTTGGTGCAAGGTGGTAAGAGTCAAGACCAACAGCAATGTCTTAGGATCTCACTCACCTGGGACAGTTTTAGGAGGTAACAACATGTGATACACCATTTCTTTCTGTTATTCCATCAAATGCATTCTCCTCATCACAACTAGAGATGCTGGATGAAGAGCAAATGTAACATGCAATGATGGATGAAGAGCAGATGTAACTCTTGCTAGCTCTACAAAAGATTCAGAAAAAAAAATCTTACAGCAATTCTAACAAACAGGCAAAATCTAAACCCAGATTTCCACAAAGGAATCCAGTTTTGGCCTCCCCATTTCAGGAGAGACAGAGACCTGCTGGAGAGAGTCCAGCAGAGAGCCATGAGGATGACTGGGGGAAGTTGAGCATCTTCCCTATGGAGTAAGGTTGAGAGCCCTGGGGCTGGTTCATCTGGAGAAGACTGAGAGGAGATCTGATCAATGTGGGCAAATATCTGAGGGGCAAGTGGCTGAGGCCAAGCTCTTTTCAGTGCTCAGCAGCAATAAGACAAACAGCAACAGCTACAAACTGGAACAGAGAAGGTTTCACCTCAACATGAGGAGAAACTTCTTTACAGTGAAGGTGACAGAGCCCTGGGGCAGGCTGCCCAAAGAGGTTGTGGAGTCTCCTTCTCTGGAGACTTTCCAAACCTGCCTGGATGCATTGCTGTGTGAACTACCCTGGGTGATGCTGCCTTGGCAGGGGGGTTGGACTGGATGATCTCTGGAGGTCCCTTCCAACCTCTAAGGTTCTGTGATTCCGTGAAATCAGCACAAGGAAACATTGGAAAATAATGAGTAATGAAAAAAAGGAATGAGGGAAAACAAAGCACTACTCTCAAAACATTGTCCTGAAAACCTGTCACCATTTAAACCATCAATAGAAGTCTTTGTTTTCTTATTTAGAAAGCAGCAAATGAGTATGATTCGTGTCCATATTTCCTCTCTTGTCAGAGACATTTTCTCTTTGTAGCCTCATCAGGTCAAAAGCATATTTGAGCCTGTGGTGCTCATTGACCTGAAGGGAAAACAATGATTAAGAATAAAAAGAACCTTTGCCATTTGTCTAGATGGAAATGGAAAGGAAACATCTTTCTCCAAATGTCTTTTCACTCAGGTAGTAGTTTTATTATTAATGCTATGATACTTTCCTTGGTTGTGGTCAGCAGCTGCAGAAAGCTGTGGGTTTCTTTATTACTGTAAGAAAGAAGGCTTTACCCTTTCCTTTTTTCATCTGAGCCTGACAAACATTTAGAAGGTCTAGTCAAGGCATGTATATAACCCTGAGTTAGAGAACTGGCTCATCAAAACTAAAGACAGCTTTGATACTCTTCAGCACTGTGCTGTAAAACATTGCTGCTTTAAAGCTTTAAAAGATGTTTCCTGACATACTACTTTAGTACATTTACTGGACCAACAACCAAGTCCACATTCTCCATCTGCTCACAAACATCACCCACAGGTAGCAGTGATTTGATGATTTCCTTTCCTTCCCACGGATGTTAAATTCAGAGGAAACAGAAAAACTTCTTGGGGGCTTCACATATACCTACTACATAAACTGCCCAGTGAAGCAGGCAGGGAAAGAGGCACAATGTCTAAATGATGTTTTACTGAGTGATCCTGAGGAATATCCCCACTGGGTTACGCAGGGGTTTCTCTACAAAAGCAAAGTGGAGGTTGAGAGATGAGAAGTGAAGAGGATGTCCTGCTACCAGTGCTGGGGCTGGGCAGTTTCAGATAGCATAGAACAAGCACCACCTGAACCTAACAACGAGCAACTTCTACTGCTATAAGCACTACAGACCTCTGCCTTTCCCTGCAAGGGAAGCCATCCCAGCCTCTCCTCAGAGGAGGCATTTATGCTGTGACACACGAACACACAGCTCCAGAACACAACATCAAACGACACCCAAACGCTGTAAGCCCCGAGATCTCCAGCGATGCCGCTGCAGGGGCAGCTCTGCTGTGCAGGCAGGACAAGGGGTCAGGCAGGTCAGCAAAATATCAAGGGCAGCAAATTGTTTAGTGACTATTTTGTTTACTGTGCAAGTGGCTTTTGACTAGGAGAGGCTGTAATTCTTCCCAGCTTGCCTTGGGCAGTGAAAGCTATAAAAGCATTTGTACTTGACTGGTGTCTAGGGAAATCAGACCCAGTCCTAGGTCTGTTTCTTTATCCAGTTTGCCAAGTGGCATGCTATCTGTGGCACACTTAAGATATTTTCCTCTCTCTCCCCCTGCCCCAATTATTGCACATAACATATGCAGAAAGAGAATTAAGCATGCCAGTCCAAAAGCAAACAAAAAGCAGGCAACCAAATCCCTCCTACACTCAGGATTTAGCAAGCTGCTTTTGCAAAGGTCTCCCATCTGAGCAAGAACCTGCCCACATCTTCAGAGAAAAACACAATGTCATGCAGATTCCTTGTGGGAATAATCTTTCTCAGCTAAAGATTTGCATGGTAAGTTGAAGGAAGCAATAAATGGCTGCAAACTAAGTTTATTTACAGCTCAGTTAAACGGCAGTGTCCCCTAGCAGGCATTACCAATGATAAACCCAGAAATATGGATTTTTAAACTTTACTTATGAGCCATTACATACTTTATGCTGCACCATTCTCACATGTTAAATGAGGAATTACAACACAGCTGGTGACAACAGGGAATATCAGCAATAACCTTGAACTATCACTTTATCTCCCTCTTCTCAACCCTTATCTAAGTGAAAGCGCAATTTTGGTTCAAGGTCTTGAAGCCAAATGTAAACTATTACCATCTTTGAAGAACCAGAAGGTGACTTTGGTTAGGAGTGATCTCTTCTGCCAGGCACTCAGCAATAGAACATGAGGACACAGCCCCAGGTTGTGCCAGGGGAGGTCCAGGCTGGATGTTAGGAGGAAATTGTTGGCAGAGAGAGTGATTGGCATTGGAATGGGTTGCCCAGGGAGGTGGTGGAGTCCCTGGGATCCCTGGAGGTGTTCAAGAGAAGCCTGGCTGAGGCACTTACTGCCATGGTCTGGTTGACTGGAGAGGGCTGGGTGCTAGCTTGGGCTGGATGAGCTCAGAGGTCTCTTCCAACCTGGCTGATTCTATGATTCTATGATCCATTTAACAGAAAACAACAACTCTTCCCATTGAAAATGGTCATTTAACACAAAACACTGAAACAATTAAAAAATTTTAAATGGTGATAATTAAACCCAACTCCCAACAGTAACCCAGAGAAAAAAGTGGTTTGTCTTTTAGGCTATTTTGATGATGTACAGCAGAGTAGAACTAATTATAGTTTCCATGCCTTCACCATTACGTAACCCAATGCTCACATCAATTTATTATAAACATTACATACACATGAAACAACTGATTTATGGTGCAACTGAACAACTAAAGAAGGGCAGCCACAATGTTAGGGTGAATTTAAGCAAGATCTGAAAAGCCTAAACCAACCAGCCACAGCTTGATAATGTAGGAAGTCACATTCAATCAACCTGAAGTTCTTGCAAGTCTATGTAAAACTCTCACACTTAAAAAAAAAAAAGAAACAAGGTAAGTTTTCTTTTCCCCTTCCTCCTCAATTTCTAGGCATTATTTATGCTGTTAAAATTGTTGGATGGCATCTAGTGGGTGGTGAGACACTGGCACAGGTTGCCCAGGGAGGTGCTCAAGGCCAGGTTGGATGAGGTCTTAAGTGTCCTGTTCTAGTGGGAGGTGTCCCTGCCTATGGCGGGGAGTTGGAACTGGCTGAGCTTTGAGGTCCCTTCCAACCTAAACCAGTCTATGATTCATTCTAGTGGAAATCTGGGATAACATTTCTGTTTTTCAAAGAAAGGCCAAAGATTGGAAGTGTTGAAGTAATCTTGGTGTTATTTAGACTTGCTTTAAACGAGGGAAGAGAAGACAGCCTGAACAGAGAAATGCAGGAGTCTTCACTCGTGATTTCATTTGAAAAGTGAAACAAAAAACCTTCGTGGACAAGCTTCTCACATGGATACCTAATAAAGAAATAAAACACCCACACACAACCACAGACTTTCCAAAGCAAAGCTCCTCTCTTTGCAAAGAAAGTGCTGAAGGGAAACAAGTGGACACCAGAAACCTCTCTGTGCTGCACACTGGTACGGAGCTGGGAGAGTCTGGCATGCATGAGAACTGTGAGGCTGCATCCCACTGAAATCAGAAGGAGCTATGACACTTTTCCTGATGCCTGGAATCCTTCTATCCAACTCAGGATTTGCTCCTGTGGCCTTTCCAAAAATTTCTCACAGCTAACAGAAAAAGAGGGAGAAAAAAATTATAACCCAAGAGTGACAAAGCACAAAGCATGTCTCAGGCTCTCCCTTTCTTGCTAGTATACTCCCTTGCTCCTCAGGCAGCTCTGCAGAGAACTTGCTGGAAAACCAAAGGAAGCATTTCTAAGCACATCAGTACCTGAAAGGGACCTACAAGCAGGCTGGGAAGGGACTCTTTAGAAGGACCTGTGGTGACAGGATGAGCAGCAACGGTTTGAAACTGGAGAAGGGCAGATTTAAGTTGGATATTAGCAGGAAGTTCTGCACAATGAGAGTGGTGAAATACTGGAACAGGCTACCCAGGGATGTGCTTGAGGCCCCATCCCTAGAGACATTCAAGATGTCAACATGGCCCAGGGCAGCCTGCTCCAGTTGGCAGTGTCCCTGCTGAGTGCAAAGGGTTGGGCAAGATGGCCTTTGAGGGTCTCTTTCAATCTGATGCAATCTGTGAATCTGTGCCAACAGAACTAACGGAATATCCAACTGGTGCCACCAACCACACACAAGCAGGGGGGAAATGCTTCTGCCAGGTTAGTTATGGTCCTGGTCACATATGTGGGCTGCTCTCATCTGATCCACTGCAGGCTACAGGTCCACTAATACTTAGTCCTAGACCTTTCTTACTGTCTACAGGCAACTCCTTATTTATCCTATCAGCTACATCAATATGATGCTTGCAGAAGTCAATTTTATCTTTAAGATGCTGGATTCTGCCATACAAATAAATTAATGGCCCACAACAAACACTAAATGGAGGCAGCATCTAAGATGAATTTGAAGGTTTATGTAACACTAGGAGAGTTGACATAAGGTCCTTAAAATAAAGCTCTCTCAGCACACAGAAAATGTTTCCTATCTAGATGTTTATCTATGTATTTTTACAGTACACTGAGGTTGCCAAAAGAACAAAACTGCAGCCACTCAAGAAGGAATCTGCCATGAGAAAATGGTGTTTCCTCCTCTTCTTCTGTCTCAACATATGGGTCTGAACCATTTCTGAGAGTGGCAGCAGGGAAAACAGCTGCTCTACTCCTACAGATGCCTATGCTAACTACCTTGACAAGACCCATTGCAGGGCTGAAGTGGTGTTCTTGACTCTCACAGCTATAAACCACAAATAATTACATTAACTTCACTTCAGCCAAAGGAGATCAGTCTTGGATCCAGCTTCTCCCAGGCAACTGTGAGGAAACAGAACAACTGCAATCCTCAAAGGCCCTGATCTCATGGGAGACAACACGTGCTGCCCTTGGAACCCTATTTCATCACCAGTTTTCTCTAAGCAAGTGGCAGAGCAGTTAACACAGCAGGGGACACAGAGGCCACAGTTGTGGGGCAGATGAGCACTGGAAAAGGACTGTGATGCTGCTGCTGCTCAGAGGACACATACCCTACAGGACCTCTCCCCTGCTCCATGTTCTGCAGATTTGCAACTCTGCAAGCTGAAAAAATATACACGAATCCTAAAACTGTAAGTTAAGTATCTAAACTTCCATTTGAAGCCAGCAATCATTCAAGAAGGCAGCACACACGGGCAACAAAGAGCAGGCAGAACACAAGATTCAGTACATCTCTATTCAGTGGCAGGAAGGCATCTATTATCAGATGCAGAATGAGTATGGAAAGCAAAGAAAGCCAGCACTGTGGCAGGCCTTACTGGGAACATCCTAACTGCTCCCTACAGCTATTCAAAGAAAGATGAGCTGGGACAACCCCAAAAGAGTATCCTTAAAACTGATGAAGCAAAGCTTAATTCTTAGGCTAACAGAGAAAGCACATCCAGTACCTAGGTAGTACCCAGAAAACTCCTGGATTAAAAGCAGCTCCATGTTGGCCTTCCCAGCTCATCTCAGCAAGCTGACTACAGAGCAGCAGTGAAAGATGCAGTCAGCCTTTTAGGCATGGTTGTCTTGGAGACACCAGAACACACTGTATTGATGACAAAGGAAACAAAAAGCTGGATGCACTTTGTAAGGGTTTTTAGCCTGCCCTCTTTCACGCGGAGTTTGCGAAGGAGGGCCTCCCTGGGATGGGTATGTGGAGAATGCTGGCAGCAGGATCAGCTCATTGAGGAGGAAATCCACTCTTGCTTGGACAGTGTTCTGTGTAGCCCCAGAGCAGCCTTTATTCCCAGGAACATGGGATATGGAAGCTCCAGCAAACAAGGCTCACGTTTGCTCCCTTTGAAGATTTTATTCTGTACGAGTGTTAAACCCTTCCAGCTAAGGATCTTTAAGAGAAATAAAGCAATCAGTGTCTCCTGGCTTGTGAAAAGGCCCTGGAGCTGCTGTGGGGACCTTCTGCACTTTGACAGATTCATTGAATGCTTTGGGAGTCATTTGGATGTGCTGCTTAGGGATATGGTTTAAGGTGAATCTTGTAGAGTAGGGTTATAGATTGGACTTGGTGATTCTGAGAGGCTTTGCCAACCTGCATGCTCCTGTGATTCTGTGATCTGAAGGGACTTTTAAAGATACTTTAGTTTCAACACCTTCCACTAGCCCAAGTTGCTCAAGGCCTCATGCAACCTGGCTTTGAACACCTCCCAGGAACGGGCANAAGATCAAAGATCACATTGGGTGATTCCGTGCTCCACAACCTCCCTGGGCAACCTGTGTCAGTGTCTCACCACCCTAACTGAATCCTTACAAAAAGTCCCTTCTGGCTTTCTTGTAGGATCCCTTCAGGTATTGGAAGTGTTTCTCTGAGTGGTCTTCTGCTAGGTTCCTTCCAAACTGTCTAGACAGACATCCAGCATTGAACTTGGAGGTAACAGGGCCTCAATGCTTCCACCAGCTAGCAGAGAAATGGTCAGTGGCACTTAGGCTGTAAAAATAAACCCAACAAGTTCTACCTCGATGTAACTGAGATACGCTCAGAGGAGAATTTCAATGGAAGTTTATTTTTTAAAGAGACTATAAACAGCAAATTCTTCCTATTCAATTACTGAGTAAGTCTTGTAACGTAAAAGATCCACACCAGGCTGTCAGACCCTAGCTCTGGGAGGAGATAAGGCCAAGCATGTAATTTTTGTCCCCCTTTAACCTGCTTAGAGAGGATGGCTATTACCATGAAGCAGCACTCAGTCTGAATGGACCTCTTCTGTGTTGCACTGTAAGATGTGCATCGTGTACAAGGACCTTTTCAATTTGCTGTACTTTTCATGGGTAATGCAATTCACACCTACATCAGAGGATGCCATGACAACAATAGTAACTACTGCCTTGAGATACACACTGTCACATGCACCTACCAGCCCTTGAGTTAAACCTGAACACTTCAGCCTAGCTGCGCAGAGGGGCAACACAAGGGTAAAAACATCTCTTGCGAGGGTTCTGGCTCCACCTCCACACCTAAACCTCTTGCAGGGCAGGTGTGATACTGACTGTTACTGGCAAAGAAAGCACAGGACCTGGAGCTGTTTCTCACCAAAAGAAATGAGATGGAAGGTCTCACCCTGCTTGCAGGAATGTATCTAAATTTCTGATTTCATGGGCTGCTGCCTCATGTATGTCCACTTCCCAATTCTGTGAGGACACCACAAACTGTGCACGACAGAACAACACTTAGTTCTGACTGACAGCAGGATGGGTGAAGATGAGATGAACAGGGGAAAATTGATAATTTTCCACATCATAACCTCCTCCTCCTCCTTTGTCATGCTGCTCTCCTCTTTTGTCTGTACAGTGGATTGAAAAGGAGGGATGAGTGAGACTACGAAAAGGTAGGTGTTAACTCCTTGCCTTCCCAGTCTCTTCTGAGGGGTTACAGAATAGGCAGGTAATAGCTACCTGACAAAGGGATTATTGGCATAATCAGCACCACCATCATCAACTCTTAGAAGAGTTCTCCACATGTAAACATAAACCCACCCATTTTAGTAGTAAGATGATTGCTACCCTCGTAGAAGTGGAAGTGGCTACAGCAGAAAGCCTGGGTGTAGCAGTTGAAGATCTAATGCTCTATTTTGGTTCTAAATTATAAGCAAGAGAGAAGAACTTTCTGGGCATTCTTTTGAATGTAGAGTGGATGAGCAGGGCATTGGTTGTAAAAGGAAAACGATGGTCAAGTCTCTGTCAGTCACTGGTTTGCTAATTGGTACAAAACACAAATGTATAAGCAGGTGGGGTTGGGCTCTTCTGCCAGGCAAGCAGCAACAGAACAAGGGGACACAGCCACAAGTTGTGCCAGGGCAGGTCTAGGCTGGATGTTAGGAGGAAGTTCTTCCCAGGGAGAGTGACTGGCATTGGAATGGGCTGCCCAGTGAGGTGGTGGAGTCACTGTCCCTGGAAGTGTTCAAGCAAAGCCTGGATGAGGCACTTAGTGCCATGGTCTGGCTGACTGGCTAGGGCTGGGTGCTAGGTTGGCCTGTATGAGCTTGGAGGTCTCTTCCAACCTGGTTGATTCCATGATTTTATAATTTCTCACTCTTTGTTCCCTTTGCCTTCTGCCTTCCACCTCCTCCACTGCTCCTCTGTGCATGGCTAAATACTAACCTTGACTGACCAGATAACACCTGAGACCTTGCTGGTTTTCTTTCTTGAGGGAGATGAAGAAGGTGGCATTGGCTCCTTCTGGGCTTTCTTTGCCCAGGGGGCAGGACTGGATTTCTGCATTATTTCTGAACTGTAAATAAATGTATATAACTGCAAATACATTTTGTACATATGCCTGTAAATTTAGCTTGCTGTAAAATGCAGCCTTCTCTTACTTCCAAGCCATCTGAGGTGGTCTGGTATATTTTATTTGAGGGGGTAATTTCTCAAACCCACCACATTTGTTTTTCTTAACCCTCCACACTGAGTCAAATGATACAAGACACTCAATGGGACGAGATCAGCAGTTGCTGGTGTACATCCAAATCAGATCTACCTATGCAATAAAGCAGTGTCAGATCACCAACTCGCTTCATTTTGGCCCATCTGTCCTGCCACTAAATGCAAACCAGTATATTGTACTAGCAGAACTGCTGACAGCAGCTGTGGCTTTTGGGACCACTGAAAATCATACTATTTATAGAGACCATAATACGGATTTTGGCATCTCATTCCAGGCATCTCATAGCTTGGGTGTATCCAGGCCAGGCCAAACATCATCAAGGCAGAGTAAGTCTCAATTGCAGAGCTTGTGATTTCAGCAAGGCTAACAATCAAAGCCAAAATTCCTGCCCTCTCTGTAAAGTGCACCCCAAATGTCACCCAAAACACTGGCTGAGTGTACCCAGCTCAGTCTGTGGTTGTTGCTTTGCTGTTAGGGACACAGCAGCCTCCAGCAACACCTTGCAGAGGCAAGCCTCAAACAGGACATACTGCTATCCATGTCAGCTATCCCTCTTCACACTCAGCACAAAGCTACTTAACTGACTGGTGCTGCCAAGTCCCCTTTTTATTAAGACTACAATGTCATGGCTCCATACTTGAAACAAAAGAGATCTACCCAGCATCCCAGGTTTTCTTGGGTACAAGCCAAAAATCCCAGGAATCTGGATTGACCCCTTATGGCTGCAGCATCCTAATGACCAAGGCTCGGTTGTTCTTTCTGCAGTGCAGTCTTTGACTTGCCACTCATCCGTGTAATGCAAATCTGCCACCACTGCCTTAAAAGTCTTCAGGAACCTAAGTACAAACATGAAAACTCCAATAGTTCCCCAGGCTGGGCTCATCTGTGAGGAATAAAAAGTCTCTTTGACGCATCATTTAGGGTTTGTTTGATGAGTAAATTGATACACTCCATGTACAGATGACCTATTCTTTGATGCAGCTACCTCAAAGAATCACAGAATGGTCTGGGTTGGAAGAGATCTCCAAAGGTCATCCAGTCCAACCCCCTCTGCAGTAAGCAGGGACATCTTCAACTAGATCAGGCTGCCCAGAGCCTTGCCAAGCCTTACTCTGAATATATCCAGTAACACTACACTATCTGTGACAGTATAATTCAGCAAGATTTAGGAATAAAATAGTTCTATTCCCTCAGTAAAATTAAAACTCCAGATATCCAACCGTGAACACCAGTGCAAGATCCTGCACCCCACTGAGGGGTCCTCTGATACAGAGAGAGGTGGACTTTGTACTCATGGTATCAGGATGATCTTGGAGGTCTTTTTCAACCAAGACAACTCCACAATTCTATGATTCTTCCTGTGAAGTTCACAGGAACTGAATGGTCCAAGTTGTGCTATCCCCACTTCAGACACTGATCCTAACAGGGTTGGAAACACAAGTATGTTTTGCTGATGATGCATGAGGCAGAGCACTCCCTGGTTGCCCAGGGAGGTGGTGGAGTCGCTGTGCCTGGAGGTGTTGAAGAAAAGCCTGGATGGGGCACTTAGTGCCATGGTCTGGTTGACTGGCTAGGGCTGGGTGCTAGGTTGGACTGGGTGAGCTTGGAGGTCTCTTCCAACGTGGTAGATTCTATGAACTCTATGAAATATACAAACATTCCTTCTTCATCCACATCCACTTTTAAAACAATCAATATTAGACAAGACTCACCTAGCAAACAACAGCATCTACTCTGGGAAGCTGCACTAGAGATGTTCCAAGAGGCAGGCAGAGCAAGCAGAGGATGAGCAAGCTAGCTACTTGCCTACATTTTTGCATCAAAAAGCACTTTGCAGGTTTGATGTCCATCCACTACCTACCTCATTCTCTCACAGGATGCTCTCAAATGCTGCTAAGAATTGAGACATGAGATGTTTTCACTCATCAAATCCATTTGGTAAAACAATTACAGCACAACTGTGACGCACACCCATGGTAAGGGAATTTTTAGCTAGCCCCTTGCTTGGTCCTAAATCCAATTCAAAAACCTCAAAACCAGACAGAAGTCTCCTCCTGACTCTCAGAAATGAAAAGTATTTTTGAAAGTTCTGATCCTCTTTTCCAGCAAACTGTAATTAAGATCTTCTACCACATCTATTTCTAGCCAGATGCAGTTGAAAAGATAACATACTTTTACTGACAGCTGAACTCTTCCATTGTGCCCATGCCACACTGGACCTCTATTAAAACTATTTCACCATAGCAAAGCTGGGGAACAGCAAATTAGAGGTTAGCTCCTTAGAGAGCATTACCCTCTGCCCTAGATGGACATTCAGAGTCTATCACTGCAGCTCACTTTAACAGACCTTTTGCAAGGGTCTGTGCTCCTCCATGTAGCTGCTGTACAGAGACTGCCAAATTTCAGTGGCTACTGACCCCAACTACCATGTTCTGGTACAACAAAATCTACAAGCAACAAAAAATGAAAAAGGATATAACTGGAAGAGCTAAAATATGGAATAATTTACCCCTTCATTTTCTAATGGCAAAGAATGAAGACACACAGCTACTACCATCAGTTCACACAACGGTTTGGGTTGGAAAGCACCTTTAAGATCATCTAGTTCTGACCTCCCTGCCACGGGCAGGGAAACCTTCCACTAGCCCAACTTGCTCAAGGCCTCATCCAACCCGGCCTTGAACACTTTCAGGCACAGGGCATCCATAACCTTCCTGGGCAACCTGTGCCAGTGTCTCACCACCCTCACTCTAAAGAATTTCTTCCTAATCTCCAGTCTCCATCTCCCCTCTTCCAGCTCAAAGCCATTGACTCTCATCCTATCACCACAAGCCCTTGTAAAATGTCCCTTTCCAGCTTTCTTGCAGGCCCTTTCATGTACTGGAAGACTGCTCTAAGGTTTCTCCAGGGCCTTCTCTTCTCCAGGCTGAACAGCCCCAGCTCTCTTAGCTTGTCCCCAGGAGAGAGGTTCTCCAGCGCCCTGATCATCTCTTTGTGGCCTCCTCTGAACCCACTCCAACCAGTTCCATGTCCTTCTCATTCTGCAAGCAGCAGAGCTGGATGCAGGACTCCAGGTGGGGTCTCATGAGAGCAGAGCAGGAGAGATCTGGACAGTAAACCTCTCTCTGTTTTCTCTATCAGCAATCAACAGCCATTTGACTGCACCTTCACAAGACAGGTGCCCCAGCAAAAATAGCTGCATTCCAACATATTGGAAACTTTTGTTACCAAGTAGAACAGGTCTTCTGGCTCTTTGCAGCAATAATCCACCTGCTTCCATTGCTCCATTTGATGTGAATTCTGTTCCTTATTTAGACTTCACCACTAAGGGCTGCATGCTTTATGGATACAATTCTACATGCAGATCTGTTTCCAATTTTCCAAAGCCAAACCTCCATCTTAACAGATGAGGTCAGAATTACAGGAACAAAGGGGGCTCATGGTGGAATGACATTTGTAATGTAAACACACACACAGAGTCCTACACCACACAATCAAAAAGCATATTTTGCAGCCCCAGCTAACAACAATCACTATGAAGTCATTCCTAGGATTTGACTGGAAAGCAAAGCCTGAACCAGTAAAATTCTTTCTGCATTAAAACAAATACTCTCAGCTGACAGGACTACCTATATGGTGTAACAGGACACATGTAGAAATCTCTGTGGAGATGCAGTGCTGGACTGTTAATGCATGCCTGTATTCACACAGTAGCTGAAATACTGAAGCTCTATGCTCCTGCTGCTAAGATCACTGTTATAGCTCTGGCTGGTATTTACATCCATGCTGTTCCTGTGGTGGAAACTGGCAGGATAAAAGATTTGGTAGGAGATGCTAGTAAAAAGGGATCTATGATTATTTTATTCAGTTATCTGCTGCCAAAATAGCAAAAGACCCCATTTCAAACTCATCAGTGTAGGCTCACAGTACTATATTTTAATGTTGCTTCCTCTAGCTTATCTTCCCCTTACTTTTCAAACCTGTGTATTATATCCCTTCCTCATTTTCTCCAGCTAAATCCCTTTTCTATTGTGCAGATGCATGAAAAGCAGAAGGAGCCTGTATTCCTGCAGTGGGATTGTGTCAGGGAAGCAGAAGGGAGTTCACTAGAATTATATACTGTCAGCTCTGCTCTACTCCCACCGACGCACATGGAGTCGTCCTGTACAGGAGGGAAGAGAAATGCAAAGCTCTAGTGCACAGAAAATATGTATGGGGAGGGACAAAAAGCAAAATGGGAATCCTGGCATATAACAAATATTGGAGGAGCTGACTGTGTGCACAATAGCTGGCTAAGAAAAAGCAACAGGAATGCAGGCTCCACAATCAATGCTCTTCAGTCTTCTTCCAACCGACAGGCATGGGTAACACAGGGAGTTAGGGGCAAATCACTCCTTAAGCTCCAACAAACTATACATCAACAATTAAATGGTTCTCCCCTCTAATGCAATACTCATAACATCAAGTTTGACAGGTTCCTTTTTAACTAAAGACACAGCTAAATACAACTCACAGAAGAGATCTGGTTGCCTGTGATGTTCTTAAAGTCTCAGAACCACTTCACTTCTGACAGGAGACTCATTCAAGTTTCTGATGGACGAGAATCTTAGTTTCAAAATAATCTCAACATTTAAAACTTCAGAATATGCAGGTTACTGCTACACTTACTTCAGAGTGGCCACATTCCCTCATTAGAAGGTCTCTGTAAAAGTGTCAACGTTTGCTCTTAAGGCTGCTGGGAAAGTTTGATTTTTCACAGACTGTAATTGGTAGCAAAAGCTCAATTTCCATTCTGAGAGCAGAACACGGGAATAAATGACACTGAGTTGAAATTTTATCCAAAGACAAGTACTAGCTACAGGAGAGAACTTCACATACATCCAAAGGGACCTTTCAAGAAGCATGTTTTCAGAACTGCAGTTTACTTCTAGCAGAGTGATCCTGGTAGCAGCTGGGGATACAGAAAACCCACTAGAATGGACTTGGCATGTAAAACAAGGTTTTGCTCTATCTCAGGTCATTTGCATTGAGTCTACATACACACACATAATAAATACATATAGATGTGTACCAATGCCTTAAAACACTGAGTGCTATTTATCTCAGCTCTAGGTGAACTCTATATTTAAATCCTTGGTGTGGGGGTGCTGTTGATGCTGTTGTATCCATGTAAAGGCTTCAGCTTCCAGAAAGTATCTGGCATGTGTTTCACTTCATTTTCTACTCAACTTATCAAAGAAACACTTCAAAGATGGCAATGAGTGGCTGAAGATGATGGAATTCACTTCAGTCAAATGTACTAAGTCCAAATGAGTCATCATCTGCATGCTTTCTGTACTGAGCTGAAAGACAAATTCCTTTCTGAAAGGGTTAAGACAGGCTGGGCAAAACATGATCTAAAATTAACTGCCTCCTCACTGGGGAGGCCAGAAGCCCAGACAACATCAACTAGATGCTTTAAAGGGTTAAGCTGTATAAGAATTATCTCCCACTAGGCCAACTCACAGAGCTTTAAAATGTGACACAAGATTTGGGACACACAAACCCTTTTTTGTCTTGCAACTCCTGACAAAGCAATGCTCAACAGGGCAAGCATTCTTATTTTGGAGCTAAGGAAAGAGGAGCACACAAAGTCAAAAGATTTGCTCAGGGCTACTCTGCAAATCAGCAGCAACTAAGATCAAAGATCAAGTAGTTCTGGATCTATGGTTGGAGGGCTCCTTCCCCAGCCAACATCACTTCTTTCAGACTCCTGGAGTGCTTGCATTGAACAGAGACACATGTGGAAGTGCCTTAAGTGAGTTTTTGCAAGCCACGTTTCAATCATGAAGGTACTTTGGTGTTATCCACCAGATGAACACACTGGCTCCTTCTCTGGAGATGTTCAGAACCTGCCTGGATGAGTTTCTGTGTGACATACTCTAAGTGACCCAGCTCTAGCAGGGGAGTTGATAGTCACCATCCCTGGAGGTGTTCAAGAGAAGACTGGATGAGGCATTTAGTGCCATGGTCTCGATGACTGGATAGGGCTGGGTGATAGGCTCGACTGGATGAGCTTGGAGGTCTCTTCCAACCTGGTTGATTCTATGATTCTATGATACTTCAAGCTCTTTTCCAACCTCTAAAGCCTGTGAAATTAAATTGCACCAATCTAAGCTACAGGAAGACCCCCACGCCCCAACACCAATTTGTATGGCTTTAAAATGACCTAACCCACCTGTAAGCTACAGGAAAACCCCCACACCCCAACACCAATTTGTATGGCTTTAAAATGACCTAACCCACCTGTAAACTACAGGAAGACCCTCATGCCCCAACACCAATTTGTATGGCTTTAAAATTACCTAACCCACCTGTAAACTACAGGAAGAACCCCATGCCCCAACACCAATTTGTATGGCTTTAAAATGACCTAACCCACCTGTAAGCTACAGGAAGACCCTCACACTTCAACACCAATTTGTATGGCTTTAAAATGGTCTAAGCCACCTGTGCAAGTCTCTGCACACAGTCAGTGAAGAGGCACTGCAAGGAGAAACAAGGGAGGGTTTTGTAAGTTGGTTTGGGGTTTTTAAGTAATAATTATAACCTCAGACTGAAACAGATTTGTTCTTAATAAGATTAACTGAAACAAGAGCCTGGCTTTCAGCAGTGCTTCTGAAAAGGAGAGAGTGAGTCAGTACAGATCAGAAGTGGTTTCTACATAGAGATATCCAGAGGGGAAAATCACTGAAAGATTTGTTTACAGTTCTGAGGCTGAGACTGCCTACAGGTACAGAGTGGAGATGAGAATTAGCGGCTGAGGGTGACTGGGCTTTCAAAAGTCTCTAATCTGATCTAGCCCTGCCAGTGAGCTATAGCTGCAGAGATGTGTACTCACCCCTCGGGGCCTCAGACATGAGTCCTGACCTTGACTGGCCACCAGCTGGCCTGGCAAAGACTCCTGTCACTGGCCAGATGATACACTCACGGTGCGGGTCACAATTAGCGCTGCCACTTGACGAGGAGCGACGTCGTCTCCAGTTTGCCTTGCAGTTGATGGGCACAAACAAAAAGCTTCCCATAAACTGTTGAGCAGTACCCAACTGAGCAGGAAGAATCCAGAGGGAAGCTTTAATAGGCCATTGAAGAGAACTGTGATGAGCTAAGTACGGAATGGCAAGAGAAATAATAGTGGGAGAAGGGAAAATGAGGGCATAAGGCCTAATCTGGGAAGCTGTGCCAGTTGGAAGCAGGAAGGAGCTAGCGCTGGAAAGGAGAGGTCACAACACGGTTCTTGGAGTGATGAATCAGATAAAAATAACAGGTTGCTGTTGAGCTGAGCCCGTCATGCATTTAGCTCCTTCCAGACACATTTGCACTGCCCCAGCACTTTGCAGTGCTCCCCACCTCACTCCCTGCAGACAGCAGCACACTCAGCCACCAGCTCCAACTCCCCTTCCAACCACAAGGCCCCGCAAAGCCATGCTCAAACATTCAACCGTAGACTGCCGACTGCTTTATCATATCCTCCTCTTTCCATACCCCCTAAGATCCACCTCTAAAACCCAAGCCTAAGAACTGGATCTGATGACACTTAGTGTGGACAGGCTGGGAAACAACAACTCTCCCCAGAGCACTGCCTACACAGCACAGAGGCTCTGCTTCAATCTTGCTGCAACCTCACAGTGCCACAGTGGCAGGGAAGCTATTAAGGCTAACCAGCATTGAGCAAAGCTAAGTTAGAAGATGGTGCAGAGTTTCCAATTCATACATTTACCATTTATGGAGGAAAAGTGACTTGTGATTGCAGAGGGAGAAGATGTGGAAAAGATGCCATCAAGCTTTTTTTTCCTGTTTTTTTGAACCATTGCATAGATTTCTTCTGTTGCTAAGATCTGACATAACCACTGAAGCCACTGAAAATACACCATTCCTCTCAAAATGCTTGAGTAGCCAGCCAAAACATGAATTTGGACAACTATGAAAAGGCACTTCCCAATTAGGAACCTTCTAGGTTTAGAAGAGTACCAGCTGCTGACTATTGGCTACAGAAGACATTATCTGGCACTCCTAGTCTCAGAGAAAGACATTTCCCTCTTTAGAAAGAGGCTTTATTCTCCTTGAAAATCTCTGAGATTTGAGGTAAGAAATGCAGAGAGACAGAAGGGAGCAAAACTAGCAGCTGGAGGCTGAGCCCTTCAGACAAGCTGGCAGAAGAGATCACATACTTACTCCTAACAACTATCTAACTGCAGAAGATCCACTGCATGCAAGGAGGTTCATCTCAGTTATATATGAGAAAGGTGCCCCTGCTATTTGTGCTTTGAGATTAAGAAAGCAATCATGAATGATTGAATGCTTCCTCATTTATTCCATTCATATTCTTAATTACTTTGACTCAGCCTCTTCAATAGTCATTCTTTCACTGACAGGAGGGGAAAAAACATGTGCCAGGACACAGGAGTATGTACCAGGCTGGTCCTTCCACAGACAGAAACCTGATCACTGCAGGCTTAACTAGGCTCATGTTTTATGTACTTCAGCACTTTAGATCAGATTCACACAGTGTAAAAGGTGGGACATGAGGGACACCAGCTGCTACAGCAAGGCTCCTAGGTCTGCTCCAGGATTTGCTCCTCAAATTTATACAGTTCAGAAGAGTTCTTATTTAATAAGCCTTCCACTAAATGATCTACATGGGAAATTGATTGACTAAAAAGGATCAGTGCAGAATTCTGCCCTGCATAAACCAAGAATCACATCAGTAGCATCTCTAAGGCTATTCTCAGTTGGCAGAATTGCAATTAGAAACAAAACAAAAAGAAAGAAAGAAAAGGAATATATTCTGTCTACAGAAATCAGGGCACATGAAGCATTTAACACTGGTCATGCAAAAGAATTGTTATTAAACCAAATATCCACTTCTCCTTCTGCATTTGAAAATGACCTTTAGAGGTAGATGTTATGCCCTGCCAGCTGCATACACAAGCATGGAATCACAGAATGGTTTAGGTTGGAAGGGATATCAAAACTCAGCCAGTTCCAATCCCCTGCCATAGGGAGGGACACTTCCCACTAGAACAGGTCACTCAAGGCCTCATCCAACCTGGCCTTGAACACCTCCAGGGAGGGAGCAGCCACAACCTCCCTGGGCAACCTGTGCCAGTGTCTCACCACCCTCATTGCAAACAACTTCTTCCTAACATTGTTTCAATCTCCCCTCTGCCAGCTCAAACCCCTTCCTCCTCATCCTGTCATTAGTCAATAGTCCCTCCCCAGCCCTTCTGTAGCCCCCTTCAGATACTAGAGGGCTACTACAAGTTTTCCTCGAAGGCTTCTATTCTCCAGGCTGAAGAGCCCCAACTCTCACAGACTGTCCTCATCGGAGAGGTGCTGCAGCCCTCTGAGCATCCTAGTGTCTCCCATAGTGGCTGCCATCTTGTCACTACCAGATGATCACTATGATGATGATTTACAGTAAGGACACCTAATAAGGGTGGTGAGACAATGGAATAAGTTCCCCAGGGAGGTGAAGGAAGCCTCATCCCTGGAGGTTTTTAAGGCCAGGAGGGATAGGGCTCTGAGCAACTTGATCTAGCGTGAGGTGTCCTTGCCCACAGCAGGGGGGTTGGAACTAGATGATCTTTGAGGTCTCTTCCAGCCCTGACAATTCTACGATTAATGAACAACACTGCACAGTGAAGGGTGCCATGTTTCCTTATCACCATGCTGAAGTAACTGACAAGGCTCAAATGGGATTTACAAGCCAAACGGTTTGAGATAAGAACAAAAGAATTCACTTTGTTTGAAGATATTCCTTTAGCTCTTCTAGGATGCCTCAGAATGAATTCAGGTTTTATAGCTCTACAACAGCACAGATACAAGACAGCTGCTTTCAGAGCCACCCTTAGCACTTCCAGTAGCAAACATGCCTGCAGATAAGTTTATGCCTGAGGGTTTGATTTGCCTCCCGAGTATCAAAGTTTCTGAAACTGCTTCTGTCTTCTTTTTTAGGTTGCAACTTCAAACAGCAGCTCAAGGGTTAGAAAAGAGTATCTATTAAAAATAAACTCAAAAGTCGGATGGTGGCATGCAGAGAGTGGTAATCAAGGGCACAATGTCCACCTGGCGACCGGTGACAAGTGGTGTTCCTCAGGGGTCAGTGGTGGGACCAGTGGTCTGTAACATCTTTGTCAGTGATATGGACAGAGGAATTGAGCGCACCCTCAGCAAGTTTGCAGATGACACCAAGCTGTGTGGCGCAGCTGACTTGCTGGAGGGCAGGGATGCCATCCAGAGGGACCTGGACAGGCTGGAGAGGTGGGCCCAGGCCAACCTCATGACGTTTAACAAGGCCAAGTGTAAGGTCCTGCACCTGGGTCGGCGCAATCCCAGGCACAGATACAGGCTGGGTGGTGAATGGCTGAGAGCAGCCCTGAGGAGAAGGACCTGGGGGTCTGGGTTGACGAAAAGCTCAACATGAGCCTGCAGTGTGCACATGCAGCCCAGACAGCAACCCTGTGCTGGGCTGCAGCAAGAGCAGTGTGGGCAGCAGGGCAAGGGAGGGGATTCTCCCCCTTTACTCTGCTCTCCTCAGACCCCACCTGGAGTACTGTGTGCAGTTCTGGAGCCCCCAACACAAGAAGGACATGGAACTGCTGGAGCGGGTCCAGAGGAGAGCCACGAAGATGATCAGAGGGCTGCAGCAGCTCTGCTATGAGGACAGGCTGAGAGAGTTGGGGCTCTTCAGCCTGGAGAAGAGAAGGCTTCGAGGAGACCTTAGAGTGGCTTTCCAGTATCTGAAGGGAGCCTACAGGAAGGCTGGGGAGGGACTATTGACAAGGTCTGGTAATGTCAGGACGAGGGGGAATGGGTTTAAGCTGGAAGAGGGGAGATTTAGACTGGATGTTAGGAGGAAGTTCTTTACAGTGAGGGTGGTAAGACACTGGCACAGGTTGCCCAGGGAGGTTGTGGATGCTTCCTCCCTGGAGGTGTTTAAGGCCAGGCTGGATGAGGCCTTGAGCAGCCTGCTCTAGTGGGAGGTGTCCCTGCCTATGGCAGGGGGTTGGAGCTGGATGATCCTTGAGGTCCCTTCCAACCTAAAGCATTCTATGATTCTATGATTCTAAATCATTCTTAGGAGTGCAGCAGATCATATTTTTGCTTCAACAACAGCCTTCACAGAAACCTAACATTTGTGTTTCTGTGTTTCTAACAGTCATTCCAACTGGTCATCCCTTTTTATGTGCTCCATAACACATATGAGGTGTCAGCTGTCCAAGCTGCCCACCTCACTGCTGGTTTTACACTGTCCCACCTTCTTTTCCAGAAAATCTGAACTTTGCATTTCATTGATATTTACTTACAAGCCCATCTCAGCCTTCTTGCCTCCCTCTCCTTATACTGCTTTCTGATTGATGCTGAGCAACCTACTGTTTTGCTCCTTTATCGATACTTCAGTAGCTTTTTACTGAAGAGAGAAAGCCTGAAAAATCAGACCACCAATCCCAGTTGCTCTCTATATATATCCAGAGTAGTTACTTCTCAACATGAATTATTATCCTAAGAACAGAGAACTATTCTTAGAGAAACAGCATAAAACTTACAGGAAGATTTACTGTGTGGTCCTAAAAAGTATTGACTGAACAGCAGGACAGGAGCAAAACAAAGTAATTCACCATGTCCAGCGCTAAGCCTTGCTTCATCATTTTGCCCTTTTCATCTACATTTAGATTCTTCTCATTAGACACCAAGATCCAAAACCAAATCAAATGCTGCTTTAAGCACTAGTTCTTTAGTCTTGTTAAAAATGACTACTCCATTGTCTTTCCTCTGATCCTTCAGACACTATGCTAACCTGCTCTTAATTCAGGCTCAAGAATGAGGGGGGACACAAAACTACAACTATTAAGTGCACAAGGCAGAGGCTTGTTAGTGCTACCAGTGACAAAAGCCTAGAGAAGAAGGAAGAGTCTGGCTATTGTTAGGCATTTTTAAGGTAGAAGAGGCACACTCCCACCCTTACACTATGGAAAACCATTCTTTCAGCTCTGAATTTGAAGCAACCAACAAGCAAACTTGCAAGAATCCTTTGCAGTGGTTTAAAGCATCTTCTAATTCATAAGTTTTACATCTGATTCATTTTGCAAGCAATGTAGACCAAAGAAAAGGTATTTAATGTAAGAGTTGTTATCTTCAGCTCCAATTATTACCTCTTCTTGATCAGAGATACAGGTATATGTATTTATTTCCTTAATGTCTTAACATTTCTGCCTCTAGAACAAAATTTTCCGGACAAGGTACACCAGACAATATGTAATAGTCACAGTATTTTTATCCTATACATGATAAAGAGATGTTAAATACTCTGAGAAGCCCAGAGCTATCCCAAGACCATGACAAGACAGGAAATACTTTGGCTCTGCCTTTGAACTTTCAAGAATTAAAGGCTAATCTCCTTTTTAACAGGGAGATTGCTCAAAGCTTTCCGCAGCAGATAAAATCTTTACTCGATGAACTGCATCTGCTCAGCACATCACACCAGTCATCCTCCAGTAAAACCCAATGAATGTGGGTGGAGGTTAAAAAGTGATTACTCCAAGCCTGGCACACACCCTTCAGTGTCAGCTCCCCCAGTTCAGTGGGGGCTTGTGCCCGGCCACCCTCTCCCAGCCCACGCCCTCCTCTAATTGCAAGCTCTGTATCCTCCGCTCCTGCAGAACTCTCCTTACCTTCCTTTCTGTTAAAGCACTAAAGACAGTAATTTACGTCTAATTAACGGAACTGAGTCATAATGAGCTTCTTTCCCTGACGAGACCGGAATGCTTAATGGCCACAATCACCAATGAAACCCTGCTTTTAGTCCTGCTCCCTCTGTCAAGCCTCTGCAGCACAAAGCCGGCATTCAGGCCCCCCCGGCTTTGCATACAGTCAGAGGTTGGAGTTATTCACACGGACAAACTCTACAGCCAGCAGCACAGGAGCTTCACTGCCCACCACCAGCTTTACCGTTTCAGCCAGGCAGCCATGCTCAGACAGGCTCACCCCTCAAGACCTGGAGATTTTTCTCCTCCGGCTGTTGCTGGCATCCTTTCACCACTGGCTGCATTTGACAGCGCTCCTCAGCAAGGATCCACTTGCAGGCCAAAGAGGCAAAAAGCAGGATGAAAGCTGGAAGGCAGGCGTGCA
This sequence comes from Tricholaema leucomelas, assembly GCA_013400475.1. NCBI lineage: Eukaryota > Metazoa > Chordata > Aves > Piciformes > Lybiidae > Tricholaema lacrymosa > Tricholaema leucomelas. Next base: position 180,303 of record WAAF01003706.1, on the reverse strand, counting down.
AAGGGCTGTGCGACTGCCCAAAGGGTGATGAGGCAGCTCTGCTGCTGAGCTGAACCACCAAGATGCCAATAGGTAAATCGAGGCTATCACAGAAACCAATTGAAATGGAAACAGCAGCAGGCACAGAAAGGTGACAACAAACCGAGCTGCTCACTCCAGAAAACCAAACTGTTGTGAATCAAACCACAAAAATAGAAACAAAAGGTCTGAAGATCCTGGCCAATCATCCCAAAGGACAGGCCAGGTTTTCTGAGCTATCCTACTGTCATGACTGTGTTTTAAGATACAGAGACAATCATGATGGTGCATATATTACACAAGTAATAATCACAGAATCATAGAATCAACCAAGCTCATCCTGTTCAACCTATCACCCAGCCCTGGCCAGTCAACCAGACCATAAATTACTAGAAGCAGGAAGAGGAAAACCAGCCTAAGCAGGAAGAGGAAAACCAGCCTAAGCAGGATCAGGTAGACCAATGTCTTTCTATGTGAAGCTGCAGACCTTAGGAAGAGAAGTCAAACAGGTGTCTCTACCTGCACAATGTAGATGCACACACACTGAACTATAGAATAGAATAGAATCAACCAGGTTGGAAGAGACCTCCAAGTTCATCCAGTCCAACCTAGCACCCAGCCCTATCCAGTCAACCAGACCATGGCACTAAGTGCCTCATCCAGTCTTTTCCTGAACACCCCCAGGGACGGTGACTCCACCACCTCCCTGGGCAGCCCATTCCAATGCCAATCACTCTCTCTGTGAAGAACTTCCTCCTAACATTCAGCCTATACTTCCCCCAGCACAACTTGAGACTGTGTCCCCTTGTCCTGTTGCTGGTTGCCTGGGAGAAGAGACCAACCCCCACCTGGCTACAACCTCCCTTCAGGTAGTTGCAGACAGATATGGATGGAAACAGAAGAATCCTAGTAACAGACTCTTGCTAGCAAATGCAATAAAGCCTCAGAACTATCTATTTAATCATTCTTCATTGAAGCACTTCTATGTGTTATCTAAAGGCAGTTTTTTCTCCAAATCAACTTGAAGAAGAGTATCATCTTTAATGCTAAACTATCACGCCTGGTGTCAAGCGACATGTAAATAGTTACACATCCACCTACTCATTTTCATCTATACTTCACTGGAAGTGCAAAGTTGTGACAGCAAAAATGAAATCTCAGACTAAAGTTATTAATATTGAAAACCTGTTAGTATGGAAACATTCAGAGATTAGTCAGGTCACCCCACCTGCAGCAACCCCCATTTCCATACATATTGTCACCTCTAACTTTGCAGCCACCCTCTCCCAAAATGTCTTGGAGCAACGAACAGCTTAAACAGGCAGAGTGTTTAGTTTTCATCTGTTCTGATTTACTTCCCCACTCGCTCTACATCATTATTTTTGAGGCAGACTTGTGCTAGTAGGAGAAAATGGTTGGTTTTATACCAAGAACTGAATGTGGTGTGGTTTACTGCATTAACTTGTAGGTTTTTATCAGTTAGAACTCATTGAATATATTAAGGAAGAACTCCACAGCTTCATCCCCCCCATGTTGGTCAAAATAACTGATGCATATTAAGTCTAATAATCTAGTTGGTAAAAATATTTAAATTGCTTAATAGAAAGCAAACCTGATTATTTTTCACTTGGTTAAAAGCACCATTTCTTGAAACTGGATTACATTAAGAGCATTTTTAATTTTAGAGTCATAGGGAAAGAAAAAACAATGTACATTTCAAGAATCATGCTTGTCAAACATTCGTTTTGTTAATGTACAGTTCCAGTCTTCCATGTTAATGGCTTATTAAATGTAGCTTTCAAAGAAATCTATCACATAAAGAAAACAATTTAAGTACATTAGGCTATATTAAAACTAATCCTCGTCTGAAAAAAGTACTGGTAATGAAGGCAGTTTGTAAGGGGAATTGCTTTCAGAAGCAATACAAGTTCTCAATCAATTAAAGAACTGGTTAATCAAACATGAATATTCTTAGGAAAATTACTGCAGGCTCTTTAAAGCCAAGCACAGAAAGCAAGATAGTTCATTTGTCATTTTTTCTCCCATGTATTATTTCATATGAAAACAGGGAGGAAAAAAAAAAAGACACATCTCAAGTGTCTGTCAAGGAGCCTCTTCCTGTGTCTTCAATCAATCCAGTTCTGCTCCTTTAAAACTGAGTCCAATGGATTTGCAAAGGCTGATTATCATCATTCGCATGTAAAACGCATTTTCTACTGAAGCAGCACACCAGGCAGATAAAAAGACATGGGGGGAGGGCAACTGCTACTAAAAACATACAGCCAACACGAAAAACTCTTTCCAGAGTGCTTTTCCCCCACTAAGCCGGCTGGGCGCACAACTGAAGCGCAGAAAGGGCGATGTGCTGACGAGCCCTTTGTTTGCTAAGAGCAGGAGGCCCAGGCTGACATGTACCAGGTTTTCTCAGAAGTTCCCAGAGCACAGCTGCCTGGAAGAGATGTTTTTTTTGAGCTAGCACACACGATGTTTCTACCCACGATGCAAGGTGCATCACAGATTAATCTGTTCCCTGGAAGAACAAATAAAAAGCCTGACCAAAGCAGCTGCATCTCATTTTCTATTTCTGCATTTGCAAAGGGCTTTTGGTTTCTTTGACATTGATTTTACTGAGGTTATTTTCTGCTCTTCCCTTTCAACAATTATTTAACGTGATTTGTGCAGGTAAAATGATTGAGGATAAAAAAGTCTTGGTTGAGAGGCAATGTATCAATGGATGACACTGTTGTGCTGTGAGCTCAGACTGCTTCAAGTGTGCTGCGCTAGACCTGAGAGCATCCTACCTTCTCCTCCACCACGAGGCTGAATGTGAAAGCCTGCTTCCTCGTGTAGATAAAAGTTTAAAGTGTGCATAATAAGAATTTACTCCTAAAACTGAGCAGTGGTGATGAATTTTTAATGCTAGACAAACACACGAGATGGGATTCATTCCTACAATTTAGGTCTCAAATTTGTTTAATTCATGTGGCAACGTAGTCATCCATTTAACAGCCTGCCAAAGCAAAACCTGCAAATTGGATTTTGAGACAGGCATAACGATGGCTGGAGCAGGGCTAAGAAACTCGGGGCTGTGACCATGTGTGTGCTTTCAGCTGTTAGTAGATGCCTCCCCCCACCATGGGAAGCCTTCTCATTCTTCCGGCTCTTCCAGACACCAGGTTCTTAACTCTCAGTTACCGGTTCCACCTTGTTAGAAACTCTATTCTTCACTCAGAATCAAAAGCCCTTTTGTTCCTATTCTTAGGGAATGACCAACAGGAACAAAAATTCAGGCTGGGGAGAACTAGTTTTAGACCTTGCCTCTGTGGAGAGCCTTTTTAATTGCTCGGTGCTTCTTTTCTCCTGCACCGATGCAGCTGCACTGATGCCAAGCTCACAAGACATCACGGATGCAACATCTCACAGCAGTGAAATACTGAGATTTTGGGGTTGTTCAGCCTAGAGAGGGCCCCAGGAAAATCTTACTATGGCCTTTCAACACTCAAAGGGGGTTTGTAAGAAAGTTGGGGACTGATGTTTTGGTAGAGCCTGTCGTAACAGGCCAAAGGGTAATGGTTTTAAACTAAGAGAGAGGAGATTCAGGCTACATTTAAGTAACAGGTTTTCTTACTTTGACAGTGATGAAACACTGAACAGGTTGCCCAGAGAGGTGGTTTAGACTACATCCCTGACAACACTCTAAGTCATGTTGGAGGGAGCTTTGAGCTGAAGATCAGAATTAAAGCATCACAGAATTGTAGTATCACTAAGGCTGGAACAGTCCTTTAAGCTCAGATAGTCTAATCATTACCCAGCTACCATGACCACTAAAGAATATCAAGAAGTGCCACATCTACAGCTTCTTGAACACCTCCAAGAATGGCAACTCCACCCTCTTCCTGGGCAGCCTGTTCCAATGCCTCACCACTATCTCAGTGAAGAAGTTTTTCCTAATATCCACGCTGAACTTCCCCTGGCACAACCTAAACTCATTTCCTCTCATCCTATCGCTAGTTACCCGTGAGAAGAGACCAACACAAGCCTCACTACAACCTCCTTTCAGGTAGTTATACAGAGCAGTAAGCTCTCCCTTCAGCTTTTCTTCTCTAGATGTCTCTGCTTACTGGAGGGGGAGGTGGACTAGATGACCTCTGAAGTTCTCTTTCAACCTAAACTATTCTATGATTCCATGTGCATCCCCATTACTACAACAGGACAGGATTCGCAATGAAACAGCAGGGTTCCTTCCCACCTCCAGATTTTGCCTTTATAAGGCTTCTGTTCATGAAACAGATGTGACTTGAATTGGTTTCAATTAATTGTCTGACAAAGGCTATCTGTCTGCAGGGCTTTCGTGGTGTTAGGAGTTTACCTTTGCCTAAGGTGGTTGCATCAGAAAGTGTGCAAATGCTCTGAAGTGCAAAACTGTGGCAAATGCATTTTGCTGTTTGTGGGAACAAGGAATACCCTTCCCTACACACAGCAAGCTAAGCCCTTGCAGCCATTTGCACAGGCATAACAAAGAGCCAATATTCAAGAGCTGGATACCAGATCCAACTTGAAAATATTAGCTCCTGGTTCAAGGAGAGTTAAACAGTAATAAACTCTGATCAAAAGAAAGTCACCGTCATGGTTACATTAAAAAAAAAAAGGAAATGTGGAATTTTGTCAGTATTAATCCCAAATGTGATAGGACTGGTGGGGAATGAGACAAAGCTAGAAATGGATAGATTCAGACTATCCAGAAGAAGTTCTTCACCATGAGGGAGGCGAGACCCTGGAACGGGTTGCCCAGGGAGGTGGTAGAAGCCTTATCCCTGGAGGTGTTTAAAGCCAGGCTGGATGAGGACAGCCTGATCTAGTGTGAGGTGTCCCTGCCCATAGAAGGGGGGTTGGAACTAGATGATCCTTGTGGTCCCTTCCAGCCCTGCCTGATTCTATGTTTCTACATACTGCTTTGAAAAGAGCTCTTCCCTGGCTTTTATGAAGGACATAATGATGACCACTGAGACACCCAACTTCCTCTACTTTGGAAGGGACTCCAACTTAAAATTGGAAAAAGGATGAAATGTAACACTAAAGGCATTTAAAAATCCATTACACCAATACCTTGGGAGATGGGGAATCAAAAGGTTGCCTTTTTGTTCCTTTCTTCAGTTCTGAGTAACATGGAAACAGACAAACAAAATCCGCCTGCAGAAAGGCAATGGACTGCTCACTTCAGAGGAGAACTCACATCCAGCACACATTTCTCTGAGCACAGCACTCCACTGAATACCATTTTCACAGTCCTGCAGATCATAGTATAAATCCTGGGTCACGCTATAAGCATCTCATAGTTCCACCACGACAGCCCTAGCAGAGCACAGTCTTGGTGCGTGCTGAAGGGGACAGCTAGAGCAGAAACTGGCTGGGACTGAGACAGAGGAAGGCACTGCAAAACACATGGTGCTCTCTGCTCTCACTTCAGAGACAAAAGCACACAGACAGAAAAGGGAAGTATTTAATTTTTGCCAAAATTAAGCATGACTTCCACCAGCATGAGAACAAGGATGCAATAAACTACTTCTGAAATTGCACTGTTATTTTATACGGCAAGAATTCAGCTGGGGTTGCTCAGCCTGGAGAAGAGAAGGCCCTGGGGAGACCTAAGAGCAGCCTTCCACAGTGCCTGAAGTGGATTACAAGAAGGCTGCAGAGGGACTGTTTCCAAAGGCAGTGATAGGACAAGGGGCAACAGTTTGAAACGAGAGAAGAGTAGATTTAGATTGGATGTTAGGAACAAATACTACACCATGAGGGTGGTGAACATTGCAACAGGTTGCTCTGGGAGCTAGCTGAGGCCCCATCCCTGGATCTACCTCTAGGTCAGGCTTGACAAGGCTCTGAGCAACCTGATCTAATGAAGGATGTCCCTGCTGACTGCAGGAGTTGGACTGGATGACCTTTAGAAGTCCCTTCCAGCCCAAACCATTCTATAATTCTATGATTCCATGAAGGTTCTTCTCTAGCTTATATTATTGTTTATTTGGGGCAGATTATTATTTGTTTGTGGCTTTTAAAAGCATCTCAGAGTGTTGATTTCACAAATACATTTTGGCTTGCTGCTAGGTCATCTTGACAAATCCCCCTGCAGTGAGCAACTGGATCAAGCTGCCCAGGGCCACATCAAGGCTGATCTTGAATACCTCCAGGAATGGGGCCTCAACCATGCCCCTGGGCAACCTATCCCAATATTTTACCACTCTCATTGTAACAAACTTCACCCTCATGTCCAACCTCAGCCTACCTTGCTCCAGTTTCAAACCACTGTCCCTCATCCTATTCACTACAAGCCCTTATAAGCTGTCTCTCCCCAGCCTTCTTGTAGGTCCCCTTCAGATGCAGCTCCAAGGTCTCCCCAAAGCCTTCTTTTTTCCAGGCTGAACAACCTCAATTCTTTCAGCCTGTCTTTCTAAGAGAGGTGTTCCAGTCCTCTAATCATCTTTGTGGCCCTCCTGTGGACCCACTCCAGAAGGTCCACGTCTGCCTTGTGCTGAGGGTGCCAGAGCTGGACACAGCACTCCAGGTGAGGTCTTGCCAGAGCAGATCAGAGGGACAGAATTACCTCTGTTGACCTGCTGGTCACACTGCTTTTGATGCAGCCTAGGAAAAGATTTGCCTTCTGGGCTGCAAGTGTGCAAGTTGTGTATAAAACAAAAATAAATAAAGTATTTCCTCTGCAAAGAAACTGTGTGCTTGCAAACAAGTCTTTGCTATCCCAGATACTCCCTGCCAAAGTGTATCTACAAGGATTATCTCAGTAATAATCCAATATTCAGCATCTAACACCCAGGTATAGAGAAAAATCCTTCAGACACAACTATGGTTCTTGGTGATTCAGGTTAAAAACAAACCCCAACAATTATTTTACTGATAGAATCACAGAATGGTTTAGGTTGGAAGGGACCTCAAGGATCATCCAGTTCCAAGCCCCTGCCATAGGCAGGGACACCTCCCACCACAACAGGTTGTTCAAGACTTCATCCAACCTGGCCTTGAACACCTCCAGGGAGGGAGCATCCACAACCTGTGGCAATCTGGGCAACCTGTGCCAGTGTCTCACCACCCTCACAGTAAAGAACACCTTTCTAACATCTAGTTTGAATCTCCCCCCTTTCAGTTTAAACCCATTAGCCCTTATCCTGTCACTGCAAGACCTTGTAAATAGTCCCTCCCCACACACGTTGTGATGACACAACATTTAAAACTGTCCTAAGAGCGTAGGTAAATATCATAGCACACACTGAAGCCTGTCAGAGTGAAGAATACCTGGCAGTGACTCCATGTTCTTATATAGCTCTTTCAAGTCACAAGAAAGGAAACACAGGATTTGGAAAGGGGCACAAATTTCAGGAAGGAAGTAAAAAATTCATAGCGAGTATCTAGAATGACAACTTCTTTTGTTTCTTTTCCCCCCTCCCCCCCCAATCCAAATCAAAGTTTCCAGAGGTGTTAAAAAAAAACCCAAAAAACAACAGGCAGTCATCATCTCTTCCCTCTGGCCATCTATAAAGAGCTAGGAACACACAGAAGCAAGCAGTTGATGGATTTACTTTTTGCCTTTTGTGGAGGCCTAAAAGATTTCTCCACTGGCCATGTACCTCTCCATCTAACAAACTTAAACCTCCCAGCAGCAAAACTTCTCTTAATACCTCTCCAGCAGACCTTCTTCCAAGGCAGACAAACAGCAGACAGAAAGCAGAGTAATTAAATAGCTACTTTCATTACAAGTCAGCTGTAGAACTGACACAAGGCAGCTGGCTGCAGAGGCAAGGATGTCGTGGCTGCTCAAAGCATCTCCAATCCTCTCATTTGTTGTTTTGCTCTGCCATAAGATGTTTTGGGGGAAAAAAAGAAATCTGCTATGCCAAAAAAACCCAAGACTGAGAGATTTCACCTATTAGATGACAACTCTGGAAGGCAGCGAGCCTTTTATCTGCTTCAGTTTGGGGATCTGCCTCTCCTCACCGGTGCCTGCTCGCACCCAGTGCAGGCAATGAAACTCCAACGACATCATTTCCTACAAGGCTGCTGTTAAATTTGGAAAAGCATATTTAGGGGAAAGAAAAGATCATTCTTGCTTGCAGTGATCTCTTGCAGACAGCTGCCAGATGGGACAATTCCCCAGACTGATCTGCTTTCTGATTCTGTTTCAGCTACCCAGCTTTCCTAAATAATTTTAATTGTCTGACATCTTATGTCTGGCAGTAAGTCATACATATTTCTTCTGTAGCTTGCCCTAAAACTTCTCCTACTTCTCACTAGAATAAAAGTTGTCATCATCTGCACATTTGTAACAAATCCCTTCTGTCAACTGCTCCTTGATCTTTGTTTTAAAAGCACCTTTCAAACATGCAAAGTGACTAAGGGTTACCAGGTCAAGAATATACATCTACAAGGAGACTACCGACCCACAGCACCTCTCCTAGCCAGAGCATGGCTAAGTTGCCTCCTTAAATCATTTTCTCCTCCACCAGGGAAAAAAAAACATACATTTATTTCATCTACTTGATGCTGATGCTCCTTTATAACTCAACATTCTAATACTAGAGACAACTCTTCTTTTCTAATGACCTACAGGAGGAAAAGAATATGGCATACACTGCTTGTGACCACATGTCCAGGAAGACTGGAGGCAGGGTAATTAATGAGAAAGGCTCAATCTACTCTATCATCCCCTTACTACTCTTCCAAGTCGTTTGTTTGTCCTAATCTAAGAAAGAGAAAAATAAAGACAAACCAAAGGAATTTAAGCAACAAGCCTAAGAAAGAGCCTGGCAACAGCAGCTACTATTTGAAGACTGAAGCGACAAACATAGTGCGTATCTTGGCTAAGGAACAAATGAGGGAGTCATGATAATTATCTGCAAAGTATTTGAAGGACACAGAATAGGCAGAAGGAGGAATTCTGTAAGGCTGCATGACCCATGAGGGTACCAGGAGAGCACCAGCCTGAGTAGATAAGGACAAAAAAAAGCAGAGTAGAAGGGAAAGTCTTGAATAATAATTACTTATTGTGTTTAAAGAAGTGATGCTTTCTCTGACTCTCCATTTCCAAATCCTTGCACTGTCTCTGCAGGAAGACTGCTTTTCATGTGCAACAGCTCTTAGCTCTTTGCAAGCCACACAACAGTGGCCAGCCTGTGTTGTTCACCTGCAGAATGTGTCTCCTCTGCAATTCAGGTGTCCTGTGTGGGCTTTGCTGGTACAGAAGGAACTGTAAAACATGGATATGGAAAGCACTGTCCCTGGCCTGGTAAATGAAGAGATTTCACTTCTTTTAAACACAAACAGGAAGAGCTAAAGAAGCTCTGAGACTCTTTTTCAACTATGAAAACTCCTCAAACTTTGAATAACAACACCTACAAAACAATAAAACCTCCACCTACTTCCCTAGGAGAATCTGGAGGTGACACTCACATGCTCCAGGGGTGAACACTTAACCCACAGACAAGGAGGTCTGAGAAATAAGAAGCATGCCTCCTTTTCAGGAGCTGATTAAACTTTACTACATTTCTTTTCTTCCATCAACACCTAAAAAACATCCACTAAACTGGTTCATGATCCACTTTTTAAAGGCAGCACTGAACAGAGCAGTGGCAAAACAGCAACACTGCTGAACCAACACACTCGCGCATGAATCCAATCGTCAGAAGACAGAAAAGGTTTAAATCCTAGCAGTTCATGCAGTCCTACATAGGAGTTTCCTCACATCAGCTTTCTACTGCCACTGGCTTAGAGAAACTATCATGGGAAAAGAAAAAGGGCAAGGTTTTTGGCTACATCTCACTCCTGGGAGCCTGCATAGAACTCACTGAGATCGAGGATGAGATTTCTGCTAAGGTTCAAGGTTATCCACACGGACACGACAGGAAAGCAAATTTACATCTAGCCTTTGAAAGGGTCTGTGGTTCTCTGGTTTACTCAGCTAGAGAGGGAAGGGCAAAAATAAATCTATCCCTAAATGTCTGGCAATCAGAAAAATTATTTAATTACCCAGAAAAAAAACCAAACCAAAACACACCAACCACTCAACCTATCCCCAATCATACAGTGCAAACAAGTGAAAACCCAAAGGCATCATTGGATACATCCTTCATACATATGAAGCAGACAATTACTCATACAGAAAAGACAAAGAAAGGCATCATAGCTTCTTCTCTTTTTAGGATGCTTTCCTTTTAGATGCTTTCCAAAACAAAGTAATGCATTGATCATGAACTGTGAGACAACTGCAGAAAGAGACAACTGCAGAAAGCAGATCCATCTGAGAGCATAAAGTAAAGTCCTTTTTGGAGGGTAAGGAGCTGGTTTCCCTAGGTAGCAGCAGAAAGAAGGTTCTTTCATTTTTAAGTATACAGCTTCTACCTTAACAACAGGGCTGCACCAGCACCATTGGGCAAACTGGCCAGAATTGGAGCTGAGAGGGGAGAGAAAAGAAGGAAGGGAGGAGGAAAAAAGCTTAGTCGAACCCACACAATTTTCAGTGCTGCAGATGATAAAGAAAAATGCACTTTAAACTTCAGTTGCAGACTGAAAATGCAAGGCTAGCGATTAGAGGGAACATAATTAAACTTGTGCAGTAAGCATATTTGATGTGGATCTCCCTGACCAACAACAGACCAGGAATTACAAAGCCATTTTTACAGACACACTTTCCAGAAAACACACATTTTAGGATGCAAACACAGTATAGCATCCACTGGTGATTTTTTGACTCACTGTCTGAATCCTGTATGTACCCTGCAGCTTTCAATTCAACCTCCAGAATGGGTTCCCTTCTGTAACATTATGTCACTGTGCTTGTGAGAGCCTCCAGTTTTAGACACAAGGTCATTACAATACCTTTTAGAAGGTTTTCCTCCACCCTAAGGGGTTGCATTTTAAAATCTCACCCCTTAGGTATGGGATGATTTAGCCTCCTAATTGGGAATAGCTTCTTTGAATCTCTTCAGGCAACACTGACCTTTGCTGCTTGCTGCTTACAGTAATTATCTTTCAGAAGGAGAGCAGCATCATTACTCTCCTCTAAATGTGATAGCTACTTGGTAATAGATGTAAATATAAATAAGGGTCCCAAATTACATCAGATTTACATGCTGTTTTTTCCTCAAAAAGAGATTTATTTCTAAGAGCAGAACATAATCACCTCTGCCTACGACTTGTCAAAGCGCTGTCCCAAAGGGTACCCCCCACAGCCCTGTCAACAGCCTGCCTGGACTCACTCTCTCTTCCCTCTGAAGCTTCCCCATAACTTAGGCATAGTTCAAATAAGTGACATTTCTTGGAATCCATTTAAAAATCTTTATTCAAAGCGGTGTCCCTTGGCTCTGCACACCAGATAGCAACCTGGGTTTGCCCTGTTTGAGGGGTGACACACACACTGCCATCTGATCACTCCTTCATTTGACTGCTGTCCCATTTAATAACCATGTTCTTAAGCAAAACCCCAGATTATTTTACTACTCTTTCTATTATTCAAATAATGTTTGTTTGCAGGCTCCAAAAGTAATGCAAAACTACAAGCAAAAAACTATGCCCAAGTTATCCAATGCCCAAATCCTGGACAGGCTTACTTACATCTTGTCCCTTTAGACCACGCCAGGATTACATTTCATTCTTAGACCACCCTCCCTCCTCCTGCAAGCATAGCTTTGGCAGAGGTTCTTAAGTAGAAGAGTCTTAACAGAGCCATTCACATGGAGGGAATTTCATCCACAAACCCTGTTTACTGCTACTCATTACTTGTGTATTTTGTGCATGAATCTTCTACTATATAATTCATGCAGTCGGTTCAGAAGTACACAGCAGTCATTAGATGAAGCCGAGCATTTAGTCTACTCAGAAATGTGCTGTGGAACTCTGAGAAGCATCAGAAATGAGATCATTTGATTTGTAATAGAATAAGGAAGAAGCACAGAGGGCCTTCAGACCAATGGAGCCTCCCTTTCCTGAGCTGACTGAGCTTAGTTATTTCAAGGTTGCTGTCTGAAAAGGAAATGAAGTGAGAAGAAATTGTAATACCATACAGCACAGCATTTTAGCCTGCTCATTGTGGATGACTAAAACACTGCCTTCAAGTGATCAACATCTGGAAACTTCATGGAAAGCAAGAATTTTTAACCTATCTCCAAACAGCTGACGTAGATGTTGGGAAAAGTGTGGTCTGGTGTCCAGATGATCATCACAAGACCTAAATAAACTTCAACTGAAAAAAGAAACGCTTCAAGAGTTTTGGAGATACAAGACACTGAAGAATGTTCAATCTCCTATCTTTTCTCAAGTTCATCATAGAATGGTAAGTGTTGGAAAGGACCTCAGGACACCATCAGCTCCAATTCTCTCTGCCAAAGCAGGATCAAGAGTGATACAAAACTGCCTGGGAGTGTCCAGCGCAGAGCCACAAAGATGATGAAGGGAATGGAACATCACTCTTACGAGGAGAGACTGAGGGAGCTGGGGCTGTGCTGCTTGAAGGAGACAGAGAGGTGACCTCATCAGTGGTTACAAAGATACCTGTGAGTGCCAGGAGGCTGCAGCCAGGCTCTGCTGGGCAATGCTGCATGAGATGACAAGGAGGTGGAAGCTGAGGCATAGGAAGTTTCATTTAAACATGAAGAGAAATTTTTTCACTGATGGTGACAGAACACTGGAACAGGCTGCCCAGGGGAGTTGTGGAGTATTTCTCTCTGGAGGCATTCAAAACCTGCCTGGACATATTCCTGTGTGATCTGCTCTGCGTGATCCTCCTCTGGCAGAGGGGTTAGACTGGATGAGCTTTCGAGGTCCCTTCCAGCGCCTAACATTCTGTGATTCTATGATTCTATGATCACTCAGGGCAGCTTGTACAGGAATGCATTCAAGTAGATTTTGAAAGTCTCCAGAGAAGGAGACTCTACAAACCTCTTTGGGCAGCCTGCTCCACGGCTTCACCACCCTCACAGTGAGGAAGATTTTCCTCATGTTGACGTGGGATTTCCTGTGTTCCAGTTTGCATCCATTGCTCCTTGTCCTATCACAGGACACCACTGAAAAGAGACTGGCACCTGCTTTTTGACAGCCACCCTGCAGGTATTTATAAACATTAATATACTGGAAAAAATAATTTATGTTTTACAAGTAAATACAAAGAAACCAGCTGTAAGAAAATGCTCTTTTCCTGTATTAGCAATGACATTTGGAAGCTTCTAGGTCCTGCATGCACATAAATGTGCCATAGACAATTCTGTAAATGCAGTGCCCCAAATTGCACACAACCCACAACTTCTTTAGCCTAGCTGCAGAGAAGACAAAAATCTGCTCCTTCCAAATGCCTCCTTCTGAGGCAGCACTTTATTGCAAAGGATTAGCAGAAACTTTCTTCATCCAGTCTGGTCAGCCAGCTTGCAAACCAGAAATGAGATGAAGATAAACCATTAACACCTTCTGTAGCTCACCGTTTGCTCCTTACCACAAGAAAATCCTCCCATGTTGGGCATTAAAAGAATGCCTTTCCTTTAGTATTGTAGCTAGGGACAAAAACTTATCTTCAAAGAACTCCTTGTTTAAAATACAGATATTCTTCCATGAATTAAACCAAATTAACCAGATTTTATTAAAACTGAAACTAGTGCTGTTTTGATTGACAAACACAGCCACAACCTGCAACTGGCTGGGAGAAGGGTTGGGAAGGGAGAAATAGAGAGGGAGAAGGCTTGCAAGGTATTTAATTAAATAAAAATGTAGCTGTTCAGTGAGCCTGACAAATGGTGAGGAGATAAACAGACTCATTTTCTAACACTTTAGCCTTGGCATTTGACCAAGAGGTCCCTTCTTGGCAAGGAAATAAAGCCCTGCAAGCTAGCGACTGCTCAAAACATCTGTAAGTATAAACTTCTGGACATTTATTCATTCTTAGCATATGCCCTCATTAACTTTTTCTTCTAATTGCAATCTAAGTCAGAGGATTTATTATGTTGTTGGGTTTTTTTTTAAGCCAGTGCTGAAAGACAGAGGGGAAGTACCCAGCTAAATGGGTCCAGCTGCTGTGACACTGAGCAGCCAAAACGCAACTGCCTGTGCCTGAAGCTCTACCAGCACCATCAATGCACCCTGATGGGCTGGTTGGTGCTTGGGGGCTTCACCATGCACCTGCTGCCTGCCTCTTTCCAGCCCATTAGGAGAGTCAACCTCAGCAACAAATCCAAACCCTACTCCAAATTGGCTTTGTTCTGAGCAGGAATGTGGCTGGAGTTCTGCCCTTCATCTGTACTCTAGGAAGGCACAGCATTTATCTCAAAGCTGGTCAAAACTTGGTCGCCCAGGACATCTTTGTACTAACATCAACCAGTCACATTCTCCTCCCTCAGCACATCACTAATTTAATATACACAGGCAGGCTTCAAGGTCTACTTAGCCTTATCAATGCTACAAAGCAAGTTAAAAGGGGGAGTGTATTTCCCTCTCTATTTTTAAGCTGACACCACCTCTTCCCACCCTGTAATCTCACTTGGAGAAAGAAAACAGCCCTCAGTGTACTGGGTGGAAAGGCTCTCTTGAAGCAAAACCACAAACATTTAAGTAATCTGACAGATTATGGGGTTGCTGAGAAAGTAAGTTAACTTTGGTCTTGCTCCATATCCCAAGAGAGCAGGAAACAATTTCAGCATAACTTCTCACCACTCCCGCAGAACCATTTATGTCTCTTGCACTCTGTCTCTTTCATTGCACTCCCAAGAGTCCATGCCACCCTTCATTAAGGGTAACTCCACTATTCAACATATCATTTACACACAGCTCTTGAGAAAGTAGAGTATGGAATGGTGTTCGTTCTGAGAGCTGCTCAGTTCCTAGCACACAAACCTCACGTGGGCTTCATGTCCCAACTCTCAACACCACACACTTCACAGGGCTGTCTACATGGGACATGACGGCTGTAGAAGAGAGGAAAGAGATTTGCAGCATGATCTGGTTAGAACTAACAGCACTCAGAAGATGCACCTCACATCTACAAATGTCCTTGGCATACACTAGCAAGAAATGTTGGCTTTCAGTTTCCCACCTTCTGGATGTGCCATGACTTAAGCAATATGCACAAGGAGGTTGTCAGCTGCTAAGTGACAACAGTAACCTGTTGCCGTAGGAGACTTCCACACCTACAATGCTGAAGCAGCAAAGGTGCCTTTGCCTCTTGAGGTACACACTGAGAAGACAAAGCCTTCCTGCTCTGGTAGGTTAGAAATCAGGAGGACAACAGCAAGGACAATCTTGGGGGGACTGCTCTTATGGAAGCAGGATGACAAAGTGCAGAGGCCAGGCTGAGTCTTGCTTTTCAGCAGGTGAGAATATAGTGAGAGCTTCATATAGGGAGTCCTTCAAGTAAGTTTAGAGCCTCTTGTTGCATGGTGTGAACTTAAGTGAAAAAGCAGGCTTGGCCTATGTGCAAGTGCTCTGCAAACAAGTGCAGCAAGACAACTACCACAGAAGTTTGGGGCTGCTTTTGCACTGCTGCCGTTAGTTCTTAGATGCAGAAAGCCCTCGAAAATGTCTTCCAAGGTTTGCCATCAAGCAGTAATTTAGCTAACAAGCAAAGAGGAGGGAATGAAGTTGTATGGCCTTTCAACAGGCCTGTCTGGTCAGAAGATTACAGACATCACAAAATATGGGTACTGCACAATGGTTAGGCCACGAACAGGGATAATGACAGCCTGTGCTGCACAGAGCTTTTCATTGTCACTGAGCTTTGCAAACAAAAAAAGCATCACCACAAAGGTCCTTCCTGACAAAGTTTTGCCTGGAAAAACATGAAAGAGCTTTAAATCCCTGGCACCTTCCTCCTAGCTTTTCTTCTCGACCACATCTCAGACTTCAGCTGGCAAGTAAGCATGCCAAGGTGCCCTGAGAGCATAAAACAGTACATGAGACCATCCTGATGCAATGGCACATTTATTTTCTCATGCATTAATTCTGTATCATCTACCTGAACCATATCTGCAAGGAGTTCACAGGCCTAACCCTGGGAAATGGGAGTGGTTGAGCCTTCTCTTAGGGTAGGGAACATCAAAGCAGGCTCTACAGGATCAGCAAGGTACAGCTGGTGTAAGAAGCAACTTGATAAAGTCCATCCCCTTCAAGCCAATGTACTTCAGCAGTAACCTGGATCTTTCAAACAAACACAAATCCTACACCCACAAAAACTTCAGCTGTCACCAACTGCTAGAAAGCTCACCCAAAAAGCTCTGTGTATCCAATCCTGCTACTGAAACTGTCAATCTCTGTCTTCTGTTCCTTCTGCATCAAAAATAGCTGTTAAGGTGCTGTACCTCAGCTGCAGTGCTCTCCTCCCTTTAAATACTTGGTTTGAGTATTTCAGAATGGGTTAATGTATTAAAGGGTAGAGCTGGATGGGTTGTTTAGACTGGAGAAGAGGAGGCTCAGGGCAGAGCTCATTGCTGTCTACAACTACCTGAAGGGAGGTTGTAGCCAAGTGGGGTTGGGCTCTTCTCCCAGGCACCCAGCAACAGAACAAGGGGACACAGTCTCAAGTTGTGCCAGGGGAGGTCTAGGCTGGATGTTAGGAGGAATTTGTTGGCAGAGAGAGTGATTGGCATTGGAATGGGCTGCCCAGGGAGGTGGTGGAGTCACCGTCCCTGGAGGTGTTCAAGAAAAGGCTGGCTGGGGCACTTAGTGCCATGGTCTGGTTGACTGGACAGGGCTGGGTGCTAGGTTGGACTGGATGATCTTGGAGGTCTCTTCCAGCCTGGTTGGTTCTATGATTCATGTCAGCTCTAACCACTTAATGACCAAAGATTAAGGACAAGGAAGACAGAGGTGCTGAAGCATGTCCAGAGAAGGGCAAGAGAACCGGTGAAGGGTTTGGATAATAGGTCTGATGAGGAGCAGCTAAAGAAACTGAGGGTGTTTAGTCTGGGGAGCCTTAGAGGAGACCTTCTTCCTGTCTACAGCTCCCTGAAGGGAGGCTGAAGCCAAGTGGGGGCTTGGTCTCTTCTCCCTAGAAACAAGTTACAGGATCAGAGGAAATGGCCTCAAGTTTTGCCAGAAGAGGTTTGGGTTGGATATTAGAAGAAAATTCTTCCCCTGAAAAGGTTCTCAAGCACTAGAACAGGCTGTCCAGGGAGGGGGCTGAATTCCCATCCCTGGAGGTGTTTAAAACCCAAAGAAATATGGTGCTGAGGGACAAGGTTTAGCAGCAGACTAAACTAGGGTGTTGGGTTAGTGGCTGGAATTGATGTTCTTGAAGACTTTTTCCAACCAAAACAATTCTATGAATCTTTATATTACTATGTAGTGACTTCAGACTCATAGATCTACAAAATTCTCCCTATCCAGGCAAACAAATGAGAAGCACAAGACTTCTGCTCAAATCTGAGTGACCTCCCACCACTGCCTTATGGCTATCTCATCTTCTTTAACAGTACTTTTGGTGTCATCTTTTATTGCCATACATCTAGACTGTGTCAGTAGAAGAACAAATGACTTCTCCATCCAGCATGGCAAAATTTGACCTCCATTCCTCCTCTTCTGGCTCTAAAAGGACACCCACAGGATCATGAGACACAAGTCAGGTGCTAAAAGTATTCAGCAGTGCTATTAAAAGAATTCAGCATTTAAACCTACACTGCCTGTTTCCCCTTGTGATGTCTTAGCCTCTGCTTCACTTCTGACTGCAAATGCCACTTACATGTTTTAACTTAATGCATAAAACAACAATGATCACCAATTAACCAAACACCTAGCAAAAAAGACAGCAAATATCTGTGTGCTAGGACAGCAAGTTTCTGTGTGCTGAGGTTTATGGGAAGCACTGTCACCTACAGACTCAAATCACACCCACTACAAGCTCCTGGAGGCACGCCGTCCTTTTCACATCCTATCTCTGCTCTGTCACTGAACCAAAACAAGCCATGGTTGCTTTCTGCTGGCTGCCTGGAGATGAGCAGCATCTTCAGCATCTGACCTCCAAGGCAGCTCCAGCAGGATGGCAGCTGGACGTACAACGCACGTGCCTGTGTGGCCAGGTCCCATCAGATGGGACACAGAGGTGACAGCTAGAGATAAAGGCCATCAACTCGCTGCCACACTGCTTATGCAAGTTGCTTTAAATAGCCTTGGTATCTGTAGTGCTCAAAGTGAAGTTTGATGCAAGTGCACCTTCTGGTCTCACTCTGAATTCATTCACTGGATAGCTTTTTGTCCTTATCTCCCATGACTTTAAAAGGTAAGAACTGCACTGCAGAACAGCTACTAAGTGGTAGCAACGAAAAACTTCCTTCTCCAAAGTATAAAAATAAACTAAAAGAGGCTAAAATACTAGAGGGGGGGGAATAAAAAAGGGGCAAAAATTAAACCATCATTCTCAGTTTTCTCCATGCTAAAAATACTGAGCAAAAGGTCAGAGGATACCAAAATCTGCTTTCTATGAGAAGTTCAACTCTGAGCCTCTGCTGAGGTGAGGGAGGGCTCCTCCCTTTTCCTTTACTTCTTTCTCTTTGTGACTGTTTCAGCCACACTTGTCAAAAGACTTTGTGGCAGGGTTTCTTACATCGTCTCTTATGCTGCAATGGGTGCAACAGAGATTTGCTCTTTGAGAAGACTTCTCCTCTTGGAAGGCTATTCTGCATGAGATAGCCTGTGAGCTCATTCTATAGCTAGACCTTTCTTAAATAGAAAGATTATCCTCTTGAAGACTTGCTTTTTGTCCTTTTTTTAATGCCCTTTTAAGAAACTCATCTCAAGTCATCCAAGACTTAGAAGATTGTGATTGAGCTTTCACTGCCAGTGCAAAGGTGGAGCACAGGTCTAATCTTCCTAGGCAGAGATTAGCCTTGCTTGGGAGAATTGGTGGCATACTGCACCTTAGTAAACTCAGGTACCCACTGCCCTCCTCACAGCACACTAATTCCACACACCTAGGGGCTGCCCATGTCTCTGCCCTCTAGTACCATGCCTGTTGGTAGGCAGCAGGACCTCACTAGTATCTGTGGTTCCACTGACAACTTTCCCTTCTGGATGCACAAACACAAGGGTTCCTCCATCAGTCTCCAGACTCAGAGCAAACTCAGGTGGGCCCCTGATGAAATAAATCTTGCTATAACCTGTGGTGGCTGATAAGACAGAAAACCAATACGGTGCACAAGCAGTAACAGAACACAAGCTATCTTGACCAGCAGCACACAAGGCTAGGCAGTATGGCAAGCATTCAAGGAGTCAATGCTGTGCCTCTGCAAAGGCAACCAAATGCCTTCCAAGCACTTTTACAGTTCAATGTCCTGCACATTCAATGCCTTAGCCTTGTACAGCATTCCAGAAAACATGAACTTTACCAACTTTCTTAGAGTCACAGAATCAAATAGGTTGGAAGAGACCTCCAAGCTCAGCCAGTCCAACCTAGCACCCAGCCTTAGCCAATCAACCAGACCATGGCACTAAGTGCCCCAGCCAGGCTTGGCTTCAACACCTCCAGGCACAGTGACTCCACCACCTCCCTGGGCAGCCCATTCCAATGCCAATCACTCTCTCTGCCAACAAATTCCTCCTAACATCCAGCCTAGACCTCCCCTGGCACAACTTGAGACTGTGTCCCCTTGTCCTGTTGCTGGTTGCCTGGGAGAAGAGCCCAACCCCACCTGGCTTCAGCCTCCCTTCAGGTAATTGTAGACAGCAATGAGATTACCCTTTGTACTGCCTGAAACTGCTGAACTTTTTTCCAGCATTACAGTCTGCTTCTGAAGTTTTGAACCGTGATATCCAACCCATGCAAGGCAGTCAGTCACCCAACTCAGCTGAGGAAATCATTCTGCCTAAATACTGCAGATTTGTACTCTCAATATTCTCCTGAGAACATAAAACGTCGCAAATGTAAAGGAAAAATAACGAACAAGAAACGTCTCATTAATGTTTTGTCTCAACAATCCCTCACCCCCCCACACCCCTCCCTTAAAGTCTGCTTAGGAAATTAGAATTATTGGCAAAGCCACACTGTATTGCATTGAAAAGCCTCCCTCTGGCCACAGCTGTCAGCTTTTACTTTTAGAATCAGGATCTGCCCATGGGCATAGAGCAGGCTTGTAGCTAATAGGCTCATTACAAGTCAAGGGCAAATAAGAAAAATCTATGTAAGCCAGTATGAAAAGCTAATGTAACTTTGGAGGTTGAGATTATGCAGTTGCATATCACTATTCTAATTAAAAGGAAAAGGTACTATCAAACAGGCAGCTCTGAAGGGAACTCTGTACTAGGAAAATATGTGAGTCATAAGAAAAAGCAAGAGAAGACCTTAACGGTGGTTCAGATTTGAATAAAATGAGGAATCAAAAACCTCTTTTATCTGAAGAAACACACCTATGCCAGCAGATACATCCTGGTCTTCAGCATACACAACAGAACATGAGCTGTTAAGTCTCCAGAGACATCCTTATTCCCATTCATCCCTGAGCATGAAACCAGCATCACTGTCATTCCCTGTAACATTCACAGAGCAGACATAAAAATAACTTGCCAATCTTCTCCTGAATGTAAGACTCTTATCACTTATCTCCCTTTTCCAGGTGAGATATTCCCTCCATCACACCCCACAANCTGTCTGGGTCCCAGGACAGTTGGCTGTAAACAGTGAGCACCCCACGCACACCTGCAGGGGGCTGAGCTTGCCGTCCCACGGGGTGGACACCAGGGGATTGACTGACCTATCCATACCTTGTTTGTAGCTCTGAACCAATCTGTACCTTCCACATATGTAAACCTTAGCTAGTTGTGCACACCTCTGCTAAAGGGGTATATAAGCTGTTGCACTTCCTGAATAAAGCTGTACTGCACTGCACTGACCATAAGGCTGCTGGCAGCTGAGTCCTCGTCAGTACCCCGATCGATTCTCGGCCTCCCCGGCGGCCTGCCACCCGCAATAGAGAGTGATTGGCATTGGAATGGGCTGCCCAGGGAGGTGGTGGAGTCACTGTGCCTGGAGGTGTTGAAGCCAAGCCTGGCTGGGGCACTTAGTGCCATGGTCTGGTTGATTGGCTAGGGCTGGGTGCTAGGTTGGACTGAATGAGCTTGGAGGTCTCTTCCAACATGGTTGATTCTATTCTCAGAAACTCTGGAAGTAATTCTCCTCTCTTATACCACATTTATATTTATGTAAATCCACCAGTGCTGATGAATTACTTTTATGCTGACCACTAATTTAAGAGGAGAAGTACATTGTGCTATATAAAGATCTTTGGAGTAGATAGTTTAAAATGCTTCTTTTAGCTTTGTTTTGGGTTTTGTTTGTTGGGGGTTTGTGAGGTTTAAGTGTTTTAAAAATGCTGTCCAAAACAAATCACAGTACCCAGCTTCAAAAGAAGCATTCCTGTCGTCTACAACCCAAAATTCATCAACCTGATTATTACAAGTCACAGGGAATGGTTGTTGTGGGGGTTGTTTGTTTGTTTGTTCCTTTATGTTTGGAGCTATTTTGTTTGTTTTTATTGTTTCCTTCTTCGTGGCTTTTTTAACCCAAACTGCCAACTAGAAACACCTCAAAAAGAATTTCAGCTTTAGCTGAAGTTTAGCTTAGCACAGGAACTTACTGCAGAAAACAGCTATAGACCACGTTCTGACAATGGTTTGAAAGTCCCTGTGACCAAATGGGAAGCCCTGGGGTTCTTCTGCCTTCCCACAAAACATTTCTCCCCCCTCCCAGGCAGCTATCTTGACTGCTGAAGACAGTGCCTACTGAGACCCGACAGAAGGGCACAGGCATCCTTGTCTTGCTGCTCTTGTTCTGCTGCTGCTGCCTTGGCATCAGCACACCTTTACTCAGAACTCACAGGAGGCTTTGACCCTCAGAGGCAAAGCCCCAGCGGGCAGCCTGTGTGATCAGCCTTGCTGCAGGATGGCAGCTCCAGCAGAGCCAGCATGGATATGTGGCATCAACAGCATCCTCAGCTGTGGCAGGGAGGCTCCAGCAGGGCTGTCCCTCAAAGCTCTTCACAGAAGACAGACGTCCCTAGAGCAGCCCAGCTAGACTGTCCTGTTTTACATAACTTCAAGCAACTAGCAGAGTTCAAGGGGAAGTGCATGTCCAAAAGTAACTTCCAACTATGGTAGTCAGCTCTGCTTGGTTCGGTTTGTCTCAGAGACTTGCAGTAAGACCTGCAACTCTTCTTGTCTGAAGAGAGTGCTGCTTGCTTAGGGCTTTCTTACTGGATTGTCACAGCAGGGTGAAAGCCCAGGGACGGACTGGTGCAAAGCTCAGAATGCTGCACACCCTTCTCATGTTTCAGAGAAGGACTTGAAGGGTGAAATAGCCATGATTTATACATTCATCACAAAAATGCAATCACGGAGAAAAGGTCACCTTATTTGCATACTTAGTGCTCAAATCAAACACTGGTTCTGCAGATCTAAAACGACAGCAAAGCAATACTGCTGGCTACTGAGGGACACAGAAGAAAGACCTCAGGAGAGCATGAGCAGTATCTGCAGACACATCTAGGATGCACTTCTGGTGTGGCAACTGATTTAAACAGAAGATGTTGCTGAAGGAGGTGGTCTTGCAGCTCACTGTCCCATCTCCCTCTCAGAATCATCACAGAGTCCTAGAATCATTGAATTGACCAGGATGGAAGAGACCTCCAAGGCCATCCAGTCCAACCTATCGCTCAGCCCTATCCAATCAACCAGACCATGGCACTTTCTGCCCCATGCAGTCTTTTCTTGAACGCCTCCAGGAATGGCAACTCCACCACCTCCCTGGGCAGCCCATTCCAATGCCAGTCACTCTCTCTGTGAAGAACTTCCACCCAACATCCAGCCTATACCTCCCCTGGCACTCTTCTCTTAGAATATGCTGTGGTGCAGCTAAGGGAAAAATCAATTTATCTGGTAAACCCAAGAGAGTTTTTGCCCTGGGGTAGGCCTGCCGTTTGATCAGCCCAATGCACTGATTCATGCTGAGGCTGCCCAACCACTGTATCCAGTGCAGAAGAAGCATTTGGACCACTGGATAGGGCTAGGAAGAGATGCACCAAACTTCTCAATGCATTTGGGTCTGTGGAGCAAGGCACAAATAGGACTAGTATCAGCAAGCCTTATTCTACTCTGCACCTGTGCTTTATGTTTGCCTCTCAGCAGCAAGATACACTTCTGCACTTGGGTGCCGCTGCTGCTGCTTTGCCATCCTTGTTTGCAGTGAAGTGGGGGAACTGCAGTCTTAATGTGAGGGAGCTTGGGGCAATCAATCTCCTAAATTGGGCTCCTAACCTTCCTGGCTATTATCAATAACCCTTCATGACAGCATCTTTTAGGTCTTTCAATCACAGGCACATTAAGTGTCTTTTTTTGTTAGGTTGGCTGGTGTTTTTTAAAGCCACCATACTGCCTGGAAACTGCACCATCCATCTTAGAGGGTTATGTACACCTCAAGTCATTGAAACACTAAAGATTCTGCAGCTGGCAGAATGAAACATTCTACAAGCTAAAACTTAAATTTTCATATTCATTATAGTGAAGAAAATTTATTTTGAGCATTCTGTAGGAGCATCACTTCCTAAGATAAGAAACATCACATTGACCTGCAAGCACCTCAGTTCAGACCAGCAGTAAAAACACTGTATAAATGAGTACTTACCCCTCAATCATTTTATCAGAACTAAGCAGGTACATTCTGAAATGACCCAAACCCACTTGCCCACCCCTAACTGAGTATGATAGACTTGATTGTTCTCTTGGTAACTCCAGCTCCTTCTAAAGACCTGTCTAATAATATTATTTCCTTACTAAAACATTCCCCCTTTTGTTGCTGGCCACATGAAGTATAGGATATAAAATGAGTAATGGTCTCAACACAGTTTGCATTTATCATGCAAAGGTCACCTTTTCCTTTCTCTTAGTTCATGGCACAGCACACTCAGAATCCAATTTATCCTGTGGCAGATCAGTGCAGGGCTAGCAAAAATGAAAGACAGCAAGATCCTCACTAAAGCAATAAGGCAAACAGAGACTGGAGAACTCTAGCACCAAATAAAACCAAAAGCTTCTAAGCAAATAAATCACATTTTGACCTTTGGTGACATTCTGACACTACGTATAGGCTGGAAAATTCTCTGCACCATAAACACACGTGGCTGACAGACAGTATTAAAACATCTGGGTAACAGCTTATCAAATCAGTTCTTTATCTGTACACCTCTTGCAAAGGCTTTAAGCTTTACAAAAAGGTACTGCAATGAAAATATATCTATGGGGAACTACATAAACCCCTCACCAGACTCTGCTGACACTCACAAGATAATGGTTGCTACAAAACTGAACACATCAATACTGACCCAGACAAAAAAAAGCACAGACCAGCTCTAACCACCACCACCACCACCATCAGGAAACAAATCAATGAGAGGGGATTCCAAAACTCTTTTAGATTTCTTCCTAACTGAACTGGTTATCAATTTATCTCATGGTACTTTCAAAAAGAATTCATCAGGAAGAACACAGCATCCAGTTCACAGCTGAGCCAGGAGCTCACACTAGAGGAATTTCAGAGTCAGCAGTGGAAATCTCAGAAAGGTTATTTAAGCTCTACTTGAGGAATACAAAAAGTAATTCTTCAAACCGTTTTTATTTTGATTCATTTCAGAGAGACAGGCACCTTCCTACCCCTCAGTGATCCTTCCCAGGGCTGCAGCACTGAGCCCAGCAGAGTTATTGATCTGGGCCCCACAGCCATCAATCGCCTCTGACTGAGCCCTGTGCAGCTTCCAAGGTGCAACTGTGGATCCCCCAGCAAGATAAGCATCACAACATTTTCCTCCCCAGACTGAGCTGGGCAGAGCCTTCTACAGTATGCAGCACAACTACCCTCGAGCAGACAGCAGGCAGTCTTCTAAACCAGCTTTTTCCATGGTCTTCTTTGGTTACCCTATAAAAAGTTAAAGCACCCTGTGAAAGGTGATGGTCCCTTTGAGGAAAGAGCAGACCTTACCTCTCCAGGCTATTAGTGATGCCCTGCACCATGAAAAGAGCTTTGAGAATTAAGCTGTATCTTGCTGTACTTTCCTTAAGATGAACACACTTCTTAACACTACTGTGACTCAAAAGCTTTCCTTTTCATTTGAAATCATCTGGAAGACAAAACCCACAGAGATTGGGTTTTATATTTCACCTGATTTCAAGTGAAGTACCGAATTGTGTTTTAGAGAAAGTGACCACCTTAAACACAGACTTCATCCTTGCACTACGACCTGCCCAGCAGAGCAGAGGTGGCTCAAGCTTTGCTGGGATCACAACCTATTTCTCTGGAGAAAAGGAGGATGAGAGGAGACCTTCTCACTCTCTGCAACTTCATGAAAAGGAGGCTGGAGCCAGCTGGAGGTTGGTCTCTTCTACTAAGGAACAAGTAATAGGATGAGAGGAAATGGCCTTAAGTTGCATCAAGGGAGGCTTAGATTGGACATTAGAAGAAACTTCTAATGTTCTCGGGTTCTCAAACACTGGAACAGGTTGCCCACAGAGGTGGCTGAATCCCCATCTCTGAAGGTATTTCAAAGAGGCAGAGATGTGGTGCTGAGTGACATAGTTTAGCACCAACCTCAGCAGAGTTGAAGAAGGGTTGGACTTGATGTTCTTAAGGTCTTTTTCAACCATAAAGACTCTGATTCTTTATTTCTCTCTTGCAAAATTGGGTCCTAAAGCCAGGTGCACCTTGTGTTTTTACAAGCTATGCTTCCTTTGAACAACAAACCCATTGAAGCCTACCAGAATTTCTCATTTTAGCAAATACTTTGCCTTTTGTTGTTGTTCAGCATCTGTAAACTACAGAGCCTTTGCTGCAAAAACTCAGGAGGAGGAAATAACTAACAGATCATTTGCAGTTGTAACAACTCACTAAAAATCAGCTTTTCTGAGGTGGAAACGATCCAGTTTTATAAATAATGACACATTCCTAAAGATCTGATTAGCACAAAAGCATAATGGCAAGATTTTAATTAAAGGAAACCTGACACACAAGTGCAGGGTAATTCTTTCCTTCTTTGTTTCTTTTATTAAGCTTCAATGCAAGGTGGAATTCATTCACTGTGAGGGTGACAGAGCACTGGAACAGGCTGCCCAGGGCGGGTGTGGAGTCTCCCTCTCTGGATGCGTTCCCGTGTGATCTGGGCTAGGTGATCCTGCTCTGGCAGGGGGGTTGGACTAGATCATCTTTAGAGGTCCCTTCCAGCCCCTGACATTCTGGGATTCATTCTGGTTCTGGGAAACCTGCTGAATCTAATCCAGGTCGGTGAAAACATCTCCAGCACCTGGAATGCCACATGTGCTGTTTGCTGCAAACTATTCAAACTTCTGCCCTATTTCTCTCAGCTCTGCATAAACACTCTCCAAGAGGTTAAAATTTCATTTTGTTGCTTCTCTCTTGCAGACAGCCTGAAAAAAGCACTGTGGTATTGACCTTCTCCAGCTCCTTTCAGAGACAAACCGCTCCCTGCCTGCATGCACTGCCCCAGTTTCCACTAATTTCAGCAGCATTTCTGCTCTTATGTAATAAGCACCTTCTCAAGACAAACTCCTGCAGAAGAAACCAAACCAACCGAGGCTCTTTTTTGCATAAGCTACCACGCAGCTATCAGTTAGTGGCTACTGGATGGGGATGACAGACTGGATCTGAACCTCTGACCTACGCTCCCCTATTAGCCATCCCCTGAGAAGCACATTAATCAATTTTTTATGAAAGCATAAACATGCACTAAAGCACTGGGAAAGGGAAAATTGCAGTTATTTGAACAGAAAAGCACACACTGAACTGGAAAGCTAAAGACTGTCACAGATGTATTATTTCTGCAAGGTGAAATAAAAACACAGTAGCTGCTCTACAGAAAGCTCAAAGGTTTTGGGAGGTTTGGTTTTGTTTGGTGGCTTGCTGCAGTTTTTTAACCCTGGAAGAACCCAAGATGATAACCAGCACTGAAAGCTAAATCTATGCAGACAATAATTTGCTTTCAGGCACTGGAACAGGCTGCCCAGGGAGGTGGTGGAGTCGCCATCCCTGGATGTGTTTAAGAGAGTGGATGTGGTCTTGAGGCTATGGTCTCGTGATGAAGGATGCTGGGATGGAGGCTGGACTGGATGATCCTGGTGGTCCTTTCCAACCATAGCGTTTCATAGAAATGAGATGTTGTGCTGAGGGATTTGGTTCAGTCAAGGCCTTGTCAGTGTGAAACTAATGATTGGACTCCATGAGCTTGAAGGTCTTTTCCAATCTAAGAAATTCTGTGATTCTGTGATTTGATTTAAGGGTGTACATGCAAAAGAAATTTTAGCATAAAATTTCAAGGCCAGGTTAGATAAGGCCTTGAGCAACCAAGTCTAGTTGAGAGGCATCCCTGCCTATGGCAGGGAGATTGGACTGTAGGGTAAGACTGGATCTTAGGAAGATGTTCTTCAGCACAAGTGTTGTGAGACTCTGGAATAGGTTGTGGATGCCTCCTCCCTCGAGTGTTCCTGGCCAGGCTGGATGTGACCCTGAGCTGGCAAGTCTAGTTGAGAGACATCCCAGCCCATGGTGTGGATACGGGAGAAGATTATCCTGAAGGTTCTTTCCAACTTAAGCCATGAAAAGAAGATGGTGACTACAGACAGCTGACAGAATGACTGACAGCTATGGGGATGATAAAATCATAGAGTTGATATAGTCACACTTCCACCTACCAGCAAACACCCTTACAAAGGGTAGTCAGCAAGTTATCAGTGTGCCAATAGCAGGAATCTTTGACAGATTAGAAAAGAAAGAGCTTAAAAAGCCCCTGAAATCCAAATGCTAAATGTGTGATACTTACCTTTCCCCACAAAAGTTCTTTGTTGTGTTTGTAGAAAATTAAGTTTCCATGACCCCTTTAGCCAGGCATTAGGTTAAATTCAAGTCTAAGAATCTGCATTCTAGGCAGCAAAAAAACTGTACAACACAAGCACCAGGAATATTTTATGCATCCAGTTTCTGGCACAAGGCTTGGAAGTTAAATGGGTACACCACACAGTAATCATTTTAATAATGAACATCAACACGATCCAGGAACGTCAACAGAACAATTTCCACTGACTCAGCTCCAGATCACATCCTATGTGGGCAACTAGCTGACAAAAGCTGAGAGAAATGAAGGCAAGAAAACCTTCACACACAGTAGTGTGTTACCAATGTTTAAAAGCCACTCACTTGCAAAGAAAATGGATTTTCTTCTTCTTTCACCTCTCTTTTAATGTGTTTGAACCAAAATACAGACCTCAAGTGACCAGTGAGCTACCATTACTGAAAGATCCTTGGTGAAAAACAGGTAAGGGCTTGCTCTGTGGCCAGCAGGACAAGGCAGGTTATTCTGCTCCTATATTCAGCACTGGGCAGGCCACACCTTGAGTGCTCTGTGTCCAGTTCTGGGCTCCTCAAGTCAAGAGAGATGCTGAGGTTCTGGAAGGTGTCCAGAGAAGGGCAACAAAGCTGGTGAGGGGCCTGGAGCACAGCCCTGTGAGGAGAGGCTGAGGGAGCTGGGGGTGTGCAGCCTGCAGAAGAGGAGGCTCAGGGCAGAGCTCATTGCTGTCTGCAGCTCCCTGAAGGGAGGCTGTAGCCAGGTGGGGGTTGGGCTCTGCTGCCAGGCAAGCAGCAGCAGAACAAGAGGACACAGTCTCAAGCTGTGCCAGGGCAGGTCTAGGCTGGATGTCAGGAGGAAGTTGTTGCCAGAGAGAGTGATTGGCATTGGAATGGGCTGCTCAAGGGGGTGGTGGAGTTGCCATCCCTGGAGGTAGGTGTTCAAGCAAAGCCTGGCTGGGGCACTTAGTGCCATGGTCTAGTGATTGTATAGGGCTGGGTGCTAGGTTGGACTGGATGATCTTGGAGGTCTCTTCCAATCTGGTTGATTCTATGATCCCCACCTGTAACTTTGATACAGGTATGCCAAATGTAGAAATCAAAGTCTATTTACATAGATGTTTTGCTTGTATTTGATTGCCAGTTTACTTGTATTTGAATATCAATTTGCAAGCTAATTAGAGAACATTGCTGAGCCCATTACAGAAAAATAGTGCTCCACCATTAACTGCAGTGCTAGCTCACTAATTCCTTTAAAGACTGGCTTCAAACACCATCTTCATCTCCATTCAAAACAATTAGTGTACATTTATTCCACATTTTAAAGTGCAGAAAATCAAATTTTTAAACACTTTAACAGATTGCACTGCTCTTTTGATAGCTTTTATGTTACAAATTATGCTTTTAGGGATCCCTAAGTTCCCTATTTAAGAGTGTTAAACTGGAACTCACAGAGGGTCCTAAATAATTCTTCTTCTCTACAACCTGAGAGGCATGTGCCATTAACTTTCAAAACCAAGCAAAACCTACTTCTTAAAAGGCAGCACAGCACTCAAAAGCTTGCTCCTGCAGGAGAGCAGGCAAGATCACACAAGATCACAGTAACTGCCACTGCTCACAGGGTTGCCAAAATGCAGCAGACACTGCGAGGGAGGAGGAAAATTCCAAATGAGGCCAGTTTGGAAGCTCTGAGGGCAGCTCAGAGAAGGAGGCTGTGCTGTGCTGCTCCAGGCAGAGCAGCAGCAGTGCCCAGAGGCTGCAGCTGTGGGCAGTGCTGGATGTCCTGGTTCCCTGGATTACTGGAGCCAGGCTGGCGAGCTAATGGGATTGCTTCCTTGTCAGCTGCAACCCAGCTAAGAAGCGCCAGCGCCATTCGTCACCAGGCTCAGACAGGGCTGGGGTGCAGCAGGCAGTGAGGGATGGGCAGGTTGCTGCTGATCCTCAGCTGCACAATGCCAGGGAAGAGCAAAAGAGCAGGAAGAAAGCTCCTGTTGGATTGCAAGGAGAACAGGGAAAACTAAAAAAACCCCAAAACATACAAAAAGCCCAATAGAGAACCTAACACAACAGACTCATTCAGCTACCACCTCCTTTTCCAGCCTCGCCCCTAAAAGGGATCTGTTTTCTTCTTTTCCATAGCAGGTCACAATAAATCAACAAAGCAACATGACCCAGCAAGAACTCTGCTCTTTCTTTGGGGAAATCTGAGCTATTCCTTCCCCCTTGAACTATACTAGGGTCTCTGTTCATTCCTCCACCCGTTCCAGCATCCTTTACCACTCAGATTCTTCTGCTTTCATCCCTTCCTCAGCTTCAGCTCCATGCTCCAATCCAGAGTTTCACCCTAACTTTTGCCCTGTGGAAAAAGAAATCACCCAGCTGGGGTAAATGGAGAGGAGCAGAAAACAATCTGTGTTGTGGTAAACTGGAGGCATTTCAAAGGTATCAAAGGACAATTACTCTTTCTACAGCCCAATTAGATGATAATAGTAACTCCAATATTTCAGGCTGTTCCCCTGCACCTTCCTTCTGCCCCTCCTATCTTCTCAGTTCAGCAAGGCCAATTCTGATGCCTAGAACATGCCCTGAAAGTTTGAAATTGAACTCTTCCAAAAGTTATCATTCCCAAATTTATAAATGCCCCCATGTTGAGTGCCACAAGTTCAACCAAAAGCAACGAATCTGCCTCAAAACATTCAACCAGAAAGAGGTTCAAACTGTACCTGGCTTTGGTGACTGACATCCAAGTCTTCATCACAGCAGTACTTGATTAAAGGTAGTCACTGTTCAAATACGACTGGAATTTCTCTCTCTTTAGTACAGTAATAGCTCTGCAGTAAGGCATTTCCCTTTGTTCAGGGATGCTCTAGCACATTTGTCTTCTGGATTGTTAGGAGGATCCCAAGTTAACACGAGATGGATTCTAGTCTTAACTGAGAATTTCACCGTACATCCCACGTGTGCCAACACAGATGGCCTCACCTGAGCTCTTGCTCCACGGTTTCAATGCACTCATCTACCCACATGGACTCACAGAATGGTTTGAGTTGGAAAGGACTTTAAGGATCATCTAGATCCAACCCCCTTGCCATGGGCAGGGACATCTTCCACTAGATCAGCTTGCTCAAGGCCTTATCCAACCTGGCCTTGAACACTGCCAGGAAGTCATAGAATCAACCAGGTTGGAAGAGACCTCCAAGATCATCCAGTCCAACCTAGCACCCAGCCCTAGCCAGTCAACTAGACCATGGCACTAAGTGCCTCATCCAGTCTTTTCCTGACTCCACCACCTCCCTGGGCAGCCCATTCCAATGTCAGGATGCAGTTATTTTCTTTTGTTTTTAAATCAAATGGCAAGTTAAGATAAGAAAGAAACTCTTTTGGTTCTGTGGAGTATCATAAAACACAATCACTGCACTGAATTTAAAGTGTCTCACCACCCTCACTGGAAAGAATTTCTTCCTAATAAAGAATTTTTACCTTTTTTTTTTCTCCAATGCAGCTGCTGCAAGCAATCACAACCCTTCTTCTATCACAAATAAATCTCTTATACCTAAGAGCAACTTTGTCTGCTGGGGGGGGATTTTCCATGCAGCTTTGCAACCACCATTCCTCGCCTAGAGCACAGGTCAGCCTTGGGGAAGGCTCTAACTAGAGTGATTCCAGGAGAAATAAGGGCTCCTTGGGAATCAAGGCCAGATGGGCAAGTTTAGAACGAGCTAATGCTGCACTAAATTCTTTTAGAAACAATATAAAGCCAGACCTAGCTCCAGAAGCACAAACAAACATCTCCTCTGCCACCCTCTCCTGAGCCATGGCCAGAGCTTGGTGGGGCATCTGACAACTAGATTTCTGCACACAGGGAAGACACAGCCTTTGAGATCTTCACAGCCAACCAGCTGAATACAGGAAAAGGGAATAAATACCAGTTAATTCAGTGCATTCCAAGTTAATGCACCATAAACAGAAACAGCTATCAGAGATGGCCTAATAAACTACAACAGTCATTTGCACAGCCCAGAACAATGCAACCATTCAGGATTTCTGTGATTTCTCTGTAGGTGCATCCTTCTCTTTATCAAGATGTACTTAGAAGAGCCTACACTGGAAGCAGATGCAGTGTTGCTTCTGCAGTCAACAAGGGTGGGTTAAACTCCTTCTCCAGAGGAAGCTGACAAAAGAGTGCATGTAAGATTATTTTTAACTACAAAATTTATTTCTATTCCTAATCCAAATATTCCACAAAAAGGAAAACATTGTTTAGTAGATGTTTATAGGTCTATTTAGAATGAATTCTTATCTAGAATTTGAGTGATAAATTCATTGATTATGGATATACAAAGGGAATTGTAGCACTTGGATCAATAACAACTTTAGGGTCCACCAAGGGATATATTTATGGATTCACAGCTTGCATTGGGTCAGAAGGGACTCTCAGAGGTCATCTTGTCCAATCTCTTTAGTCAGCAGGGACACCTCCAACTAGACCAGGCTGCCCAGGGCCACATAGAGTCTGACAAGGCCTCCATCACATCCCTGGGCAAGCTGTTCCTGTATTTCACCACCCTCATAGTAAAGAACTTCCTCCTGATCAGAGAATCATAGAATCATCCAGGTTGGTAGAGACCTCCAAGGTCATCCAGTCCATCACCCAACCCTATCCAATCAACTAGATCTGCCCTCCTTCAGTTTCAAACCATTGCCCCTCATCCTATCACTACAAGCCCTTCTAAACAGTCCTTTCCCAGTCTTCCCATAGGTCCCCTTCAGATACTGAGATGCAACTCTAAGATATTCCCAGAGCCTTCTCTTCTCCAGGCTGAACAGCCCCATCCCTTCAGCTTGTCTTCGTAGGAGAAGTGGTCCAGCACTCTGATCACCCTCGTGGGCTCCTCTGGACCCAGTCCAGCAGGTCTGTATCTCTGTTGTGTTGGAGGCCCCAGAGCTGGACGTGTTATGAAGTATCTGTGCTCTGCACACACCCAAAACATTGCTGAATTTCATTATTTATATGCAAAGAGAAGCAGCTCCTCCAATCGAGCAGAGTAAGCTCAATATTGACCCCAGAAAATTTAGGATGCTGTGGGGTACAGAACTAGGACAAACAGGAAAGTTGATTGAGAAAAGGAGAAGGAAAGGATTAAAAAGGCAAGAGCCTGTCAACTGGAATGCAACTCCAACATAAAACAAATCAACAGGGCCCAGCATCACCAAGGGCAACCTGATCTCATTGAGGATGCTTCTGCTTACAGCAGAGGGAGTTGGACCAGATGACCTTTGGAGGTCTCTTCTAAGCCAGACCATTCCATGACTCTATGATTTTAAGTAATGGCATTACATTTTACTCTGCTTTGCATGGTAGAGGGGAAAACTGGACCTACTAAATGTTAAACAGGACTGGACTGGAAAGAACAAACCATTTACAAGGTAAGTTCCTAAAAAACAAAGTGTTCTCACCCCCACTAAGGCTTAAAAGAATAACTAGAAGGATGAGGGGATCAAGGTTTTTTGCTCCATTCAGGTGTGGGGAGGTTTGGTTTGGTTGTCTGGGGTCTCATTTTTGAGTTTTGGCTGGTTGGGGTTTTATTTTGGTTTGGGTTGCTTTTGGTGATGTGTTTTTGTTTCATTTGGGGGCTTTCTGTGTGTTGGTTGTTAGGTTGTTNTGCTCCAGCCCTCTGAGCATCCCCGTGGCCCTGCTTTGAACATGCTCCAATTTTGGGTGTTGTGTGTTCAGTTTGGGTTTTTTTGCTTGCTTGTTTTAGGGGTTGTGTGTTGGCTTTTGTGTTATTTTTGCTTGGTTGATTAGTTGGTTTGGGCTTTGTGTGTTTGGTTTTGGATTATTTTTTGCTTGGTTGGTTAGCTGGTTTAGGTTTGTGTGGTGGTTTTTGGTTGTTTCCTGCTTGCTTGGTTGTTTTGGGGGTTATGTGCTGGTTTTTGGGTTACTTTTGGTTGGTTGGTTAACTGTTTGGGGTTTGTGTGTTGGTTTTTGGTTGCTTTTTGCTTGGTTAGTCCTTTTGGGCTTTGTGTGTTGGGTTTTATGTTAGTTTTTGCTTGGTTGGTTAGTCGTTTTGGGTTATCTGTGTTTGAGTTTGGGTTTTTTACTTGCTTGCTTGGTTGTTCTAGGTTCTGTGTATTGGTTTTTAGGTTATTTTTTTGCTGGGTTAGTTGTTTTGGGTTTTGTGGGGTTGTTTTGGGGTTTTTTGTTTGCTTGCTTTCTTGGTTTTGGGTTTTGTGTGTTGGGTTTTGGGTGGTTTGTTGATTGTTGGTTAGCTGGTTTGGGGTTTGTGTGTTGTGTTATTTTTTGATTGTTGGTTAGCTGTTCTGGGTTTTGTATGTTGGTTTTGGGTGGTTTTTTGATTGTTGGTTAGCTGTTTGGGGTTGTGTGTGTTGGGTTTGGGTGGTTTTTCATTGTTGGGTAGCTGGTTTGGGTTCTGTGTGTTAGGTTTTGTGTTGGTTTTTGATTGTTGGTTAGCTGGTTTGTGTGTTGGGTTGTTTTTTGATTGTTGGTTAGCTGGTTTGGGTTTTGTGTGTTGGGTTGTTTTTTTGTTGTTGGTTTGGGTTTTGTGTGTTGGGTTGCCTTTTGATTGTTGGTTTGGGTTTTGTGTGTTCTGTGTTGTGTGTTGGGATGCTTTTCGATTGTTGGTTAACAGGTTTGGGTTTTGTGTTGGTTTTTGACTGTTGGTTAGCTGGTTTGTGTGTTGGGTTGTTTTTTGATTGCTGGTTAGCTGGTTTGGGTGTTGTGTGTTGGGTTGTTTTTTGATTGTTGGTTAGCTGGTTTGGGTGTTGTGTGTTGGGTTGTTTTTTGATTGCTGGTTAGCTGGTTTGGGTGTTGTGTGTTGGGTTGTTTTTTGATTGTTGGTTAGCTGGTTTGGGTGTTGGGTGTTGGGTTGGTTTTTGATTGTTGGTTAGCTAGTTTTTGTGTTGTGTGTTGGTTTTGGGTGGTTTTCTGCTCAGTTAGTTGTTTTTGGGGTTTGGGTGTTTAGTTTTGGGTTTTTTGCTTGCTTGCTTGTTTTGAGCTTTGTGTGCTGGTTTTTGGGTTATTTTTTGCTTGACTGATTGTTTTGGGCTTTGTTGTTTCATTTTTTTCTGTGATGGGTTTTGGGTTCTTTTTGCTTGGTGGGTTTTTGGCTTTGTTTTTTCTTTTTTGGGGGAGGGAGGAAGGTGGGTACAGGAAAATAATTTAAGGGGAAAAAACCATTTGGAAATAATTGAAACATTTTCTGCCAGCTTGCCAGCAGCTCATAGAGAGACCCCATCCAACTGAGATTCTTTGGCTGTCTGCCCAGAAGGAACTTGTCAACTTGTCTTTTTCCTTGAGGCAAGGAGACTTCAAACAAAGCGGTAATCATTTTCAATTTTAGGGGGNGGGGGGGGGGGGGGGGGGAGAGGAAAAATAAAAGCCCAAAATTCTCCTCTTGGAAAGTATGATTCTGCTAAAAATACTTTCCCTAACTCTACTGTTAATGTGGAACTATGGAAGCCAGCAGTAAGAAGAACCAAAGTTGCTTATAGAAAAGAATGAGGCATAAACAGAACAAGGGGACACAGCCTCAAGTTGTGCCAGAGGAGGTCTAGGCTGGATGTTAGGAGGAAGTTCTTGCCAGAGAGAGTGATTGGCATTGGAATGGGCTGCCCAGGGAGGTGGTGGAGTCATCGTCCCTGGAGGTGTTCAAGAAAAGACTGAATGAGGGCACTTAAGTGTCATGGTCTGGTTGATTGACTAGGGCTGGGTGCTAGGTTGGACTAGATGAGCTTGGAGGTCTCTTCCAACCTGGTTGATTCTATGATAAGCCTTAAAGATATGCTGCTGACCAGTTTTCAGCATGATGGCTTTTCAGAAAAGGGATTTTATAGTCAGCTGATGATGGGAATCTTCACACTTAGAAAGCTCACACACCACTAGCAGCAAAACAAAAAGCCAAGTGGCTTCACCTGGGAGAGACAGCACCCATGCCACCTCCACTACCTCATGAAAACTTGCTTTTAAATGCCAGGCAATCCTCAAGCACCACAATTCCAGCAACACATTTCTGAATTGTTTCAGACCAAATGCATTTTCAAATGGTAAACTACAAAACAAGTCAGTGGGAATGCCAGAATTGAGTTTTGTCACTCAGTTTGAAAACATCAAAACAAGTATTATTTTGTAAGCATTTCACTGCTAGAAGAAAAAACCCAGCAGGGGACACCAGGGCTCTGTTTAAGCCTTCAGCAAAATCCTAAGGAGTGGGAGTGTGAGTTTTACCCCAGATAAACTGGTTAACCCTGTTGGTTTTATGGTTTCATGAGCACTTGGTACCAGTCTCCAAGAGGAGGGAAGGCACCAGCAGGCCTCTTTTGGCAATGCTGTCAGCTCACTCCAGCTTAAATGGCTCATGAAACTGCTCTGTTACTCATCCATAATCACTGCTTATCTACGTGATCAACACCAAAATATTTTATTTCTTTATCACTGTGCAACTCAAAGAGCTTAGATATATTTTATAGCTACTCAGTGCTCAAAAGAATTCATTTGAGAATCTTGTATAGAAAAGGAATTTGTTTAGCAGAGAAAAAATAATGTGTTTAGTAACAGGATAGACAACATTTGAGTCTTTGAAAGGTAAGAAAGCACTAAAACTAATTATCTGAGGAAGAATCTCTAACTTTAAGTTATGATTCTGCATATAACCATTCAACTACCCTTCCCAAGTGAATGATTTCAGTAGAAATGCATTATTTGTGCCTTGAATTTAGCAGGATATAGTACAAAGATGAGATAAACAGGCTGGATGCAGATATCAGACTGCCACAAGTACTTTTTCTTTCTCTAGATGAACTCTGATAAAACCAGCACAAGGGCATTTAATATACTAAACTTAACCTTTTCTTCTCCGAACACCATGGTCCTTCAAACAGCAATCACAATGTATTTACAATTCAGAAGTGCTGTGCCTGCAAATGTAGGTTAGGTATCTGCTTCTACAAGGTGCTGGCTGGTGAGCTACCTGCATATTACTTATTTACCTTTTTAAACGTTGTAACATTTAGTCCTAAAACACTTCCAAGCATACCAAATGCTAAAAGACCCAAAGGCCCAAATAACTCAACAACTGTATCAGTACATCACTTTTTAGAGATGCATGAAGTTTCTTTCTGTTTTGTTTCAGAGATGACTCTTTCATTTTCCTAACTTTCACAGGACCACAGCATGTTAGGAGCTGGAAGGGACCTCTAGAGATTGAGTCCAACACCCCCCACCAGAGCAGGACCATAGAATCTAGCTCAGGTCACAAACAGGGCTTGAAAGTCTTCAGAGAAGGAGACTCCACAACCTCTCTGGAGAGCCTGCTCCAGCACTCTGTGACCCTTATAGTAAAGAAGTTCTTCCTTATGTTGAGGTAGAATTTCCTGTGCCGTGGTTTACATCCATTGCCCCTTGTCCTAGCCCAGGGCAGAAGTGAGCAGAGGCTGTCCCCTCCTTCTTGACACCCAGCCCTCAGCTCTGAGCTTACCTAGCCCCTTGGTAAAAATCACAATCATTTCACTGAAGTGACTGATACTAAGTGGAACAACATCCAAAGCACTATAAATAGACTCAGCTATAGGACTTAGATTAGGTGTGTCTGGTGACCTGACTGTAGAAGTCAGACTTGCCTGATCTCATGCAAGACAAAGTCTAAGATAACAGCTCTGAAGAGTCTCCAAGGCTACAACTAGAGAAGCCTGTAACTGGGAACATCAGAGCACAGGGCACAGGTGACACTGATCCAGGAGGAGACAACAAGACACAGCCTACACAGCAGACTACATCCTACACAGCTCAGTCACAACCTACTAAATGAGTAGTTTCCAACTTCTTGCGCTGTGCTTTCACAACTAACTCCACCCTTTCCCTACATAAAATTCCCCATTTCCTCATCCTGAAACCAGCTACCTTCCTCTTTCCTTTCCTCTGCCCACATAATGTGAGGGGTTTTCCCTTTTCCAATTTCTGTTATTCTGAATGTACTGCTCCGCTGATTTTTCAGGTTGTGACAACTAAACATCCTGCAGCCTCTCATGCCCTCATGCACAGAAGGTGAAATTAGTAGAGCCTGACATATTATCCTATATGAATGAAAAGCCAAAGCTGTTATAAATTTATTTTCTTTGTCAAATGTAACAGGAACAACACTGAGCCTCCCTCAAAAACAAACAGCAGCTGAATACAGAAACAGAAAGAGAAACCTCTACAGAAAATAAAATGTAATAGAAACTGAGCCTCCCTCAAAAACAGACAGAAATAGAAACCTCTCCAGAAAATAAAAAGTACTCTGTAGTGTCCAGTGGAACTCTGCCTCATACTTTAAAGGTAAAGATTTCTGATAATACTTTAAAATCACAGCCTCACAAGATGTTAGGGGTTGGATGGGACCCAAGGAGATCATCGAGTCCAACCCCCCCTGCCACAGCAGGACCACGCAATCTAGCACAGCTCACAAAGGCACACATCCAGACAGGTGTGCTAGTCTGAGCCCAGCTGGGATATTTTAGTGAGAGGAATTAGATGCTAGGCTGTGAAAAGGAAACAATGGTGATGGCTGCTGCACTCATAGGCTTGCTGAGAGGTATAAATACAAGAACATAAATAGAGATAACAGAGTTGCTCTCCAGCTTTGGCTGCTTCCCTTCTCTCCCTAACTTGCTGTCTGACTAATCCCTCTGCTTTCTAACCCCCCTGGCCAAGTATCCAAACTCACCTTGCATGGAAGGCAAAGTCTGAGATAAGGCACAGGGGTGGAAAGGAGGTGGAAAGGTGGGTGAGAGCCCCTCCTGGGGACTCTGGTTTCTGGGAGGGCTGTTGTGTTTCTGTCTTACCTTTTTAACTTCTATACTTCTGTCTATAGCTGTATAGATTGCAAATACCTGCTTGTATCTTGTGCTAAGCTGTAAATATAAAGCTTCATTCTAATTTCCATCTGCTGAGTCTAGTCTGGGTGATTTTCTTAAGTGTGGGGGGCAGGTAACACCCAAACCATCACAACAGGCCTTGAAAGTCTCCAGGGAAGGAGACTCCATAACCCCTCTGGGGAGCCTGGTGTTACTGTGAGAACTGAAAGGCACAGATCAACAAGTCATAATAATCCTGATTAAAGTTTTGATGAGTGAGTTGGAAACCAAGGACCTTACATGAGTCTTGCTCCCCATTGTGCAAACTTAACAATATGTGGTCATTTCCTTGGGCAGCATTTTAAGGAGTAATCTGTCAAAAGAGTAGCAAGATGGGTTCAAATTATTCTGCAGGTAGCTGAGAGGACCATAAAGCTTCTATGCTTGTGGCATCAATGCACAAGCCCAACAAAAATTAAAGCTTTCACTCTTAAAGCCCAAAGAAAACCTACAGTTCTGAGTTCAGATTAGTGTAAGCACAACAGAAGCACTGAGAGCAGAATCAGGCTCACGGTTATCCCCAAGCAGCAAATGCCAGGCAACTGTTCTTAACTTGCAGCATCAACTGAAAACAGTCTAATAACCAGAAAATAGGCTTTTGACAACAATAGTATTTCAAAATGACAGTGTAATTAAATTTAAGTCAAAGCTATGCGGTGACGGAGTGTATGTTTGTGCGTAACCAGCAAATTATATGCTTTTAAGCATGTCAGAGTTTTCAGAAGAATTAACCAACTGAGGAAATAGTGGTAGGAAGAAACCAACTCCCCCAGGTCATTTTTCAACCAGCTGATATGGTGTGATACATACTGTATGCCTCATCCAGTTGTTCCAATTCCTACTTCGGCTGCGTTTTAATAGCATTGAAGGACAAACCATCAGTCATGCCTCACTTCTGAGAGCAAACAGGGGAAGGGAATGTGTGAATGTGATGAGCAATGAGAAAGGAAGTCAGTCTGCCCTCCTACACTACCAGTTCAGACTCGGTTCATAGAATGGTTGTGCTAACGCAGATGGCCTCACCTGAGCTTTTGCTCCATGGATACGACATACTCATTTCCCCACACAGACTTACAGAACAGCTTGGCTTGGAAGGGACCTTAAAGATCATCTAGTTCCAATCTTCCTGCCATGGGCAGGGGGACACCTTCCCCTCGACCAGGTTGCTCAAGGCCTCATCCAACCTGGTCTTGAATACCTCCAGAGAGGGGGAACTGACAACCTTCTTGAGCAACCTGCTCCAGTGTCTCATCACCCTCACTGGAAAGCATTTCTTCCCATTATCCAGTCTAACTCTGCTCTCCTCAAGCTTCAATCCACCCCACCTTGTCCTACCACTACAAACCCCCATAAGGCTTGACCAGTTAAGGCTGGTCAGTCACTCTCATCAGATTTGCAGGAGCAATGCCAAGGAAGAGTTGTTGAGCAGGTCACTGGGCTTCAAGGCAGTGAGGACAAAAACTAAAACAAACCAACAGGGAGAAACTGTAGAAAGAATCTCGATTCCACAAAAACCTTTCACAGGATAGGGTAGATCTCAAAGCTTGTGTGATCTCCAGTGACAGATGAACCAACGGTGAGATAACTAACTAGCAACAAACATTAGGTGGTTTCAAGAAGGCATCTTTGGGAAGCACTTGCCTGCTGTGCTCTCTGCCCCTGCCTCTGCCTGCCCCTCCAGGTTTGTGCATCACCTGCCAAAGGAGTTCTCAGTGTCAAGGGCTTGTAGTAGAGTCATCAATTAACTCTCATTGGTGAGAAAGTGAGGAAAACTCTCTTTCTCCTTTATTATTTTCTCAGTTGGCAGAACATTTACTTTAATACATGAATTTCTATGCTATCCTTTAATAAAAGAGGCTGTGATGGTTGAATATACTTCCCTGAAACTGAAGAGAAGAAGCTTTAATAACTGAAGTTTAAGTACACTAAAGCTAATCAATTCATCCTGCAGTCAAGTTTCCATTATACTTCTAAAAAAGCACAAAACAGGTCTGTAAAACATAATGAAGGAGAAACTGCTGCATACAGTATGTAAAATCAAGACTACAGCTTTCACTTCATTTGTTTTGCATACTCATTAGTTTTTTTTCATTTAAATATCTTGATCTGTGTAACCATATTTAGATGTGAAAGAAACAACAATTTAAATTAAATTAGTCCTTATTTAAGATGTATTAAGAAAACGTCTAAAAGTGATGTTCTTAGTTCCACAATTTCCAAATTAGATGGGGAAAAAAAAAAGGAACGATGTTAGCAGCTCAGAAAACAGCCCAATTAATGCACATTTTTCAGATGAACTTTTTCAGAAGTATTCTACTTCCA
This sequence comes from Tricholaema leucomelas, assembly GCA_013400475.1. Lineage (NCBI taxonomy): Eukaryota > Metazoa > Chordata > Aves > Piciformes > Lybiidae > Tricholaema lacrymosa > Tricholaema leucomelas. Next base: position 139,187 of record WAAF01003706.1, on the reverse strand, counting down.
TGACCTTGTACACTGAAACTTAACCGGCTGGGAAATGAAGGAAATATTCAGAGCATGCACCTCTATGTCCTAGTCTATCCCTTAAAAACACAATCAGAAAATCATTAAGGTTGGAAAAGATCTCCAAGATGAAATCCAACCATCAACCCAACACTACCATGACCAGAGACATGAAGATCAGTGACATGAAAAGAGCAACAAAAGGAATTTACAAGCTGGACGACCCATGGGCAGATGGAGTGACTGCAGCACAACCCCAGTGGAGCTAAGGCCTTGTTCTCACCAAACATGCCATGAGCTCAGGGACAGGTCACCCTCAGCCTGGGCACCATGCCACTTGGATCAGGTAGGTGCCAGGGTGAGAGAGCAGCACACTGCCCATGAGACAGCACCAGCACCGTTCTGCCTCTCTTGGCACAGCTACTGGCACAGCCCTCAGTGCTGCTGTCACTGACCGCGGGGTCATGGACAACTGCCCTCTCATATGCTGCCTGCCCCGTGTCTTGCTTTCCACAGAGGTGTGTCCTCAGGTTGCCAGGAAAAAGCAGTAAGGGAACTATCTCTGTATTTATGTGAGCACTAGGACTAGGTACAAATGCAGTGCTTGTGTCTGCAACATAAAGCAGAAGAGAAATTTTCTTTCCTTCCTCATCTTTCCTACACAGGCTCTAGACTGCTGGCAAATGTACTCTCAGTGGCAATAAGGCATAGTGTGAATACTGTGCTGAGAAAGACAATTAGTGGACAACCCCAGGAAGGTTTGCAATGCTCAAGTGTTTTCCAATGACGGCAAAGAGAGGTAGGTGCCTGCGCTGCCAACAGATTTTCCAAGTCCCGTGACAGTAATCAAAAAACAATCATAGAGCAGCTGACATTCTTTCCTGCAAGAGTTTGTGCCCTCTTTAAGGATGGAAGCGCTGCAAAGCCATTTATGGTTTCAAGTAAATGAAATTAAAAAGAAATGAAAACATCTTTTCTAACCGTACCGTTGAGAAGAGGCTGTCCTCCGTGCACGCTCCTCGACACCACCGCGCTGTGAACATCTTCAGGAAATCCAGTCTTGCATGACATATCTTCACAGGTTGCTTTTATGGGTGCCTGAAATGCAAGGCAAAATTTATGTAATAGTCAGCAGGCTGGTTCAGCTGAGGAACATTCCATTTGGCACACACTCCATTCCGCTGCCGCCTTGGACAAGCAGCCTCTTTGTTTCTGAACGACTGCAATTAGGAGTGTGAGGGCAAAGGGTTAATCTTTCTGATAACTGGAATGGAAGGAACAAATCCCACTTGTCTGGTAAGATCTAAATAATACACAATCTTGATTCTTTTGACAACTGAACATTTCCACTAAACCAGCCATCCAGACTGAAGGGGAATCATAGGGGGAACAAAAACATTCCTTCCTCCAGAAATAAATGCGGCACAAAAAGCCATCAGCGACTTTTTCATAGCCAGATTTCTTGAGAGGAACACATTTCAACCACTGACTTAAAATGCTTTCTTTAGTGGATTTCCATGCCAGCCTGCACCGGAACAAGGAAACCAAGATAAAACACTACATTCGCAGTAACTCAGCAGAACTTGTATTTGCCTTAGCATTCAGATGGATACCACAGAAAGCCAAATGTTGCCAGTGCAATCTCCTTCTATTTCAAAGGCAGCTTCAGTTAAAAGGAGAGCAGCTCATTATTACATTTGCACAACAAGGGATGAGCCAAGCCACTGAAACTGTTTGTTCTCGCACTTGTTAAGAAAAGTTTCTCTTTAAATCATGTTCTTAAAGACTTTCATAAATGCCTTTTTATTAAAAACTACAATACAGCGTTTGGACACTTGTTTGCTCCTTAGTTTTCCACCTTCAGAAGATATTTTTTGATAGCTAAGATGGTTTCCAGAACACTGCTGCCTAGCTGGGGGGAAAAAAAGAATACAAGTCCCATTTTCTGTGGCAAAGGACTAAGGTATCTTTTCAGTGCATTCTTTTGGTCTCATTCACAAAGCCATGGCCCAACTTACACGTGGCACAGTGACCATACACGGCAAAACCCATTTCACACAGCTCAAGACAGAGAGGCCAACTCAGTCTGAGCTGAGATACATCCAGGGAATCATCAGAGCCTTTGCACAACCTCAAACACACCAAGCTGGGCTGTATCAGCAATAGTGTGATCAGCAGGACCAGGGAACTGATTGTACCCCTGGACTCAGCACTGATGAACTCACACCTTGAGTACTGGATTCACTGTCAAGGTCCTTCACTACAAGAAAGACAGTGAGGTGCTGGAGCAGGTCCAGAGGAGAGCAGCAAAGCTGGTGAAGGGTCAGAAATGGTCTCATCAGAAGCAGATGAAGGAACTGGGGTTGTTTAGACTGGAGAAGAGGAGGCTGAGCAGAGACCTCACACTCTACAACTCTCTGAAAGGAGGTTAGAACCTGAGGAACAAGTTAGAGGAAATGGCCTCAAGTTGCACAGGAGGAGGTTTAGGTTAGAGACTCTCCCCTTGAAAGAGTTCTTGAGCATGGGCACAGGCTGCCGAGGGAGGTGGGTGAATTCCCATCTCTGGAAGTGTTTCAAAGAGGCAGAGATGTGGTGCTGAGGGCCATGGCTTAGCACCAGCCTTGGTAGAGTTAGAGAACGGTTCGACTCGATCTTGAAGATCTATGATTCGATGCCAAGTAAAGGCCTAGCCATGTGCATGCCCAGATGCAGTATATGGTCTTTGACAGCATGAGCAACTGTGCTGCTATATCATACTTAAAGCTGATTGAGACTTAAATTAGATTTTCCTTTTTGCTTTCCCATATGGGCTTCTCTCAAGCAGACCTACTCAAAGCCATGTAAACACATCTGCAGACACTTGGCAAAGAAAGCCCTTCAGGAAAAAAAAAGGACTGAAGAAAATGGAGATAATAATGGTGTTAGAATTGTTTACCACAGTAATATCAGGGAAAAAGAGCATTAAAGCAGAGGTGAGACAGGAGCATCTCAACCCACAAGGGTCTCTAGTGGGAAGAGGGATTGGGCAGCAGCACGATCTCTCCTCTGACAGTCATGGCCAAGCTCAGAATGCCAACCTCTGCTAAGACATCTTTATCGCTAATACAAGGAGGGATTTGTAACACATTGTGTTGGACTTGAACCAACACAGTCCTAACTAAGCAGCTCAACAGTGACACTATCAACAACAACAAAAAAGAGTAAATTAACATGTACCAAGGTAATGTACTACCTACATAAGCATCCAGTAAGAGAACTTGCAATTATCAAGTGCCCAGTTAACTTTAACTGCAGCGTGAGTTTAATTGTGACTTAAGCACTACACATATCTCATCTACATTTACTTATGTACTTTAAAATGTTTATATGAGGACTCTAAAGAGAAACCAAACACAAAGCAACAGTTTTTGCTGTCAAGGGACTATGTTACCTGCAAAGCTGGAACTTGGACGTGTACCCAAGCTCCAACAGTCCATTTACACATTCGAGTTCTGAAGATGAAAAGATGGTAAATCAAAACTAATTATGGTCCCAAGTGCCAGCTCCCTCAGCTTTAGAACTCGAATCACAGGTTTGAGAATGTTTCCATAATTTGAAGGAAAAAAAAACAGCAAGACTTGTTTCAACTACTGTACAAAAGGTGACCTCAAAGCAAATGTGGTTGAGAAGGAAAAACAATCAGAAAATAGCTTTTCATGGTACCCTTGAAAGAAAAAGGCCCTGGATGGGCAGCTGAGGAGATAGCAGGACTTTGAACAAGTCCACGCTGCAGCGCTTGGGAATCTTTCAGCTTTTCCAGCAATCTATATGTACTGAACAGCTCTTATAAACTGAAACAATGCCCACTGAAACAAAGGCTGGGGGACATGAATAGAGAGCCTTCTTTATTCTTTCATTTGCAGCCATCAATTTTATCTGGAAACAAAAGACTGTACACTGCTCTCCAAAAACAGCCCTTTGTAAAGATTGTTTGAGCATAAAAACACAAGGGAAGGAAGAATTGAGATTTCCAGCATTTTCTTAATCGCCCTGTGTTTGGTGCTTTGAATTAAGTAGAAGTTGGAGCTTCAGAAACACTGGGTCATAGCAAGTTCACCCTAAGAGTACTGTAAGGCTTTAAAACCATTTCAATTCTAAGCAAAAGAAAAAAAAAACAAAAAACCCAAAAAGCTACAATATTTGTATCCCTTTATCTGGGCCAAAAGGGGAAAAGTAGTGAAGATTATCGGGCATATTATTGTAATTTACAGGATTTTGTGTGATTAGTACAATTGTGTGATTAGTACAATTCCCAAGACTGTTTCAAACATAAGATAATATTACTTGTACATTCATCTCCAGAAGGACACTAGTTTAAAAGCCCAGTATTTTAAGATGGAAAGCAATTACCTTAGCTTGTACCCATATAAAACCTACTTAATGGAGCTGCGAAGCTTTGAACAAGCTCAGCACTTAGAAAATTCTCCTCTCAAGTATTAAGAGACTTTGCTAAAGCAAAATAGACTTACTGCTGAAAAACTGGTTTGCTTTCATCATCCTTTATGGCTTATTCAGTCATTTTTAACTGCAAAATGAGTAAGTGTTACTATCTCCAGATGCTAAAGACCAAACACCTAGTGAAACATGGTGTCACATCACGCACATGAACTCACTACTGCAGATCTCAGATGAAATCCTGCAGGCAAAGTGTAATTTTGAAGCAACGTGATGTAAATTAGGAGTCCCCTGTCAAAGTTATTATTCAATCAATTAAAAGAATTTGCCCTTTTAATATACTTAATAAACGCTGCAGTTGTCACACTCAGCTCCTCAGTTAGTGTCGTATCTAGATAGCAGAATACCTGCAAACCTGTGGTTTAGTTTCAAAGTCATATTTCAGATCAATTACAACCAACCAAACAATAGCCTGCTGGAAACCTCAACTTGGTAGTTTGAAAGGATTCACATCTATATCTTTCTCTAAACACCACCAGTAAGATCCTGCTAACAACACAGACCTCACACTTGTGAAAGGACTATAAATTAAAACAGGAATAAAGCCAGACAGGATTGCTTAACTAGTGTTGACAGCTCTGCACTAATATCTCTCCTCAATCTCCATACTTTCTAAAAAGCAGCCAGTTTTAGAATGCCATTCTGTACAGAAACATCTATTTCAAAAGGCAAGCTCACCACAAGACTCTAGAAGCAGTTTTCTATCACAACACACATCCTAAATTTGTAGGACTGGGCTTTTAAGCACGGCTTTCAAAAAGGGCTGATCTTTTTTCTCTCTGCCCATGCCACACACCACTGGAGTTCACTAGCAGCTATTAATCTGAAATCTCAAAGTCTCTGCTTTCTCCACTGTTTGCATCTGCATGTAACACAACATTAGATTTCTTAGTATTGATTGCGCCAACGAGCAAGGGGAGTTTGCTGAAAGAGAGCTTTCTTTTACACTCAGTGTAGCTTACTCCTGTAGGAAAATAAGCCTAGGTAGTAAAATGAGAAAGAGAAGAGTATAGATCAGAGGAAACAGCACACTATACAGTCATAACTGGACATAATGCTGCTGCTAGTTACTAAGTCCAGCCAATTGACAGGGCATTATTGTCGAAACAACGTCTGGCCTAATTACAGCACGACAGAACAGCAACAGGGTATTGGAGCTCTCCCTCCTTAATAACCAACATTAATTTGCAATTATGACAGCAATACTCAACCTAAGCACAGATCACAGAAGCATTTGCGGCTGTGTTCAAAGTGTTTCTTCATTAATTGAAAGGCCAGGCTGGTGCCCAATAATCATTCACAGCTTAGGTAACTCTAGGGATCATTCTACCCATTTCTAGTTTTGTGCACATTATCATCTCTGCAAGGTGGGTCTTGTTTTAGGACAAGCTTGTACTTACTACCACAAGGCACAGGAAAGATGCTCTGCAGGGTGACAGACACATCTCTGGAATGTTTTAGATGCAAACATTGGAACACCTTGGAAACACTCAGAAACTCTTTCTCAATTTCCCACTCGCAGCAAAGAACAGCACTCAGTACTCCAGCAAACGTAGTCAAGTATGATTTGTTTTCAACTGTAGACTGAAACTGGAAAAAAAAAAGTGCCTTTCACTCACATCATTGTGGAAGCCAAAAGCTTCCTAAGTGGATGCCAGGCTATGTCCTCCCTGAGGTCATTCAGTTACACCAGAAAGGACTTCAGTTATGGCACTTTCATTTCTAATTAGTGTTCGCCTGTGTGAGCCACATTTTAGATCAGAAAATGCAGCTTCTGAGACCAATGCTTAAAGCTCTCAAACACTTTACCCAAAATAACAGGATCTGCAACTTTGATGTTACCATTTTATGAGGACATAACCAGGTGGAATGATGGCAGTAGAGCAGTGAATGTGGTTTATCTTGATTTTGGTAAAACATTTGACATCTCCCACAGCATTCTTCTGGCTAAACTGAGTCAGTGTGGTCTGGATGATCAGATAGTGAGGTGGATTGGGAACTGACTGAAGGGAAGAAGTCAGAGAGCTGTGGTTAACGGGATGGAGTCTAGTTGGAGGCCTGTGACTAGTGGAGTCCCATAGGGGTCAGTACTAGGACCAGTTCTGTTCAATACATTCATCAATGGCTGAAGGCACAAGAGTGCACTGTCAGCAAGTCTGCTGATGACACCGAAGTGGGTGGAGAGGCTGCCACACCAGAAGGCTGTGCTGCCGGTCAGCCAGACTCGGACAGGCTGCAGGGTCGGGCAGGCAGAAATTCTACAAGGGCAAGTGTAAAGTCTTGCACCTGGGAAAGGACAACCCCAGGGATCAGCATAGGCTGGGGACTGACCTGTCGGAAGGCAGTGAAGGTGAAAACAATCTGGGAGGGCCTAGTTGATGGGAGGTTGACCATGAGCCAGCAATGTGCACTTGTGGCCAGGAGAGGCAATGCCTCTCTGGAGTATAGTAGAAGGGCTGTGGTTAGTAAGTCGAGTAAGGTTCTCCTGCCCCTCTATTCTGCCCTGGTGAGGCTGCATCTGGAATATTGTGACCAGTTCTAGGCCCTCCAGTTCAAGACAGACACAGAACTGCTTGAGAGTCCAGTGCAGAGCAACAAAGATTATTAAAGGAATGGAACATCTCTATTACAAGGAGAGACTGAGGGAGCTGAGGCTCTTGTGCTTGAAGAGGATGAGACTAAGAGGTGATCTCATCAATGTGCACAAACATGTAAAGGTGAGTGCCAGGAGGCTGCAGCCAGGCTCTGCTGGGAGATGCCCAATGACAGCACAAGGGGCAGTGGTAGAAGTTGAGGCATAGAAATTTCATTTAAATACGAGGAGGAATTTTTCTCCTGTGAGGGTGACAGGGCACTGGAACAGGCTGCCAAGGGGGGTGTGGAGTCTCCCTCTGGAGATATTCAAGGCCTACCTGGATGTGTTTCAGCATGATCTGCCTGGGTGATTCTGCTCTGGCAGGGGGGGTGGGCTGCAGGAGCTTTGGAGGTGGCTTCCAGCCCCTGACATTCTGTGATTTGGTTCTAAACAAGGTGCCTTAAACCACCACTGGTTACCAGAGCTTACTGCAGCTTTACAGTCTCACAAGTCCTGTTTGCAGCCTGTCCTGTTAACCCCAACTGGGAGACAACATTCCTTTGCTTTATTAAATGAGAAGACATTTAGTTGGTATATCTCACAGAACACAAAGCTGTAACCCAACTTGGACTTTCTCTTTCCTTCAGCTAGAAGAACATGAGAGCTGCTGCATCTTCCAAGGTGCCATTAGAGAAGGACTTCTTAGAAATTCAAGTGCAGTAACAAAACCAGAAGGAATTTCTCCTTTTAACATTAAAAAAAAAAAACACAACAAAACAATCCTAGGTCCCTTCCAACTCCTAATATCCTGTGAACCTCTCTCTCTTTTGACCACAGCCCCTGTATTAATCATGTCAAGTACCTGTCCATGAAAGCTGCTGCTAACACGTACAGAAGGATGTTTTGTTTTCCTGACCTTCAGGGGAGGCCTTGCAAGGTCTATCTGGAAGAACTCTTCTGGGGGAATCACGAAATTTTAACTATGTCTTCAGCTTCTGGGTGATAATTATATGCTAATTATAAGGAATGGAGGAGTCCCTAAAGGAGTCTGTTGGTAAAAATATATTTTTTAAATATGTCAAGGAGTGCCTAGAGGAGAGGATAAAGGAGCCTTTTGGAAACACAGTAATTAATTAAATACACCAGTGCGGACTCAAACCAAACAGTTGAAGCGAAATGTTGAGGAGATTTGGCAGCAAGACACCTTCCATCTTGGAAGCTGCCGATCCCCTATCTGTTTTCATAAGCCATTTAAAAATAGAAAGCCTAATTTCCCCCTCTTGATTCAGACAGGGCTCCTGTGATCTTCCAGTGAGAAGAGCAGGCTCAAACCAAGCGATGAATGGCGCAGACTCGGTGCCACACCTCTCGGGGCAAACAGCAGCACCGCCTGACACCCAGGTGAAAGAGGTGCCTCAGGTCACTTGCCAACTATAAACACAGAGCAGCAAAACACAAACCCTCCCTAAACTCATCCTGCAGGAACATATGACGTCTGCTTTTCCTACGACGCTTTTTTTCCCTCTCAAGACTCACCTCTACGTCTGCCAGTAGTAACTCAGCCAAGTAGCAAGTCTCAGTTCAGTGGTAGGTGAGGAGAAGGTCTACCGTAATTACTGCTGCCCCAGCCCTGGGGCAGGTTAGTCTGGAGAACCTTATCAACATCAGCAGGGGCAATGGGTGGAAGCTGAGGCATAGCAAGTTTCATGAAAACATGAGGAGGAATTTTTTTTCCCCTGTGAGGATGACAGAGCACTGGAACAGGCTGCCCAGGGGGGTTTAGGAGTCTCCTTCTCTGGAGATATTCAAGGCCCGTCTGGATGTGTTCATGTGCGACACGGTATAGGTAGTCCTGCTTTGGCAGGGGTGTTGGACTGGATGAACTTTGGAGGTTGCTTCCAGCCCCTGACATTCTGTGATTCTATGATCTTCAAGTATCTGAAGGGTGGCTGTTGGGAGGATGGAGCCAGTATCTTTTCAGTGATATCTCGCGAGAGGATGAGGGGCAATGGACTTAAACTCAGTCACAGGAAACTCCACCTCGACACAAGAAAAAAAATTCTTACTGTGACAGTGCTGGAGTCTCGGAGCAGGCTGCCCAGAGAGGCTGCAGAGTCTCCTTCTCTGGAGTGCCTCAAACCCCACCTGGATGCATTCCTGTGTGACCTGCTCTAAGCGGTCCTGACTTGCAAAGGGGTAGGACTTACCCTCTGGAGGTCCTTTCCAACCTCCTAGCATTCTGTGATTCTCAGTATTCCTTTTCCTGTCCTTACTCTCCACTCCACTATGTCCGATTGCACCGTACGCACAGGCAGCGCCACTGGGTTAGCAGGAGTAGACAGGCTACCCAGTAAGCACAGCACAGGTTCCTCCTGTGCTTCTAGCAAAAAGCAATTTAAAACGAAAACACCACGGAACGTTAGAGGTTGCACAGCCTTTCGGGAACAGACTCCTGTTTGCTGTGTACATCATCTGAAAGAAAATTAAATTCTCATCCTAATGGGAGCGCTGGTGAACTACTGAAACTATTCCAACTTCCCTAAACTTCCCCCCCTCTGCCTTTACCTAGAAAAAAAGCAGAGAGAGACAGAAAGAGTTTAACTGGTGAATGATCCTCTTACTCAAGCAAGAAAAGCCATTTAACAATTCCAGCTCCTTACCACATGACAAGTCCCTTGTGCAAGACTGTCTGTATTGAGTAAAAATAACTTTACTCACAACTTCCTCAAGCTATTTTTAAATATACACATGCACTTGTGTCACAACTACATTGTCTTACATCTTACAGCATTCAGTTATTAAAAAAGAACTAATAAATTAAATTGACATAGAAGTGTCATTGAAACTAATTAAGATGGGACATGACAAGGTTTTCCCAGTGATGTTTCTGGGAGCTCCTCCAATTTCTGGGAGCAGAAAGGAAGGCAATAGATGGGAGGTTTGTGAATTTCACATTCTGGAGTAACTGTAGTTCAAAAATATGATCATTTCAGGCAATTATGTTATCATAAAAATATATAACTTCATCTTTTTGGCATATTAAGTTGCATGCCTAGGTAGCAATGCTAGCCAGGGAGAGAGCAGTACAAGGCTTTCTAGAAAACACAGTATTTATTAAAGACATAAATTGATAACACAACAGCATACACACACACACCCCTTCTATCAGCAGCATATATACCTGACCTTGCTACAATACCTGCTCAATCAGAACTTGTTTCATACACTCAACTGTCCCATTTTATCAGCCAGGTTTTTTTCAATTCCAAACAACTCAGTCAACTTAAGCAACCTTATTTGTCCTATAACAGATGTACAAAGCAAGTGGGGAAAAAAAGTCTTTTCACAAAATATAGTTTTAAATAATATATCCAGCTTAATATCCAAAGAGATGCTTCTCTTTTTTTTTTACCTCGGTTCTGCAATTATCTGTATTTTGAGGATGTGTCAGTGGTGTCACTATCACCTAGACCAGACAGGCAAGGATTAGAGAGCTCTTTGCTGCAATATCCTGCCACATTTAACTTTTCAGATAGAGTCTTTGAAGACAAAGCAAAATCAAAACGAGAAGATCTCTATCCATAAAACCTCAACTATCCTGTTCTGGGGCTTATGAATTATAAAAGGCATCCAATTCACTTTGAAATGAGTTAATGACATTGGGAGTCCAATTTGCTAAAGAGAGACACCTTGAAACTCCTTTTTGTGTTTATATAATCACATATTTATTATATTACTTGGAGAATGGTTTTTAAAAGAATCAGTAATAATACCTTAAGACACAGGTGTGTTACAAGAGACCCACAACAGGAGATCTCACTGCCACTTCTGCACAAACCCGCATTAATTTGCCTCACCCCAACACTGCCAGCAACTGCTGGGGGTGATTGAGAGGGGTGCAGCTGGCAAGAAATGCCATCACCAGACTCTCAGCAGGGGCAGCTTAACAGGAGTATCATTTAGGGCAGAAGCTTCATCACCTGGATACATTTGCTAAGACCTGGAATAGAACCAAAACTGCCTGCAGAGGGTAATAACTTATGTCCTCTGACATGGTAATTCAAATTCAAACCAGTCACCTCGGCATGAAAGGCTCCAGAGCTGCTCTACCGTTCAGTTCTTTCTGATTTTGAAATGGACAACACCCACAGAGACCCAATCACCTTGTACATTAAAAACAATTATTCCCCTTTTGAGCACTTAATTTCTACTCCTCTTTCCAGTTCATTTCTAACAGCAGTTTAATTCCTGTAAACTCATGCTGCCTTTCCCACTGCTGCTTCAATCCTGTTGTTATCCCAGATGAACTGCAGTTCTGGCCAGAAAAGCAAACCTTGCTCCTTTCATCCTCTCTTCTGGCAGGGTTGTCTTTTTTTCCCCCCCACATAACACTTCCAGACTCGAACTAATCTGTTAACCAGCAAAATAAAAGTGCAATTTTCATTCTCCTACATCCCATACACGTTACAGATTGCCCGAAATCTAAAGCCCTATTTCCTGAAGCTGAACAGCACACACAGCTCTGCCTCAAGAGCTGCTCCCAGATACGTTCTCTCAAGTAATTCCATAATGACAGCTTTTCTGCATCTCTGATGAATAATGGAAGTGATCAGTAACTCCAGAAAATAACAGATAACCCTTGTGTTGCAGAGAGGAAAACCTAAGTAGAAAGACTCAACCTTTCAAAAGAACCTACAAACCAAATGTAGTAGGCATGATGATGGGGGGGAGGAAAAAGTTAGCACTGCATCTAGGCTATGAAGGTTCTTTGCAGTCTGCATGAAAGAGGGGGAGGGAGCTTTTTAAATGGAAGTGTGATACAGACACAGGTCTATAAATCTGATTTCATACTCAAGTTCCAATTCTGTTACACGCTATTAAAATCAACCCTAACCTGATTTAATGGGTACCCAAACAAGGGGGAAATTGGATTCCCCAACCGGAACGTGCCAGTGACACTGAGTGATACATAAAAGCAATACGGCTAGTTCCTGCCCTTAACTCACAGCTAGCTTCTGCTTTAATTTCAAACCTGCCCTGGGTAGGGGAAAAAGAATTCATATATATATATATAAGATGGAAGCAAAGCTCACTGCAGAATTTGTGCTTTAAAGATTTATTGCGATAGGAAGACTAAACAGAACTGAAAGCACATACAATGAACAGCACATAAGGACTTGGGCGGGGGGAAGAAGATAAAAGCTGCATGTACAGATTTGCTGAGCTACTGGCATATAGAAGAAAAAAAAAAAAGAACCATAGAAAAAACAACCAAACAGGGCAAAAATAAACACAGTCAAAAATCATCCAGTACAAAAAACATGCCCACAACAAAAATCTCAAAACCAATCCAACATCACAACAGCCTGCAAGTAGCATATCACAAGTTTCTGAACAAGGCTGGCTGCTCTCACATGGAAGCAGCCCGGGGCCAGGCGGGCACTCCTGTGTCACGCCAGCCAGCCCCGTGTCCTCCTCAGACTCCAGGGAAAATCCCCGGCTGCCGCGGAGCAGCCTTTTCAGCACCTCACTCGCTTGGTGCAAGTCATCAGCCCCTGAGAGGCAAACTGCAGGGAAAGACTCAACTGCCCGCGGACCCCGTGAGGGGCCGGGAGGTGTCAGAGGCGGGGGGGCGGGGGGGGAAGCGGAGCTGGAAGGACGAGCGGGCTCCTCCTGCCCCCGCTGCGGCGGAGGCGGGTGGGGGCAGCGGGTGCGCTGCACCATGGACAGTGGCTGCCGTCCGCCGCCGCCCCCTGCCCTGCGCCAGCCGCTGCGGGAGGGTGTCGCGGCCGCACCGGCACTCCCGGCCCCACTGCCGGCCTCGCCTCAACCCGCTGCCCCGGCCCGCCAGAAATGCCCCAACCATAAATACCATTAAGAGGCGATGATCTGCGCCATCTGTCCCTCAGACTTACCGCCCTCTCCACCCCCGGCGCCGCGCCGGATACGAGCTCAGCGAGCACAAAGCGAGGAGGGAACCCACCGCCACCCTCACCACCTGCCCCCGGCCTCTGCTTGGGGTTCCCCCCCCCCACCTCCGGCTCCGCGCTGGGTCCGAACACCCCGCGTCGCAGCCCAGCCCAACCACCGCCTCGCAAGCACTGCCCTCGCTGCCCCAACCGGGATCCATTTTCTCGTGCCTGTAGTTCCCCCATAGCGTCCCATCAGCTTCACAATGCCCCCGCAGGGGCGCCGGCCCGCACAGCCCCACTTTATCCACGGACAAACCCCTCGGGCACACCGCTGCCTTGCGCCCGAGCGCTGCCTGCCCGGGACTCCGCCGCTCGTCCGGCCCGACCTAGAGAGGCCGCCGGGAGGAGGCAACAGCAGGACTTTGATAATAATAAATTAAACATTTCGGAGCCCGAGCCCGTCCCAGTGGAAATTCTCGTTAACGGCAAGGGGGTGGGGAAGCCAGATACCCTAGCGGAGGCTGATTAAATTCTTCCCGGGAAGGGATTAGCGGGCACGGGTGCCGGGGGTGGCCGAGGCGCGGCCCGCAGGGGTTGCTGCACGCCCCCGCAGCCGCTCGAGTTGGGGCGCAGGTCTGCCCGCTGCCCTGCACCCTTGCCTCTCCTTCTCTAAGCTGAGCCGAAGGGCTGACGTCCCTTCAAGTTCCCCTGCACCGGTACTGCGCTCACCGCGGCGCCGAGGTCCCGTCCTCCTGCCGGCCGAGCGGATATCGGACACCCCACACACTCCCCCATCCTCCGGCACCTGCTCTCCCAGGAGCGCGTATGGGAACAATCCGGACCCCCTCCGCGGCGGCCCTGCCATCCCTCTTGTCCCCAGGAGCCCCCTCTCCCTCCCTGCCGAGTCCCAGGCACAAGCTTTCCCCTCCCGGGAGCGCAGCTGCGGGGCTGCCCTCGAGCAGGTGGCTCCGTGCAAGCCGCACAATCCACCCTGGAGCACCCCTGCCGCAGGGGCCAACGGCGGCTGCCGCTCTCCCGTACCCTTCTCACCAAGATCTGCACTTTGGCGGCTGAGATCCCTCCCTTGCCCCTGGCTCTCCGCCTTCCCCAGGCACCGCCGCCCGCGAAGGAACAAAGAAACGCATCCCGGCCCCGCGCCCCGCTCCCCGCCGGCGGTGCATACCTGCTGCAGGGCCGCCAACAGCATCAGCGCCAGCGGCGGCAGGATCCGCGGCGGCGCTCCCGTTACTCGGCACATGGAGGCGAGGAGGGGCGGCGGCAGGGCGGCCCCCAGCAGTCCCGGAGCGCGGCTGGAGCCCGCGAAGAGGGGCGAGGAAAGCAGCGGGGAGGCCGGTGGGGCAGCGGCAGCTGCCGGGGGCTGCGGACGGCGTCTGCCCCCGCCTGCCGGAGCCGGCTGCCGCTCTAGCTCATGGGCAGCGATGCAGCGGGGTGAAAAGAAGAGACGAAGAGAGAAAGAGGGGCGGAGGATGGGTGAAACTCAGCTCTGGGTCAGGCTGCTTTTCTCTCTGCCGAACCCCCTCCGCGGTGCAGAGGGTGGGCAGAGAAGAGGAGGAGGAGGATGGGCGAACAAAAGGCTGGGAGATAAGAAAGAAGAAGTCGCTGCTGCTGCGAGACCGGTGCGGTGGCGGCGGCTCCTGTCGGCTGGCTGCCTGCCTTCCCCACGCCTGGATTGTGCCTCGCTCCTCCCGCCGGTGCCCCCTCAGCGAGCTTGGGCAGGCGGCTCCTCTCAGCCCGGACACGCCAGCACCGCCGCTGCTCCGGCCTCAGCCCTGCTGCATGCTCTCGCCCCGCACTTTCCCTCTTTCTTCTCCTCCCTCCACCCCTCCCCCTGCACGCAAAACCCCTCCGCTGAAGCACAATGATAACAATGCCCCAGCAGCCTCTGCCTGCCGTGCGTGTGTGTGTGGTGTGTGTATGCGCTCGCCGGTGCCTGCCTCCCTGCCTGCTGCTGCTGCTGCTGGCAGCTCCCCCTCCGCCTCCCGTCGCTCCCCGTCGGCCGCACGGCCAATGGGAACGGCACGGCACAGCGAGCGCCGGGGCTCGCTGCCGCCTGCAAACAGTGCTGCCCTCCTCGGTCCCCGGAGAGCCGGTGTTGGGGGCAGCGGGGAGAGCAACAACGGCAGGTCACTCCGCAACGCCAACAGCCAAGGGAGGGGAGCGGGAATAAATCCCAAACCACTCACTTGGTCCGCTGCGATTGTTTTGGCAGCGAGGGGAGAATTTAGCGGGAAAGAAAGGGCCCGCGCGCGGTGGAGGGCGGGTGGAGGTGCGGCTCAGCCCTAGGGACCCCGGGACGCCCTTACCCCTGCCCCTGCTGCTGGTGGCTTGGCGAGTTTCGCTCAGCTCTTAAATGTCTACCGGGTTCGCCTTGGTTTTTTGTGTTTTCCTTTCAGTTTTCACCCTCACTCCGCGTTTCACTCGTAAATTTTTGGGTGTTGTGGGTTTTTTTCCTTTGGTTGGTTGTTTTGTTTGTGTTTTTTTTTTTTTTTTCTCTTGTGTTGTTCATCGTCTTGTTTGGGTAGTGTTGGTTTGGTTTCTTGTGGGTTTGGGGTTTTTTTTGGGTTATTTTCTTTGGGTCGGTAGTTTATTGGGTTTGTTTGTTTGTTTGTTTCTCAAACTATCTGCTGAATTTCACCAGCAAATGCGTCCGAAAGCTTGGCCGGGGCTAGAGTCTGCAGGTCCGAAAAGCGTCAGCGTACATAACGGGACGGGGGAGTGTTGCTGAGTGTATAGTTACGGGAGCAAGTATCAGTGCTGGGTCATTTGCAGCGCTGGCAGGGATTTTTTCTCTCGCCCACAGGTCACTGAGCAAAGTTGTTTTGTGTCCATGCATCAGAGCTCCCATCCTGGGACATAATAAGGGGAGGATTTGTAAGCATTGGCCCCCAGACAATGGTGCATCGTTTGTATTAAAGCATCTTATTTTGCACTTAAACGAGCATAAATAAATAGTTAAATGCTCTGATCGTGGGTGCTTGGTTTTGTTTTGGTTTTTTTTTTTCCCCGCACCTGCCTTAGAAGATAACGCAAACACCATGCCCGTGTTTTGAACGGAAACAGCGGATTTGCTTTTATTTCTTGTCGGAGAAAGGCGGGGTAAGGACAGTCTTGGAGGAGGTTGATTTCATTAGCTTCCAACTTGAAAACACCGGTCACTTGCGAGCTGCCGTGCAGCTGTTTACCCAAGTCAGACGAAGAGGGGGGAGAAGAAGCTAGAAGCAGCGGGGGAGATGCCCGCTGGAGCCGGTACCGGATCCGCAGCCCGAGCTCCACCGCCTCCGCGGCGCAGGGCCGAGTCCAGGCAAGCGGGAGCCACCTGCAAGCGTTAAATTCCAAATGAAAGTCAGCCCGTTTCAGGCAGCCCCAACTAGAAAAACAGCCCCACACACAGCCATCTCTCTACCCACTCTTTCTTCAAAGTTCTAGCCCATGAAGTTGTGCTGAAGCCAGCAGCTGAGAATAAAAAAATGCCAGGGAAATAGCGTCTGGGAATGAGATTCTGCATTAAAGTCCAGCCCGGGACATGGGGTGAAAGGGAGCAAGGAGGGCACAGCTGATATTTAGATCCTGTTACAAAGAGGTTTGCACCTGGTGGAACATGTGTTGAGTGTCTTCAGCAATCAGCGCAGCTCCCTGCTTGGCTTTGCTCACGAAATGGTGACTTTCCCTGAGCAGCAGCCTCCTTTTGTAATTTCTATTAGGTAGGCATAATATTAGCATTTACTAATGGCAGTATTTGAGCCCTTATTCACTCTTACAAGTGTTCCACAAAATGCAAAGCACACAATATAAACAACTCTATAAACCAACTGCCCGATGAGAGTAATTACCTGTCATCTAAATGAGCCTGGCCCATCCTATCCCTCAACCTATCCATCCCTAAAGGCCTGGGGGGAAAAAAAAAAAACAACAACTAAAAATCAAAGGCTCTGCAACATATCTGGAAGGTTACCAGATCTGAGCTCTGACTGATGCTTCTTATGGTTCTGCTGCTGCCTTTAAATTTACTTTGCAGAAATAGTAACACTGGCAGAAGAATCGCTCTCGCCAACGTCGTTTAACTGAATCTTGGAGTCTTGAACGAGTTTCTATCAAGCAGTTGGCTTCCCTCATTTACACAGTCATAACCTAAAGTTTCCTCCAGCTCACATAGTTTCCTAGTTCTGGGGACTGTGATGAAGAGAAACTAAGAGAGCAGGAGTGGCTTCTGCCTTTTGAGGAATAATCTCTGCACCGCGTCTCTTTATGGGTGAGAGGCATATGTTTGGGAAAGCAGAGCAGAAACTTGTGCATTGCTTCCAGACATGGATGATTCCTCAGGGCTTATGCTATTCATCTGTAGCATGAACTCCAGAGAACAGCTTTTTCCCTTTTTTTTTTTTTTTCCCAGAGAAGTAATCTAACATTAAGTAGACGTAGCTGGAGATTCAGTTAGAAGGGCTGCTAGAGTGAGATCATCGACCCTTTTCACGTATATCTTGCACAAGCCAGCTAACAGTGGCAATTTCTGGCCGAGATTCAAACAAGTGATTTAGAACTCAAAGGGTTTATCTCATAACTCAGCCACAGATTGCGTTTATGAATGTGTTTTAAGGAGTATAAAAATAACAGACTTAAGTTAAGGTTCAACCTAGGAGATCTCAAGGGCTTCCAGAAAAACCTTGTTAAAATTCCATGATTAAGTTGAAGAGAGGATTAGGGTAATTCCCATGTTAGTCATGGAGTTGAGTCTCTCTTTCAACTTGTCCAAATTAATTTTCATTCCTAGGGTTCATAAAAAAATCTGGTAAAAAAGTGAGTGTTTTCAATTTGGAACATACTGGATTGCTTCATGGCTTCAAATATTTGGGAGGGGGGGAAAATAACAATAAAAAAGGCCTTTTCCCTTGGGCATCTAACTTTACATTTACTCTGCCCAGGTACTGCCATGCCACCACTACTCTCCTCAGTTCAAATTATGCAAATTAAGCACTTCAGTGACAGTTGAGGCCTTGATCTGACAAACATCTTTAGAGATATAAGCTGGATGTTAGGAGGAAGTTGTTGGCAGAGAGAGTGATTGGCATTGGAATGGGCTGCCCAGGGAGGTGGCGGAGTTGCCATCTCTGGAGGTGTTGAAGCAAAGCCTGGCTGGGGCACTTAGTGCCATGATCTGGTTGATTGACTAGGGCTGGGTGCTAGGTTGGACTGGCTGATTTTGGAGGTCTCTTCCAACCTGGCTGATTCTATGACTCTATGTGATCTCAGCAAATCCAGTCACACTGCACACAGGCACGCTGCTGTTGGTGTGCCCAAGTGTTTAAAGATAGAAGGTTAAATGTACCCAGCAAAAGCACTGAGGGCTTATTAGTTTGCCTAGTCCCCTTGGATTCTCCATTACACATGGTGAAATATTTGTATCTGCTTTAAAATAAGAAGCCACCTAATTAATGGGTCTGAGAGCAGCCACTGCTTATTACTGGGTTTGATCACAATAGCAGGAAGAACAGTGGTTGATTTTTTTCACTCTGATGTGAAGGCTGCACACACTGTCAGCTAACCCACATTCCTTGAGATACTATTTAACAGAAGAAGCACTAACAAACTCCAAAAATCCAACTTTTTAGGACAGTGTTTTTTAACTTGGGCTCTGTGGACCCCTTGAGACCCCAGGCTTATTCTGAGTAGTCTGTGACAGGCAACAGGGAAAACAGGAATTTGTCTGCTCTATATAGTGACTTCACACACAGAAATTTCCAGGGAGGGGGGGATTTTTCTGAATTGTAAGATTATTTGTAGTTGGCAGCACTTGAAAATGGTTGGTTTGGGATGTAGATAATCATGCATGGTCAGGGAGAAAGCATTTGTAGGTAGATAGCGTCAAGTGGGAAAGGAAAACTGAGCAGCACAGATGCCAAACCAGCTTAAATATTTAAAAATTGGGATCATTAAAAGGTGGTTGTTAGTGCTGCTTTCTCTTGCTTCAGTGAAAGTACACAGGCTTGAACATAGGCAGCTCCATCTAAACATGAGGAGGGACTGCTTTAATTTAAGGCTGGTGGAGCACTGGAACAGGTTGCCCAGAGAGGTTGTGGAGCTTTCATCTCTGGAGATATTCAAAACCAGCCTGGATGTGTTCCTGTGTGACTTCTTTAGGTGAACCTGCCTTGGTGGAGGGATTGTACATGATGATCTCCAGAAGTCCCTTCCAACCCCTCCTGTACGTTGATAGTATGACCTGCCTGAATGCGCTCCTGTGTGATCTGGTATGGGTGATCCTGCTCTGGCAGGGAGCTTGGACTGGATGAACTTTCGAGGTTCCTTCCAGCCCCTAACCTTCTGTGATTTTGTGACTTAGCTGGGCTGGGTGTCTTCTCATGCTGCTCCCCTATGTGGACTGAAAAACCTGGCATTGTGCTTTTACTTAGGGAAACAGTCTCAGGAAAAGGACAAAACCATAAGCAGTCTTAGCAGTAAAGTAATATTTACTTGACTGCATCTTGTAATCTGCTACAGAGTTTATCCAAGTTATCCTCGTGGGCTTTTCTGGCACAGTTGTTAACTAACATCCAGAGCACAGCTTTTTGCAGCCTGTTTCTTACATTGAGAGAGTGCAAGACATGGAAAGGTAGCTCCAGCTGCAGCAGTGAGTGGGTTGTTCTGCTCAAATCTGAAAATCAGCTGGGTTAGGACAGAGGAATGTTGTATGCAGCAGTTCTGTTTCTGCTTTTAGCAGCCCTCAGCAACATCAGTCTCTTTTTGCTGCTATGTATATATACCCAGGTATATAATTTGGTGGAAGAAGATGGTCTTTTCCTTTTTGTTCCAATAGCTAAATCATATCTGTCACCATAGTTGTGTTTCTGTTAATTGCTAGTATCTTATGCAAAGCATTTCTCTATGGAGAAGGAGCTGAGCATATGCAATCCAGATGTGATACAATATATTTGCATGTTGTGTAATTGGCTTTATGTCTATACCCTCAGTGTGATGATTTGGAAATCAACACAGCCAAGCTTAGTGCTTGTAATTCATTCTTCCAGGACTCTCATTCAGCCCAGTGCCTGCAAGCTATTTGGCCCGGTGAGCCTCTATTGAAAATCAAGATTGAGAAGAAGCTCTTCTGGTCTCTATTCAGCTGGATATCCTCAACAACGACCAGAGATTCTTTTCTAGAACAGGGCCTTAATCAAATGGTGTGATAAAGAGCTGAAAGGATGACAACGTCTAACAAGGAGCTGTGATCATTTCTAATGAGCAGCAAAACCAAAAAACCCCAATGTTTTGGAGTGTCACAGAACTGCTTCATATCAAAGTGGCCACTAAAAAGAAGTGGACTTGCCTCTTAAAAAGCAAATCAGTTAAAAAAGTAAATCAGGTCTTGGTGGTTTCGTTTTGCTAACAGTTCAGTTAGTTGCAGTGAAGTATTTTCTTAAGTGGCTTTTCAATGAAATCAACTCATCCTTGCATTGCCTTGGGATCAGAACTTTTCTGACTCATGCATTCTGCAGAGCCCCAGGCTTCCTCCTTAGCCATGGCCAGAATTCATTGGCATGCAGGAACCTGTATGCTTCTGTCAAAATGGATGTAACACCTCCAAAAAGAAACACTGGAAATTTCCAGAAGGCCAGGCTTATTACTTCTGACTTCTAGGTCATACAAATTAAGAAACTGGAAGCCTATCTGTTTATGGGAAACCACCTTAGGTGGTAGTTGCCTTTAGTGAAATTGCTTTTAAGAGCTGTTGTGTGGATTGCCACTGTCCTTATTAAACAGACTTTTTAATACCTGGAGTTAGATGTGCCTAACGTTTTTATATCCCCAAATCTTATTTTCATTTACTATAGTATTTCCTTTTCTAGTTAACAAGGTTGAATTCTCTGGGCTGGTTGGCTGTTTCAAGACTGGTCTTGAGGTGCTGGAAGGTGTCCAGAGAAAGGCAGCAAGACTGGTGAGAGGCCTGGAGCACAGCCCTGCGAGGAGAGGCTGAGGGAGCTGGGGGTGTGCAGCCTGCAGAAGAGGAGGCTCAGGGCAGACCTCATTGCTGTCTACAACCACCTGAAGGGAGGCTGTAGCCAGGTGGGGTTGGGCTCTTCTGCCAGGCAACCAGGGACAGAATAAGAGGACACAGCCTCAAGCTGTGCCAGGGCAGGTTCAAGCTGGGTGTTAGCAGAAAGTTCTTCACAGCAAGAGTGATTGGCACTGGAACGAGCTGCTCGGGCAGATGGTGGAGTCACTGTCCCTGGAGGTGTTTAAGAGGAGGCTGGATGAGGCACTTAGTGCCATGGTTTAGTTGATGAGAAGGGTTAGGTGATAGGTTGGACTTGATGATCTTAGAGGTCTTTTTCCAACCTGGTTAATTCTGTGATCCTGTGAAATGCTTTTTAAAAGCTTCAGAAAACTCCTTTGCCCTTTCTGAAGAACGAGAGCAAGGGAAATGTGTCACTTGTGTTATAAAATACCTGTTGCCATCTCGCTGAGGGATTTTACTCCAGTCTCTGGGGCTTAGGCTTTCATTTGGGGAAGAGAATGGTTCTTATGTTGAGATTTTGCCTTAAAGTTGACCAAAACCTGCCATTGTAACAGATCTGAAAATCCATAGCTCAGAAGAGTTTCACAACAATACTCCCAGTTGGATCTATCCACATCTAATGTACTTTTTATTCCCCCAACAATTGCTGTGTTGGAAAAATTCTACAAACAAGACACCTTCATAGGATATTAGAACAGACTGCTCAGGGAGGTGGTGGAGTTACTATCCCTGGAGGTATTTAGATTTGGTGATGAGGGATGTGGACTAGTGGCAGTGGCTTAGCAGTAGTGATAGGATTGTGAGGTCTAGGCAAGAGGTTGGGCTCGATCTCAAAGGTGTCTTCCAACCTCAACAGTTCTAGATTCTAAGTCAACACAGAATCATAGAATGGGCTGGGTTGGAAGGGACCTACAAGTGTCATCTAATCCAACCCCCTCTGCAGTGATCAGGGACATCCTCAACTAGATCAGCCTGCCCAGAGCCCTGATGAGCCTCACCTTGTGTATCTCCAGGGATGGAGCCTCAACCACCTCCCTAGGCAACCTCTTACAGCATTCCAGCAGCCTCATGGTAAAGAACATCCAATCTAAATCTGCTTTTACTCAGTTTGAAGCCATCACCCCTCATCCTAGCATTACAGGCCTTTGTAAACATCCTTGGCTGGAGACTGGAAGAGCTGCTCTGAAGTTTCCAGCACTTCTGTCCTATCAGTGTGGTGGAGTCGCCATCCCTGGAGGTGTTCAAGCAAAGACTGGATGAAGCACTTAGTGCCACGGTCTAGTTGATTGGCTAGGGCTGGGTGCTAGGTTGGACTAAATGAGCTTGGAGGTCTTTTCCCACTTGGTTGATTCCATGATTCTAAGAAACACCAGAGCAACTGTAGAGACTCTGTTCTCGTGTGTTTATTGTTCCCCTTGAAAGGCATGGAGGAGAAGCTGGGTCTGACAGATGTCTCAAAGGGTAAGCTGAAGGAAAGGCTTGAGACAATAAATCACTTGGATGCAATACTGGGAAAAAGACATTATAGTGTTTTATGATTTCCTCACAAAACAACAGCAACATAATGGCTTCCTCCAGTGAGGAAACTGTTGTCAAGATAGGCTGCAGCTACACTTCATAGATACCTTCCTTTGTCATGGATTATAATAGTGATAATTATATTTTTCATGGGAAACATGAAAGTAGAGTATAAAACGGCCCAGCATAATAATTGATTTGCTATTGATAGCCTTTTTTCTGCTTCAAAGAGAGCAAACACAATTACAAAACCTGAGTTTTAGATCACAGTCAGTGTCCCCACAAAAAACTGCAGATTAAAATGAACACATGTCAGTGATATGGACAGAGGAATTGAGTGCACCCTCAGCAAGTTTGCAGATGACACCAAGCTGTGTGGCACAGTTGCCTTGCTGGAGGGCAGGGATGCCATCCAGAGGGACCTGGACAGGCTGGAGAGGTGGGCCCAGGCCAACCTCATGACAATTAACAAGGCCAAGTGTAAGGTCCTGCACCTGGCTCGGTGCAATCCCAGGCACAGCTCCAGGCTGGGTGGTGAATGGCTGAGAGCAGCCCTGAGGAGAAGGACCTGGGGGTCTGGGGTGATGAGAAGCTCAACATGAGCCTGCAGTGTGCACATGCAGCCCAGACAGCAACCCTGTGCTGGGCTGCAGCAAGAGCAGTGTGGGCAGCAGGGCAAGGGAGGGGATTCTCCCCCTTTACTCTGCTCTCCTCAGACCCCACCTGGAGTACTGTGTGCAGTTCTGGAGCCCCCAACACAAGAAGGACATGGAACTGCTGGAGCCAGTCCAGAGGAGAGCCACGAAGATGCTCAGAGGGCTGCAGCAGCTCTGCTATGAGGACAGGCTGAGAGAGTTGGGGCTCTGCAGCCTGGAGAAGAGAAGGCTTCGAGGAGACCTTAGAGTGGCTTTGCAGTATCTGAAGGGAGCCTACAGGAAGGCTGGGGAGGGACTATTGACAAGGTCTGGTAATGTCAGGACGAGGGGGAATGGGTTTAAGCTGGAAGAGGGGAGATTTAGACTGGATGTTAGGAGGAAGTTCTTTACAGTGAGGGTGGTGAGACACTGGCACAGGTTGCCCAGGGAGGTTGTGGATGCTTCCTCCCTGGAGGTGTTTAAGGCCAGGCTGGATGAGGCCTTGAGCAGCCTGCTCTAGTGGGAGGTGTCCCTGCCTATGGCAGGGGGTTGGAGCTGGATGATCCTTGAGGTCCCTTCCAACCTAAACCATTCTATGATTCTATGATATTACCTGTTTTCTTCCAAGGGTTGAAGAAGTTGAGAAAGTTAGGAGATTGTGGATTCCATCAGCTGGGAAAATGGGTGTTTTATTGACAAGGAAATGAATAATAGCAGTGCTCTTATTAAAAAGCATTTACAGTTTGCCTGCAGAAGTTCAGTCTGAGTTAAAATTTGACACACAGTGAAGGAGCTCTGCAAAAACTACTTTGCATACTTTCAGAGGAATCTGAAGATCTTCCTGCTTTTTGAATAATTTTTACATTAGGAGGACTTCAAAATTGTTTTCTTCTCTGAAATGGCATTTTGGAGATCTCCTTTCTGTTTTGCAGTAGTGAAAGCCTGAAATATCCCCAAATACTCTCTGACTTTGTGTGACTGTCTCATTAAACCTAACTTTGGGAAGCCCCTAAACATTTATTCACAGGGCAAGAATATCCTCCTATAGATACACTGGATCCCTGGCAGCCTGAAAACTTGGGGGGTTGTCCTCACAGTGCCAGTTACATCCCGTGGAAGGTTTGATGCCTGTGGACACAGCTGTGTGCAAAACTAAGATCCTCAACCAAAAAAAGTGTTTTCTTTTTCTTCAGCACTGTGTTTTACAGCTGCTCACCTTTCTTTTCCCAAGGCATCTCCATCCTCGGAGCTGAGGGCAGCAGTTGCTTGTGTCCTCTCACCAGTTTGCAGTCTGCTTTGTTAGTCTGAGCTTCAACAGAATGAGCTGGACAGCTGAGCAGTGGCCCCAGCTAGCTACCAGGCAGTGAGTTAAAGAATGAAAAGCATGGTGACTCTGAGGGCAAAGGGCAGCAGGGATGTTTGGATGAAGGTGTTAACAACTGTTGTTGCAGGGGTCCTCTGTCAAAGCCCCCAAACTGCATCATCCTTCCTTTAAAACCCTACTCTGTTGCTTCTGACCTTAGGATCAGTGGGGATTGCTGAGCACCTGTCATGCCTCAAAGATTCTCCTTTTTTTATTTCCCAGAGTCTTTACTAAACTACTTAGGAGTTGAAATCAAGGTGATTTGCCTTCTTTAAATGACAGCCCCAGGTTTGTTTCTGTGTTCAGTACATGTGCAGATCCTGACACTTACAAATCCAGTTGGATGCTGTGGCATCCAACTAAGGTCTCTTACTTTTCCTCCTCTGTTAATGAATCCCATCCACTGCTGTTTATATTTTCTCAAGCCAGTAGGGACCATGTTAATAATTTCTGTTGACCTCATCCAAACCCAGGCTTGAGAATATTACCTGATGACTTTCCTGAGAGGACTGAGAATTTGTGCAGAGTGAGAAAATGTTCTTGAGGCAGACATGAAGGCTTCATTTGGAGTGTCACAATCCACCACAAGTCTTGTTACAGTTTAACTCTCCCAATGAATTGGGAGAATTTCTTCTGTGAAAAATCTCACTTCACAGGGAGTAAGACACTTTTTCCATCTAGGCCTTTCTTTGAAGCACTTTGGAGAGGGTGCAGGATCAGCTGCTGCTATATAGCCTCCTCTCTTCATAGTTCTGAGCTGCAGGCAACAGCAGGGAGCTCAGCATGGGCTAAGCACCCAGGTATTCACTTTGATTTGTGGGAGGATTTTGCATCCGGCACTGAGCTTTGTGCTGCTGCTGCAGGGTCTGATGCTGCTGTGGTGGTATCTACATTCATAGCATCATAGAGTGGTAGAGATTGGAAGTGACCTCTGAAGATCATCTAGTCCAATCCTGCTGCCAGAGCAGGTACACCTAGTTCAGACTGCACAGAAACACATCCAGATGAGTTTTGAAGGTCTTCAGAGAAAGAGACTTAAAGAGATATGTTGAGGTGCTGGAATGTGTCCAGAGAAGGGAAACAAGGCTGGTGAAGGGCCTGGAACACAAACCCTATCAGGAGAGGCTGAGGGAGCTGGGGTTGTTTAGCCTGGAGAAGAGGAGGCTCAGAGGTGACCTCATTGCTGTCTACAACTACCTGAAGGGAGGCTGTAGCCAGGTGGGGTTGGTCTCTTCCCCCAGACAACCAGCAACAGAACAAGGGGACACAGTCTCAAGCTGTGCCAGGGCAGGTCTAGGCTGGGTGTTAGGAGGAAGTTGTTGGCAGAGAGAGTGATTGGCATTGGAATGGGCTGCCCAGGGAGGTGGTGGAGTTGCCGTCTCTGGAGGTGTTGAAGCAAAGCCTGGATGAGGCACTTAGTGCCATGGTCTGATTGACTGGATAGGGCTGGGTGCTAGGTTGGACTGGATGATCTTGGAGGTCTCTTCCAACCTGGTTGATTCTATTCTATTCTATTCTAACCTCTCTTTGAGGGTGCTCCAGCACTCTCAAAGCAGAGAATTTTCTCCTTAAGTTCAAATGCAACCTCCTGTGTTCTAGTTTGTACCCATTGCCCCCTGTCACTGAGCACCACTGAGAAGAGCCCAGCCTCCTCCTTGTCACCTCCACCCTTTAGATATTTATGTGCATTTGAAAGGTCCCTTCTCAGCCTTTCCTCTTCTTGGCTGAACAGCCTCAGGTCTCTCAACCTTTCCTCATGAAAGAGATGCTCCACTCCTTTAATCATCCTCCCAGCCTTACGCTAGACTCCCTCTGTACTGCACTGCAGTTATTGCACAGACAAGAATGCTTTTTGGAGAGAAGCAAATAAATATTGAGAACACTTACATGCCTCACAGGGTTTGCAGCCAGGCCTTCTTTATGCATACTCGTGATTTACCTTCAAATTGCTAGATTGGAAATGTTATATATCCTAGCTTAAATGAACCAGCATCTGTAGGCTGACCTTTGATGTAATATTGGTTCTAAGACATTGCTGAAGTAGTTGCTGCTTGAACTAGAATTCCACCTCCCCCCCCCCCCCCAAAAAAAAACAAACAACTAATCCAATTTTCACTTAAAAATTACTTGTGATAGAGAGTCTAATGTCACCTGTGCTAAGTTGTTCCAGTGGATGGTTACCCTTCTCTTTAAAAGTGTCTATGTCATGGGGAGGCTGCATTTGTCTAACTTTAATTTCCAGACATTCACCCTTACTGCTTCTTCCAGCACTAAGCTGAAGAGTTGTTTTTTCATGTGGCTGGACCCTGGATTGGAACTCCAGAGCTGTGGGAAGTCAAAGTTTTCCTCACTGAGCTAACTAAATTGAAGCCCTTGAGTATCTCGTTCAAACTCGTGGTTCTCAGTCATTAATAAATGGTCCAGGTTCTTCCTTGACCCCTCCACTGCTTGAAATGTTGGTGCTAAAGTTGCACACTGCATTTCTCCAGCAGCTGGAGTCATTTGGAAAACAGAAGTGGTAAATGTAATGCATGTTCTTTTACTCCTCTGCTCTGCCCTGGTGAGTCCACAGATGGAGTATTCTGTCCAGTTCTGGGCCCCCCAATTCAAGAGGCACAGGGAACTACTGGAGAGAGTCCAACAGAGGTTACAAAGATGATGAAGGGACTGGAACATCTGCCTGATGAGGAAAGGCTGAAAGGCCTGGGGCTGTGTGGTCTTGAGGTGAAAAGACTGAGAGGAGACTTTATTGGTGTTTAT
This sequence comes from Tricholaema leucomelas, assembly GCA_013400475.1. Taxonomy (NCBI): domain Eukaryota; kingdom Metazoa; phylum Chordata; class Aves; order Piciformes; family Lybiidae; genus Tricholaema lacrymosa; species Tricholaema leucomelas. The sequence goes on along the minus strand of WAAF01003706.1, from coordinate 111,898 downwards.
AAATAACAAGAAGGGGTCAGGCTCTTTCCAGTGGTGTCCTGTGGTAGGACAAGGGGCAATGGACACAAACTGGAGCACAGTAAGTCACACCTAAACAAATTCTTTACTGTGAGGGTGACAGAACCCAGGAGCAGGCTGCCAAGAGAGGTTGTGGAGTCTCCTTCTCTGGAGACTTTCAAGAGCCATCTGGGTGTGTTCCTGTGTGACCTGCCCTAGGTGATCCTGCTTTGGCAAGGATTAGGGTTAGGCACTTGATGATCTTTGGTTAGAGTTAGGCACATGATGATCTTTGGTTAGAGTTAGGCACTTGATGATCTTCAGAAGTCCCTTCCAGCCCCTACCATTCTGTGATTCTATGATTTTGTGTACCAGATTTCTCCTCAACGCTCTGTGTTAGGCAACACACAGATCACATTAACCTTTCCTCGCTGCTGCTTCGGGTATCAGACGACTTCCCAGTCAGAAACAGAGTTTCCCAAAATAGTGTTCCTTGCCCTGAAACACACCCTTCAGTATTTGTTCCCAGCCATCTGACTTTTACAGGAAGAACCCTCATTTTCCTTCGAGCTGAAGCACATTCTTTGCTGTTCCACTTCTGGCAGTCTTCCACTTCCATCCCACGCTCGTCACTTTACATCTCTCTGTATTCTCTCCTTGCACTGATTTGGAGTCATCAGGACCAGATTGCCTCTCCAAATAAATGCCCTTGTGGAGCCAGGAGTGCCCCAATTCACTACTAAGTAATAGCAAGTTTCCATATCCATGAAAGCAGCCATATCCCCTTTGGCTTTGCCTGAACATGTCCCAGGCTTCTGAGAAGAGCGTGTGTAATCCCACCTGGAGATGAGGCAGTTGTTTGTAAACACGTACCGGGTTTTCAGAGCAAGAGGAGAAATCCCTCTGAGTCTATGACCTCGTGTCAGTGGCTGAGAAGTGACACCAAAGAAACTGAAGGATGAGGGGACCAGAAGAGAGCTGCTCAATTTGGGTGTGCCACAGTTGTGAGGAGGTAGGTCATGATGAGATCTTGCACGAGACCTTGAGCAACCTGGGCTGGTGGAAGGTGTCCTTGCCAACTCCAGGGAGGTTGGAACTAAGTGATCTTTAAGGTCCTTTTCAATCATTCTATGAAGTTGTGGTGGACTAAGGAACTTCCCCTCCACCATTGAAATTTGCCAGTGCAGCTCAGACAGGTTGAAGGTAAGATGAAGCTCCATTGACAGCAAAGCTGAATTTACAACCATATATATACAATATAGAGTCATAGAATGGTTTAGGTTGGAAGGCACCTCAAAGCACACACAGTTCCAAACCCCTGTCACAGGCAGGGACATCTCCCACTAGAACAGGTCACTCGAGGCCTCATCCAACCTGGCCTTGAACATGTCCAGGGAGCAACCCCCTCCCTGGGCAACCTGTGCCAGTGTCTCAGCACCCTCACTGCAAAGAACTTCTTCCTAACATCCAGTTTCAATCACTACTCTGCCAGTTTAAACCCATTCCTCCTAATCCTGTCATTATAAGACCTTGTATGTAGTCCCTCTCAGCCCTCCTGTAGCCCCCTTCAGATACTGGAAAGCCACTCCAAGGTCTTCTCGAAGCCTTCTCTTCTGCTGGCTGCAAAGCCACAACTCTCTCAGCCTGTCCTCAGAGCAGAGCTGCTGCAGCCCTCTGAGAATCTTGGTGGCCTCCTCTGGACTGGCTCCAACAGTTCCATGTCCTTCTTGTGTTGGGGGCTCCAGCACTGCACAGAGTACCCCATATATATTGACAAGTATTTGCAATTATATATAAATTAGAAATAATACAGAAATACAAACCCCCTCCCAGACAAAGGAACTGCCCAGAGTTGACTCAAAGCCTCTCTCTCTCCCTCTCTTTCCAAGACAGAAAACAAAACAACCAGCCAAGCTTACTTTGTTATCTGGAAATGTTAGCCAGGGTTAGTGGAAGAGATTGGAGAGGAGAGATCCAATGGTCAGGAGTGAAGAAGGCAAAAGAGGAAGAATTGTTTATACTTCAGCTTTTTATCCCTTTCAGCAAGTCAACAAATGATGTAGACTTTATCATTATACAACAGAACAAGGGGACAGAGTCTCAAGTTGTGCTGGGGAAGTATAGTCTGGATGTTAGGAGGGAGTTCTTGGTAGAGAGAGTGATTGGCATTGGAATGGGCTGCCCAGGGAGGTAGTGGAGTTGCTGTCCCTGGAGGTGTTCAAGAGAAGACGGGGTGAGGCGTTTAATGCCATGGTCTGGTTGATTGGCCAGGGCTGGGTGCTAGGTTGGACTGGATGAGCTTGGAGGTCTCTTCCAACCTGGTTGGTTCTATGATTCTATAATTACCTTCTTGTCACAACCAATGATCTGATTTCTCTCATTAGAATTTTCCAATTAGGCTCAAACCAGCAGAGAAGTCTATGACTATGATTGTATGAGAGCAAACAATTCTGTGGTCTTTAGTTACCCATAAGAACCACAACTGGTATGATCCATGGCTGTACCTTCTCACCGCCTGCAGTAAATGCCAGGCTTGGAGTTCTGTCCATGAATATCACTGCCTCCCATCTATTCCTTCCTGTTGCTGTAAGCTGTCAGGGTGCTGGGTGAGCTGCATAAACTAGACCCTCAACTGGATGACTCTGCTGAGCAACATGTACATTTTGGGAAGGCTTCATCCTTCCAGTGGCTTCTGCATACGCATCCATATCATGACTCAGCCCCCTCAAATCACAGTGCTGGCTCCTCTTGACAAGTGGTAGGGAGAGAAAAAGCTGGCAATTATTGCTGCTGAAAACAGCATTTTGCTGTGTGCTGGCCTAAAGCAAACTCCTGACTGTTGCTTGCAAATACAAAGCCTTTCTCCCTCTCATCTTCCTAAGGAGTTGAAATATTCTGAGGATTTTAAGTGCTCTGTTTTCCTTCGATGCAGGTGAACAGCCATTCGTACTCATCACCCTTTCCACTCTAGGGAGCAAGTACAAGGCTGCAGAATGTTCAGGATCCACTCACAGTGTCTCCTCCAAACTATCTCAACATTCCTGCTGAAGATCATTTAGGAGGTGCTCATCTGAAAATAATCTCTAAATCAGTTTTCTTCCAGGTGCCACCTGTCCAGTAAAGCCAGAGAACTCTGTCAAAGCTAATTTCAACATGTGCCTCCTTCCTAACTTGTGAGCATTGCCCAGGCTAATGAGCCTGAGGCTCATTAGGGAATAGCAATTTCAAAGAATCACAGAATCAACCAGGTTAGAAGAGACCTCCAAGCTCATCCAGTCCAACCTAGCACCCAGCCCTGGCCAATCAACCAGGCTTTGCTTGAATACCTTCAGGGACAGCTACTCCACCACCTCCCTGGGCAGCCCATTCCAATGCCAATCACTCTCTCTGCCAACAAATTCCTCCTAACATCCAGCCTAGACCTGTCCTGGCACAACTTGAGACTCTGTCCCCTTGTTCTATTGCTGGTTGCCTGGGAGAAGACCCCAACCCTAGCTGGCTACAGCCTCCCTTCAGGTACTTGTAGAGAGCAATGAGCTCTGCCCTGAGCCTCCTTTTCTGCAGGCTGCACACCCCCAGCTCCCTCAGCCTCTCCTCATAGGGTTTGTGTTCTGTTAATTCCTGTGACAGCCTTTTAAAAGCTGCTTGGTTCTGAGGCATGGTCTCCTGGTCACCACTTCTCCTATAGAGAGCAGGCAAATGGGATTTACATGTGCTCAGAGGTCCCTCCAGTATGGAATGTGGCCACAGCCAACACTTTGACTTGGGGAATTTTAAGTATTTGTGAGTTCATGGAATCATAGAAGATTGTTGGTTGGAAAAGACCTTTAAGATCATCCAGTCCAACCATTATCTAACTCCACTGCTTCTGGTGCCAATCTATGTCACTCAGCACCACATCTCTGCTTCTTTGAAACACCTCCAGGGATGGGGAGTGAGCCTCTTCCCTGGACAGCCTGTGGCAGTCTTCAGGAACCCTTTCAGTGAAGAAGTTTCTTCTAATGTCCAACCTAAATCTCTGCTAGTGCAACCTGAGGCCATTTTCCTCTGATCCTATCACTTGTTACTAGGGAGAAGAAACCTCCACTTTTCCTCCAAAAAGCTGATGAAATTACTTTGGGGGTGAATAAACTACAACCAAATGCACTGCTTTGCAGAGGAAGGATGGTTCACCTGTGGACATGGCAGTTCAGGATGTGGTTTAATGACTATAGTGGTCCTGGGCTCAATGATCCCAGAGGTCTTTTCCAACTGAACCAATTCTATGATTCTATGATTATTGTAGTGACAGGGTCAGCATGACTGACAGGTGCAGTGGAAGGACCTGGGCTCATGGCTTCATTATTGGGTTTTCCTCCTGTTGAGCTTTCATACCAGAAGCAACCAGAATCACATTGCAGAGACAACTAAGCCATGAGCAGAGATTTTTAAGGCATTGCAAGCTTGCTGCCCTTAAACAGGTATTGAAGATTGCTTTTCATTTTGCAGAGTGTTTTATAATTACTTGTAGGTGTAAGGAAAAAGAAAGGACTGAAAACCAAGGTCCACAGACTTCAAGGAAGAAAACCCCTCCTGTGCCTGCTCAGAGACTTTGTGCTTCCCTTTGTTGTTTCAGTGCATCTATGGTTGGAAATAAGGTGATGAAAAGACCATGTGTGATGGTTTGGGTGTTCCTCACCCCCCCACACTTTGTAAATCACCCAGACTAGACTCAGCGGCTCTGGAAATTGAATGAAGCTTTATATTTACAGCTTAGCACAACAGACAAGCAGATAGTTACAGTCTATATAGAGAAATAGACAGAAGTAGACAAATTAAAAGGTAATACAGAGACACAACAGCCCTTCCAGAAACCTGAGTCCCCAGGAGGGGCTCTCAACTGCTCTTCCACCTTTCCTCCCACTCCTCTACCTTACCCAAGATCTTGCCTTATGTTTAAGGTATCTTGGAGGGTCGGCCAGGGGGTTAGGAAGCAGATGGATTAGTCACACAGAGGGCAGGTTAGGTTAGAGAGAGAGAGAAGTTCAGCCCAAAGCTCAGACAGTGACTCTCTTATCTATGTTTTTGTTCTTGTTCTTATCCATCTCAGCAAGCCTATGAGTGCAGCAGACATCACCATTGTTTCCTTTTCACAGCCTGTAATCTAACTCTTCTCACCAAAACATTCTAGTTAGGCTCAAACCAGCACACCATGATAAAGAGCACCTTTGTGCATCTTTCCAGTTTGCTATTGGCTGCTTTGAGTGAGATCCTTCTATACCTTGGGGAAGTCTTGCCTCTGGGGAGCATCCTCAAGATGAAGAATATCTTTGATGACTGCAGAATGCTATTAGCAACCATCTAATTGGTTTTGCTTCTTTTCCTACCCACTGAAGTCTACCATTGCTGGTTGAACATCCAGCTGCTGTCAGAGAAGCTGCAGGTAGGAGAAAATCGTTTTGGATGTAGTGCAGCCTCTCAAGGGAAGTAAAAAGAAATCCTAAGGTAGAAGAGTAGCTGCCAATGGCTCCCCAAAAACTGTGGAGGAGGTAGGAAAGAGGAAGATGATTATTTTGTGTGGTTGGCAGTGATATTATGAAGAGAGGTCAAGGGCTTGGGGTATTTCTGTTGTGCTGCAGCTTGTGTGAAGAGGGTAGCTCTTCTCTGTTGAGGAGCGGAGAGATCTCCACAGGAAAAGAGGAAAAGATCTGTTTGAGGGCGTTATTGTGCTTGCTCTATGAGCTGCAAAGAGACAGTTGGGAAGCCAATAGCTTCTTATGCTAGGACTGAGCTGGGGAAAAAGACTCTAGAAGGGGTCAAAATGAAGAAAATTAAAGGAAGAAATATGCCAGTGGCCATCACCAGCAGAAGGCTGAGCGGCATGGCCCTGTGCTCTGCTGCTGTCACTATGGAGAGCATCCTTTCAAATGGGACCTTCCTGCAGCAGTCACTCCCTCCTCCTTTCCTCCCTGCAGGATTAAGCAGTCCTTTCCACACATCCTTGGGAGAAATCCAACATATACCCAATGGTCCAAAAGTGTTTTCCATTTCCAGACTAAGCAAAATGAAGCCAAACTATTATTTCTTCTGCCCAAGGAACCCAGAGGGAGCACCATATGCTGGGGAACTGAAAATAAACCAGATATTCCCTCCTGAGGTGTGAAATCTTAACACCATTAATATCCAGATTATCCAGAGAGCAGATTTTCCTTTGGGCACTGCTGTAAATGAACCCCAGTTCTTGGCCAGGATTTTTCTACATTAGTATTAGTGAACCTTCCTTAAGAATTGATCAGTCCTTGCAGCAACATGAAAAATATATTGTCCTATAGATGAAGATTTTGGCTTGAAACCTTGCTCAGGATTACTCATGTACATACCTCTACAAGTCCTGATAGAATCAGGAAGGCAACCATACAATAGAATTGGTAGTCCTCTCTGATCGGACCTTAGTGATGTGATCAGAAAGGTGCTGATGTGACACAACAGCACTGCTCCTTCCAGGACTTTTGATCTTCCCTGTGGTTGCTCCACTGTGATCAGCTCAGATAGTTAGCTAAAGACCAGAAAGCAGCAGATAAGAGAGCTTTCTGATGGCAGGGAGATGTGGAAACACCCATCCAGATACACAGGCTGGCAGCCTCTGTCATCCTGGAATTCTGCTGCTGTTGTTGGCAGAATGATTGCTGTGGCCCTTGTCACTGCATTTACCTTATCTGAGCAGCAGAAGTCAACTAGGAGAATCACAGAAAAGCCCAGGTTGGAAAAGCCCCTCAAGGTCACCAAGAACCCTACTCTGCAACATTCACCTTAAACCATATCCCCAAGCACCACATCCAAACCAGCCTTAAACACATCCAGGGTTGGTGACTCCACCACCTCCCTGGGCAGCTCATTCCAGTCCCTGACCACTCTCTCTATGAAAAACATTTTTCTAATGTCCAATCTAAACCTCATCAGCCTCAGCTTGAGACCATTCCCCCTTGTTCTGTCTCCAACTACATGTGAGAATAGACCATCTCCAACCTTTCCACAATGTCCCTTCAGGTAGTTGTAAACAGCAATGAGGTCTCCCCTCAGCTTCCTCTTTTTCACATTAACCATCCCCAGCTCCTTCAATCACTCCTCATAAGATTTATTCTCCAGGCCCTTCCCCAGCTTTGTTGCCCTCCTCTGGACCCACTCCAGTACCTCCACATCTCTCTCACATTGTGGTGCCCAAACCTGAACACGACACTCAAGATGTGGCTTCACCAAAGCTGAGTCCAGGGGGAAAATCACCTCCCTACTCCTGCTGGCCACAGCATTTTTAACCCAAGCCAGGATGCCATTGTCTTTCTAAGCTGCCTGGGCACACTACTGGCTCCTGTTCAGCTCCTGTTGACTACAACTCCCAGATCCCTTTCTGCCAGCATCTCTCCAGCCACACTGCCTCAAGTCTGTAGCATTGCTTGGGGTTGTTGTGACCCAAGTGCAGGACCATGGTATTTGCCATGTTGAAACTCATCCCATTCATGTTGGCCCATTGATCTAAGCCTATTCAGGTCCCTCTGAAGCCTCTCTACACTGCCACCAGTGTTCTGTAGAAGCTGCACCATGTTCTGTAGAATTACCTGCTCAGCTGTTGCTTCTCTCTCGTCAGCCAGATGACCACGAAGATGCACAATGCTGCACAGTGGTACCCGTCTGCTCTAAAATTCCAGCTACATTTGTACCTGGCTGACATCCTGTCAGGCTGTGCTGCCATTCAGCAAGACTTGGGCAGGCTGCTCTTCTCCAGGCTAAGCAGCCCCAGGTCTCTCAGGCTTTCCTTTTCAGAGAGATGCTCTGGTTCCCTCAGCACCTTCGTAGCCTCTATTGGACTCTCTCCAGTAGTTCCCTTTCCCTCTTGTACTGGGGAGCTCAGAAGTGTTTCTTCAGTTGCTCTTCTCACTCACTATTCTTTGTTGAAACCTGTACCAAAAATGTAGTGAGAAAAGTCTCTTTTATTGCCTGCTGTGGCTCTCCCCATGCCCATTCTTGCCTAAAAACTGAGCAAAGCCCTGTAAACACGCAGAAGTACAGAACCAAGATTGGAAGTAACTTCAGTTCAACTTAGTGAGACCATTTAAGCAGTCAATCAGCATGGCTTTAGACCAGGAAAGTATTGTTACAAGGCAAAATCCCATCGAACAGAATTATGTCAGTGTTTAGTGCAAAATAATGTAGATGATCCCAGCTCAGTGAGCTCATGCTGGAGCACAGTGCCAGCACATCTTAAGAACTCTTTGCACAGTCCTAGCAAAACTTTAAACGTTGCCAGTGTCAGCTGAAGGGCGGAATTAATTCTGCTCATGTCATGCTGGGGCTGAGGAAAACTCCTAATGCAAAATATTGAATGTGATAGCAACAAAAGCTTTTGTTTGTTTCAAGCTAAAAGGAAATGGAATAATAATAATAATAGTGATAATAATAATCCTGTTACCATGAGGCACTCCACCCAGGTAATGATTCATCTCAATCCAAACTAAAAACAAAACAGAAAGAAAAAGGAGAAAGGAAAAAAAAAAGGAAGAGGAAAAGAGAAAAAAAAAGGATAATAATAATAATGAAAAGGGAAAGAGAAAGGAAAAGGGAAAAGGGGAAGGGGGAAGGGAAAGGGAAAAGGGAAAGGGGAAAGGAGAAAGGGGGAAAGGGAAAGGGGAAAAGGAAAGGAGAAAGGGAAGGGGAAAGGAGAAGGGGAAGGGGAAAATGAAAGGGAAAGGGGAAAGGGGAGGGAAAAGGGAAAGGGGAAGGGGGAAGGGAAAGGGAAAGGGGAAAAGGAAAGGAGAAAGGGAAGGGGAAAGGAGAAGGGGAAGGGGAAAATGAAAGGGAAAGGGGAAAGGGGAGGGAAAAGGGAAAGGGGAAGGGGGAAGGGAAAGGGAAAGGGGAAATGGAAAGGGGAAAGGGGAAGGGGAAATGGAAAGGAGAAAGGGAAAAGGGGAAGGGGAAATGGAAAAGGAAATGGAAAAAACCAGAAAATTAAAAGTGAAAAGGAAAAAAATTAAAGAGAAAAAAAGGAAATGAAAAAGAAAAAGGAAAACAAACAAACAAACAGAGATTAAAGAAAGCTCACTTTCAAAACTGAAATAAACCAAAGCCATTTACTCTGTGTTACACAAGATATGTGATGGATGAATCACAAATGTAACACTGGCCAGGCAATACATTCATCTATCTGCACATCCATCACTGGTTACAGATCTCTAACCATCCACCAATCAGTTCTGTTATTCTTTACAGGAGGAGATGTGTACAAGAAAGACATGAGGATATTCTTTTAGCTCTTACAGAGCAAATAAGTCTTAAAACAAGTCCCCACATGAGCTGAAACATTCCCTTTGTGCCTTTCTGCATTCAAGATATTAAGCAATGCCAGGTGTCTTGTCAACAATTCAAACATGGAGATGAACTATTCCTGTAGTTAGCTTAATAGAGAACCTTAAAGCTGGGAAGGACTCTGAGGCTTGGTTGAAGGATTTGGCACCTCGCTGCCTTGATGGCCAAGTTTTTCCAGCTGTTAGTTCTCTATTATAAAGGTTTAAGTTTCCACAAGTGTTAAATCAAGCACTGTGTAGGCTAATTAAAGAAAAGACAGACAGTTTGATTAGACAAGGCTGGAATAGAATCGACCAGGTTGGAAGAGACCTCCAAGCTCATCCAGGCCAACCTAGCACCCAGCCCTGGCCAATCAACCAGACCATGGCACTAAGTGCCCCAGCCAGGCTTTGAACTCCTCCAGGGATGGTGACTCCACCACCTCCCTGGGCAGCCCATTCCAATGCCAATCACTCTCTCTGCCAACAATTTCCTCCTAACATCCAGCCTAGACCTGCACTGGCACAACTTGAGACTGTGTCCCCTTGTTCTGTTGCTGGGTGCCTGGCAGGAGAGACACCATTCTCTAAGGCTGAGGCTAACCCATGTCCCTTGGCACCACATCTCTGATTCTTTGACACACCTCCAGGGAGGGAGATTCAGCCACCTCCTTGGAGAGCATGTTCCAGTGCTTGAGAACCCTTCCAGGGGAAAAGTTTCTTCTAATATCCAACCTAAACCTCCCCTGGTGCAATTTGAGGCCATTTCCTCTCATCCTGTCACTTCCTCCTAGAGAGAAGAGACCAACACCCACTTGGCTGCAACCTCCTTTCAGATACTTGTAGAGATCAATGAGGTCTCCCCTCAGCCTCCTTTTCTCCCGACCAGATAACCCCAGCTTCCTCAGCTGCTCCTCACCAGATTAATTCTCTTGAGGAGGCCTTCCCTATACCTCCTTGATATGTTCAAAATTTATCTCAGTTCCTTGACTCCAGCTCCAGGTTCATTTCCATTAGAGCTCCACTGATGCTATCTCTCAGGCTCTGAGCAAATGTTACATGAGGACCTGGCTCCTACATTATTGAACAAGTGCAGCCAAGGTGATTAGAGGTAGACAGCTGGCTGGTGTGGAAGCTCTTGTTTTACAGGTAGCTCTAGGTTGGATTGGTTTTGTTTTTACTCAGCCTAGAAGTGAGGAGTTGTGAGAATCACTCTGATATGGATCAAGAACTGGCTGGAGGGCTGGCCCCAGAGAGTGGTGGTAAATGGAGCCACATCCAGTTGGCAGCTGTCACCAGTGGTGTGCCTCAGGGATCAGTGCTGGGCCCAGTCCTGTTCAATATCTTTACTGATGATCTGGACCAGAGGATTGAGTCCAGCATCAGTAAGTTTGCAGATGACACCAAGCTAGGAGCAGCTGTGGAGCTGTTGGAGGGTAGGAGAGCCCTGCAGAGGGACCTGGCCAGGCTGGATGGGTGGGCAGAGGCCAATGGGATGAGATTTAACAAGGCCAAGTGCAGGGTTCTGCACTTTGGCCACAACAACCCCAAGCAG
>WAAF01003706.1:36110-91804 GCA_013400475.1 Tricholaema leucomelas | reverse complement strand
AGGCATAGCAAGTTTCATGTAAACATGAGGAGGATTTTTTGCCCTGTGAGGGTGAGGGAGCACTGGAACAGGCTGCCCAGGGGAACAGCTGCCTCTCTGGAGATATTCAAGACCTGCCTGGATGTGTTCCTGTGTGATCTGCTCTGGGTGATGCTGCTCTGGCGGGGGGAGTTAGACTGGATGAGTTTTGAGGTCCCTTGCAGCCCCTGACGTTCTGTGATTGCATAGAATTCTCTGTGCTGTCTCTCCAGGCACAGGCTGGTCATCATTGCCAGAACCATCTTCATGTTTTCTACTAATAAAAGCACAGTATGGTGAAACTGTCACATTTATAGTCTTACCAGAAATAATGATCCCTGAAGACTTCAGCTACTAAAAGGAGAATAAAACAATGATCCTCAAGATGCCTTCAGCAGCTGAGCCTAGCTGAAAAGTGTCACTGCCTATGGTGGGGAGGTCAGTGCAGATGACCTTTAAGGTCTCTTCCAACTTAGTGCCATAGTCTAGTTGACTGGACAGGGCTGGGTGATAGGTTGGGCTGGATGATCTTGGAGGTCTCTTCCAACCTGGTTGATTCTATGGTTCTATGATGATTGTATGAAGATGGCTGAAGCTGTGAAACTCAGCTTTAAAGCCTTTATTTTTCTCATTGCTGTTTCTCTCAGACATTGCCATCACTTCATCTTGTGCTGAAGAAAACATAAATTGCTCAACAGCAAAGTGAAATTAAGGAGAATTTCTAACTCCTGAAAGATTAAAGTGTGCTCAATCACAAGAACATTTGCTAGGAAGCCTGCTTTGCTCACGTCTTTTTGCATCCTTCCACCCACAGAGGCAACTGTAAAAGTTGGATTTTTGTATTAGTCTGGGAAAAGAAAAATGACAAACTCCAAACTGTTAGCCTTTGGAGATCAGGTAGGTGTGCATAACTTTCCCCATCTCTTTTTTATGGTGCATTTCTCTGGTGTCATCTCTTCAAATGTACCAACATTACTAAATGCAAAGAGCCTCGAGGAGGTCTGTAAACTGTTCTCAGTGGGAAATAGAAGATCTATGATCTCTAGAGAAGATTGCTGAGGGGATGAAAGAGCTCTGTTTCTTCTACTAAACAGCCCCAGTTGTATATAGAATCATAGGATAGTTTAGGTTGGAAGGGACATCAAAGATCATCCAGTTCCAACCCCCTGCCATAGGCAGGGACACCTCCCACTAGAACAGGTCACTCAAGACCTCATCCAACCTGGTCCTGGACACCTCCAGGGAGGTTGTGGAGCACAGAATCACAGAATGTGGTCAAGGCTCACAAGGATCAGTAATGCAGCATAGCAAAAGATAATAAGGAGAGAACAAAGAAGGAGTGAAATGTTCTCAGGCCTCTTGTATCTCTCCATGTCTCATTAGGAAGGACTGGGAGAGGAGAGGGTGACGAAGGGTTGCCTAGACAAGCTGGATGGATATGGTTGTGTGGGATACCTCCCAATACTGGAGGGTATTAGAAGAGCTGGTGGCTGTGAGGCTGCTGTTTGCCATCTTCGGACTGGTGTCCTACCCAGCTTTTCCTGCTTGCAGGTGCAATGAGATCTGCATCATCTCACAACCTGACAATCAAAGCTGGGGCACAACTATTGCTATCCATTAAGTTGTCTGACACCTCACATGTTAAAACCCTGAAGAATTTCACTACTTAGACTCCTTTAATTACTTTAAGTTGACGTGATGCCATTTCTGACTATTAACGTGATGCCACTAATGAATATGCTGCCACTTAAAGAGTATTTGCATTACAGTAGAGCTTGCAGCACATTTATTACCAGAGCACTGAGGCTGGGCTATTTAGTTAGTTATTTTTGCATTCTGGAACTAATTTCTTGACTTTTTCTGCTTCACAGCTGAGGGTCAAGAGTAGCCACGTTTTCCTGTTCTCTCATCTTTCTCTCTGAGCTGCCCAAAGATGAGTCAGCCTCGTCTGGAGGTGTACCTGAAGCAGTAGAGGAGGGGCAGGGTGCATTAGCACTCTGCTCATTTGCCTTTTGGGCTGCCCAACCAAAGCACACTCACAAGTTCTCAGCTTGGAGAAGAGCCAAAAGAAATCTGTGACTGCACTTACCCAAGCTGATACACACAAGGGAGAGACGCTTTAGACTCTCACAACGTTCCTGCAGTCATTCCTTTTCATGAGCTTCATTCTCAAACCCCTTTCCTCTTTCAGTGTGGGAAGCCTCTGTCTTTATACATGGCTTAGCATCAGGGTTGCCAAAGGCACCAGGAACCAGCAGACATTTTGGATGAGAACAGTCCTTTCTGTTTCACTGGGAGCAACCCCATCTGCATCAGCTTCTCAGGAAAGTCACTTTCAGCTGTGTTTTTATTGCTAGTTCCAAAGGCTACCCCTGTGCCTGCTGTATGTGTCTGTTCTGAGCAGGGGCAGGTAGGCTAAGGAGGGGGAAGCTGCTGAAGAGCAGCTCTGTGGAAAGAGACCTGGGAGTCCTGCTCAAAGGATAACAGGATCACAGGATGCTAAGGGTTGGAAAAGACCTCCATAGATCATCGACTCCAACCCCTTACCAAAGCAGGACCACACAATCTAGCTCAAGTCACATAGGAACACATCCAGACAGGCCTTGGAAGTCTCCAGAGAGGACACTCCACAACCTCTCTGGGGAGCCTGTGCCAGTGCTCTGGGACCCTTATGGTAAAGTGTTTCCTCATGCTGAGGTGGAACTTTCTGTGCTGTAGTTTATACCCATTAGTCCTTGTCTTATACTCCAGCCCCTTAATCATCTTTGTAGCCCTCTGTTGGGCACTTTCCAGTAGATCACTGTCCCTCTTGAACTGGGGAGCCTAAAACTGAACACAATATTCCAGGTGAAGTCTCACCAGGGCAGAGTAGAGGGGGAGGAGAACCTCCCTCGATCTGCTGGGCACACTCCTCTTAATGCACTCCAGGATCCCATTGGCCTTCTTGGCCACAAGGGCACATTGCTGTGCTGTGGATAACTTCTTGGACAACCATGAGGTAGCAATGTGCCCCTGTGGCTAAGAAGGCCAGTGGCATCCTGGGGTGCATCGAGAAGAGTGTGGGTTGAGAGAGGTTGCATCTCTCTACTTTGCACATCCAGAGTGCTGTGTTCAGTTCTGAGCTTCCTAGTTCAAGAAGGACAGAGAACTGCTTGAGAGGCTACAGCAAAGGGCTACAAAGGTGCTGAGAGGACTGGAACATCTCTCTTATGAAGAAACACTTGGGAGTTTTTAGTCTAAGGAGAAGACTGAGAGGAGATCTTCCCAATGCCTATACATACTCCCAGAGTGTCAACATGATAGGTGTCAGGAGGGTGGGAGTAGTCTTCTTTCAGTGGCGTCTAGTGACAGGACAAGAAGTAGCAGGCACAAACTTGAACATGGGAAGGTCCAGCTAAACATGGGGAAAAGTTTCTTTGTGTTGAGGATGGCAGAGCACTGGCCCAGGCTGCCCAGGGAAGTTTGTGGAGCCTCCATCTCTGGAGACAGTCAAAACCTGCCCGGACACCGTGCTCTGCAAGCTGCTTTATCTGGGTGAACTGGACTGGATGATCTCCAGAGATCACTTGCAACTATGTAGATGAGCTGGACTGGATGATCTCCAGAGATCCCTTGCAACTATCTAGATGAGCTGGACTGGATGATCTCCAGAGGTCCTTTGCAACTATCTAGATGAGCTGGACTGGATGATCTCCAGAGGTCCCTTGCAACTGCTACCATACTGTGAGTGGTCAAGAATTCATTTAGCAGAGTATAGCAGAGGAGAGCACATCGAGGGTTTAGTCCTGCAGAGGAGGGCAGGGAACTGGGAAGAAGCCCAACATAGTCACTTCAGCTATGTGGGCTCCTGTGCCACCTGAAGGAGAAGGAAAAAAGTACTTTATGGTGTCCTGGAGAGTCATTCCTTTTAATAGATGTTCTGCTGAAGGTCAGGATCCAGATGAATTCCTGACTCATAGCCTGAGGTTATGATATGATTTCACAGGGCATTGGAAAGCAGAAGTGGAGTTGATTGTTTTGCTCCACTGTCCATAGTCAGGGCTTAATATTCAGAATTAAGTTTTAACAGTTGTTGTTTGTAGATATTCTGTTCTGCCAAGCTCTGCTGTGATTATATTACACATGCTGGTTTGGGGCAGAAAAAGCCAGTGGGCTTGGTCAAAGGAATTTTGATCAGAACCACTTCTCGTGGAAGGTTCTGGTTTGACAAGAGTTTGACACTCTCAAAAATGGCAAATCAAGGCTCTTTAGGAAACAACAGAATCAATTCTGTGTCAAAATGATTTTCCAATTGCAAGTTTAAATTAATGACAGCAAGTGTTTTAAATAAAGCCATTGGGTGAAACTGTGGAGTGGATTGTTTACATGGAGATGGATTGAACTAGACTGTACTGTGTCCAGTTCTGGGCTCCTCAATTCAAGAGAGATGTTGAGGTACTGAAAGGTGTCCAGAGAAGGGCAACAAAGCTGGTGAGAGGCCTGGAGCACAGCCCTGTGAGGAGAGGCTGAGGGAGCTGGGGGTGTGCAGCCTGCAGAAGAGGAGGCTCAGGGCAGAGCTCATTGCTGTCTGCAGCTACCTGAAGAGAGGCTGTAGCCAGGTGGGGTTGGGCTCTGCTGCCAGGCAGCCAGCAATAGAACAAGGGGACACAGCCTCAAGCTGTGCCAGGGCAGGTCTAGGCTGGATGTTAGGAGGAAGTTGTTGCCAGAGAGAGTGATTGGCATTGGAATGGGCTGCCCAGGGAGGTGGTGGAGTTGCCATCCCTGGAGGTGTTGAAGCCAAGCCTGGCTGGGGCACTTAGTGCCATGGTCTGGTTGATTGGCCAGGGCTGGGTGCTAGGTTGGACTGGATGAGCTTGGAGCTCTCTTCCAACCTGTCTGAGTCTATGATTTTAAATATTTTAGAGAGCTCCCATTTTTTTTCTGTCTTGATTTGGGGTGTGAAGAGAGTACCAAATCTTGGCCTTTTCCTTCATGGTGATTAAATTGTTTGCCATACAATTTTAATTTCTAGCAGTGGAAGAATGTGTTTTACTATAGATTTCAGATTTACACTGTCAACCTTAACTCAGTTTTATTGTAAGGTTTTATAGCTAATTTATTAACTGCCACAAATACATTAAGACTTAAAAGGGGACCATATTGTAAGCCAACCACCGATCTAGACAAATTGAGGCTTAAATCCTCTCTCAGCTCCCGTTCTCCCCTTCACCTTGCAGCACTTCATTAAATGAAATGATTGCCATTGATCACATGCAGGTGGAGCAGCAAGTGGCAAGATTTGTAAAGGCCATTATTTCATGTGCTGGCTTACTTCATAGTCTCAATGACACCACTGAAACCTCGTGTCTTCTGCACAGACAAGCTTTACCTCTGTCATGAAGTCGCCCTTGTGTCTGAAGCAGTCTGCTACCACTCTTTGTTAGTGCAGCCATTAATGAGTCATCACTGGAGAGGTTTAGGTGATTTTTGTAGTTACTTTGGCTACATGCCAAGAATTGTCTGGAAGATAAAGGCTCTGGCTCAGCAGAAGGAGCGGAAAATAGGTTAAATGTACTCCTGGTGGGTTACATTGCTGAGGACATGTACTTCAGTTCTGGAGCCCCCAGCACAAGAAGGACATGGAACTGCTGGAGCCAGTCCAGAGGAGAGCCACGAAGATGCTCAGAGGGCTGCAGCAGCTCTGCTCTGAGGACAGGCTGAGAGAGTTGGGGCTCTGCAGCCTGGAGAAGAGAAGGCTTCGAGGAGACCTTAGAGTGGCTTTGCAGTATCTGAAGGGAGCCTACAGGAAGGCTGGGGAGGGACTATTGACAAGGTCTGGTAATGTCAGGACGAGGGGGAATGGGTTTAAACTGGCAGAAGGGAGATTTAGACTGGATGTTAGGAGGAAATTCTTTAGAGTTAGGGTGGTAAGAGACTGGAACAGGTTGTCCAGGGAGGTTGTGGCTGCTTCCTCCCTGGAGGCGTTTAAGGCCAGGCTGGATGAGGCCTTGAGCAACCTGCTCTAGTGGGAGGTGTCCCTGCCTATGGCAGGGGGTTGGAGCTGGATGATCCTTGAGGTCCCTTCCAACCTAAACCATTCTATGATTCTATGATTCAGTTCTTTTATTGGTTTTAATTAGCTTTCCTATGGGCTGATCATTTCCTGTCCAGGTAACTTCCTGCAATGAAGTTGTGATAGGACAAGAGGTTGGATGAAAATGTCATCTTCCTGGAGAGCCTGATGAAGAGAGGAGTCATCACCACGTGTACTCTGCTCTCATGAGAACCCATCTGGAGTATTGCATTCGATCCTGGTGCCTCCAGCACGAGAGCAACATGGAACTGCTGGAGCTGGTCCAGAGGAAGACCACAATGATCAGCATTTCAGGGAACAGAATGAGAGAGAGGGCTCTGGGGACACCTTAGAGCAGCCTTCCAGTACCTGAAGGGGGGGCTGCAAGAAAGCTGGGGAGGGACTTTTTACAAGGGCTTGTCGTGGTAGGATGAGGGGGAATGGATTTAAGATGGAAGAGGGGAGACTGAGACTAGAGATTAGGAAGAAATTCTTTGCAGTGAGGGTGGTGAGACACTGGCACAGGTTGCCCAAGGAGGCTGTGGATGCTCCCTCCCTGGAGGTGTTCAAGGCCAGGTTGGCTAAGGCTTTGAGCAACCTGGGCTGGTGGAAGGCCCAAGGGTCCTTCTAGTCCAAACCATTCTGTGACTCTATGATTCTATGATTATCAGACAGAATTGACAGAAGAAACACCGCCAATAAAGCTGTAAGGAGCCTGCAGCAAGCAAATGCTCCGACACTAAGCCAAGCTGACCAACTGCTAACATCCCTCCAGTGTACTCAGTCCTGGCAAAGCACAAAGTCTGTTCTGTTTACCTGCCTGAGCTTTGCCTTGCCTTGCTTCACCTTCATTCAGGAGGTGAGATGATCAGATTGCCATGCCAGTGATTAACGCTGAAGGTGAAGCAGAGCTAAATGTTAACTTAATATACTGAATTTATCTCTGCATCTCTTGGTTTCTCCATAGCCCTCACATGTCAAATGCTGCACTTTTTTTGCAGTAGTTCTGTTTGAAATGATATTCCTCTGCCACTGGAACACTACCTGCTAAGTAGCCATCTCCATCCTGTGGTATGACACTGAGCGTGGCATCTGTTCTTGTGCTGTGAACAGACACCGAGGACTAGGTTCTGCACTTAGAACAAAACAACCCCATGCAAGGCTACAGCCTTGGGGCAGAGTGGCTGGAAAGCTTCCCAGCAGAAAAAGACCTGGAGGTGGTGCTTGACAAGTGGATGAACAGCATCCTGGCCTGGATCAGCAGCAGTGTGACCAGCAGGACCAGGCAGGTGATTTTCTCCCTGTGCTCAGTGCTGATGAGGCCATACCTTGAGTGCCGAGTTCAGTTTTGGGGCCCTCTCTCTGAGAAGGACATTTTGGTGCTGGAGAGGGTCTGGAGAAGGGCAACAAAGCTGGTGAAGGGTCTGGAGAACAGGACTGGTGAGGAGCAGCTGAGGGAGTTGGGGTTGTTCAGTCTGGAGATAAAATAGTCTGAGGGGAGACCTCATTGATCACTGCAACGATCTAAAAAGAGGCTGGCGTGAGGTGAGTGTTGTTCTCTTCTGCCTAGGAACAAGCGACAGAAGGAGAGGAAATGGCCTCAGGTTGCACCAGGGCAGGTTTAAGGTTGGATGTTAGACAAAACCTCTTCCCTGACAGGGTTCTCAAAGACTGGAACAGGCTCCCCAGAGAGGTGGTCGAATCCCCATCCTGGAGATATTTAAAAGGTGCAGTGCTGGGAGTCACTCCTCACCAGACCAGGCCTTCAGACCCTTTGCTGCCCTTCTCTGGACATGCTCCAGCACCTCAATGTCCTTCTCGTAGCAAGAGCCTCAGATCTCTGTGTGTGTATTTGTATATAGGCAGATGTGTAACACACAGCAGCTCTATACTCAGTGTGGAATGTTTGTTTCATAGAATCATAGAATGGTTTAGGTTGCAAGGGACATCAAAGCTCAGCCAGTTCCA
Source organism: Tricholaema leucomelas (assembly GCA_013400475.1). Taxonomy (NCBI): domain Eukaryota; kingdom Metazoa; phylum Chordata; class Aves; order Piciformes; family Lybiidae; genus Tricholaema lacrymosa; species Tricholaema leucomelas. The sequence continues at coordinate 83,766 of WAAF01003706.1, read as the reverse complement.
ACCCCCCACTATAGGCAGGGACACCACCCATTAGAACAGGTTGCTCAAGGCCTCATCCAGCCTGGCCTTGAACACCTCCAGGGAGATTGTGGAGCACAGTCACAGAATGTGATTGAAGGTCAAATTGTGTGCTTCTGTGCTCCACAACCTCCCTGGGCAACCTGTGCCAGTGTCTCAGCACCCTCAACCTGTGCCAGTGTCTCACCACCCTCAACCTGTGCCAGTGTCTCACCACTCTCTCTGCAAAGAACTTCTTCCTAACATCCAGTTTCAATCTCCCCTCTGCCAGTTCAAACCCATTCCTCCTCCTCCTGTCATTACAGGATCTTGTCAATAGTCCCTCCCCAGCCCTCTTGTAACCCCTTGCAGATATTGGAAGGCCACTCCAAGGTCTCCTCAAAGCCTTCCCTTCTCCAAGCTGCAGAGCCCCCAACTCTCTCAGCCTGTCCTCATAGCAGAGCTGCTGCAGCCCTCTGAGCCTGTTTGTGACCTCCTCTGGACTGGTTCCAACAGTTCCATGTCCTTCTTGTGCTGGGGAGTCCAGAACTGCACCCAGGACTGCAGGTGGGGTCTGAGGAGAGCAGAGCCAAGGGGCAGAATCCCCTCCCTTGCCCTGCTGCCCACACAAGCAAGGTGATTCTCCCCCTTTCACTTGGCCACGGTAAAAATGACCAGTCTGATCACTCCATGTCATCTATAGATGCATGTAGCTTACTGAGGAGAAAAATAAACCCCACATTTTCCTTTGATCTGAAAGATAAGTGAGATAGAGTTTGTTCTGATTCCTTCCATGTCAGCAGAACACAACCAGGATTTTAGCTGGCGAATTTTTATTGTGAGCAGCTTGAAAATGATGTACAGAACAGAAAGAAAATAGTTTCTGCTTTTTGGTTTGGGTGTTTTATTTTTAGGCAGAGGCTGAAGAGGGAACACAGGCTGCTGGATAAAAAAGCAGCTAGGGAGGAAGGAAAAAAAAAAAAGAAAGAAAGAAGTCTCTTTTGATTTGTAAACTGAGCAGATTTAATCTGGAAATCACCAAGGGAAAATAAATGCAGTACATGATGGATGTCATTTTTATAGTGTCATTTTTTTTGTGACCAGAGTTACACTTTAGCAGTTCTGCTGACATGATAGATGTTCCAGAGGAGCCTTGTGCCTCACAGAATTTTAACTGCAAACCTTTTTACTTAACACATATCTCCTAAGGCAATAAGACACACCACAATCAACACTAACATCATTTAAACCTGCAGCAGCCAGAAGCTGCAGCTCTCTGTTAGTGGTGACTGCTGCTCATTAATGCAATCCTGCATTACTACACCACCTATTATTTTACCACTTGTTATTATTCCGCCTGTCTCTAGGTGGTATGAATGCAGTTTGTGTTACCTGGTAGGTGTAAAATGAAATTAGATGCTCTTGGAAGTGTTTATTACCCACATTTTACCGTTTCACAACCATCCAAACTTGAGTGATTAGTCCCAGATGGCAAAAGAGAACTAGCAAAGGGACCTAGAGGTTTGTAGGACATGAGTTTGCTGCACTAAGGCCACTAGGATAATAACAAAGATATTAGAATCATAGAATGCACTGGGTTGAAGGGGATCTTTCAAGGTCATCTAGTCCAACCCCTCTGCAGTAAGCAGGGACACCCTTAAATAGATGAGGCTGCTCAGAGCTCCATCAAGCCTGACCTTGAATGTCTCCAGGGATGGAGCTTCCACCACCCTCAAAGTAAAGATGTTTTCTTATGCTTACGTGGAGCTTCCTGAGTTCTAGTTTGTGCCTGATGCCCCTTGGCCTGTTGCTGGGCACCACTGAGAAGAGACTGACCCCATCCTCTTGACCCCCACATTATGGATATTGCTAGAACAGGTGGAAAGCCTGAGAAGTGATAATTTTTAGAGGAAGAGAACAGCATGAGAAGTGGCAGTAGGGAAGTAAAAGAACTGAGAAAGAGGAAAAGAGAAAGTGCAAAGTGAATACTGCCTCTAAATCCAGGAAAAAGTGGTAAAGGAAAAAAGCAGATATCCAGGGGAGTGAATAAGCCTTTAGTTATCCATAAGTGGTCCCATTACCAATTTAGAATTCATTACAAGCATTAGCATGGCAGCCATCAGCATCGTTTCTGGAACCTCCCTAAATGCTTTCTTTCATCCTTGTGAAAACCTCCAAAGCACAGCAATCCAGCCCGCCTGGCGCCGCGCCAGCGCCAGCCGCTCAGCTGCACAGCAAGACCAGCCTGAGAAAGTGGGGCCAGCCCAGCGGCCTCTGCTCTTCCTGGCATGGGCAGAGGTGGGATGGAAGGGAGCCGTGGGCAGGGAAGCTCATTTCAAGGGGAAAGAGATCTGGGGGTCCTAGTGGATGGGAGGTTCAGCATGAGCCAGCAATGTGCTCTTGTGGCCGGGAGGGCCAATGCCATTCTGGGCTGGATTAGAAAGGCTGTGGCTAGTAGGTCAAGAGGGGTTCTCCTGCCCCTCTGCTCTGCCCTGGTGAGGCCACATCTGGAGTATTGTGTCCAGTTCTGGGCCCTTCAGTTCAAGAAAGACATAGAACTGCTTGAGAGAGTCCAGTGCAGAGCCACAAAGATGATGAAGGGAGTGGAACATCTTCCTTATGAGGAGAGCCTGAGGAGCTGCAGCTCTTCAGCTTAGAACCACAGAATTGATCAGGTTGGATCATCCAGTCCAACCTAGCACCCAGCCCTATCCAGTCAACCAGACCATGGCAGCAAGTGCCTCATCCAGTCTTTTCTTGAACACCTGCAGGGATGGCAACTCCACCACCTCCCTGGGCAGCCCATTCCAATGCCAATCACTTTCTCTGGCAAGAACTTCCTCCTAACATCCAGCCAATACCCTCCCTTGGAATGGAGGAGACCTGATCTGTTGCTCAAAACCTGCTAGCTTACCACTGGGAAACGTGGTCAAGGCCCCACAGCTCAGTGCGATCAAGGCGATGCCACGTGGACCCCAGAGCATTCAATGTGAATTATGCCAGAGACGTTTATGGATCATTTCAGCTCTCAGTATATACCCTCAGGGCATAAAGCACAGGCCTACACATTAGCATAATCAGTCAAGGACAGCCCACTCCATCAGCACAAACCACTCCTTGCTTTCCTCATTAACGAGGAGTCTGTTGTCTATCCCTTCTGAGATGAGTCACCCAGCTGCTGGTGAGAACCAAGCTCAGCATCCGTCTGGTATTATTCTTCTTCACTCCATTCCCACACTGCTCCAACATTTCCATGTCCTTCTTGTGTTGGGGGCACCAGAGCTGGACACAGTGCTGCAGGTGGGGTCTCAGCAGAGCAGAGCAGAGCAGAGCAGAGGGGCAGAATCCCCTCCCTGTGCTGCTGCTGCTCACCCTTCCTTTGATGAAGCCCAGCTTCTGGGCTGCCAGCGACCATTGCTGGCTCACGCTGAGTTGTTCATCAACTGACACCCACACGTCCTTCTCCTCAAGAAGGACTCTCCTTGGGAAGCATTTGTGCAGTCCTTCAGTAACTGAGACACCACCATTTTGGCATTTGGTTCATCTGAGGCAGTGGGTGGCCACTGCAGATAACTACCTCCTTTTGGATCAAGTAACGCCTGTGCTCGGGCCGCACGGAGATACAGCCACACTTACAGAGACAGCCCTACCCATACAGCATCCTTCATGGTGACCCTCAGAGCATCTTTGGGGAAACAATATTCTAACAGCATAATGTTTGCTGAGAAACATATTGTTTCCCTGGTGAAAAAAAAGGGAGCAGACGAGCTGGGACGAGCTGGTGTTAGTCTGACGGTCTAGCAGGAAGAATTCTGTGCCGCATTTTGCAAGCGACATTAATCTCCGAGACAATTTTGGTGTAAGAACATATGGCATCCTAGCACCAAAGCCAAGTTCCAAGCTTTGTAGAATGGTGTTTTCCATCCCAGTGTGCTTGGTGGAAGTTACCCAGGGAGTAGTAGTGATATAAAAAGAGGAAAATAACCCTCAATGGTAGATTAGCTTTTAAAGGTACAAATGACTCTTTCTGTGGAGATCAGAGAATTGTCAAGCCACAGCAGTTGGAAGGGATCTCTGGAGAGCCTCATTTCACCACAACCTCCTTTCAGGTTGTTGTAGAGCATGAGAAGATCTGCCCTCAGCTTCCCCTTCTCCAGACCAAGTCCTTTCAGATGGTCCTTGTAAGAATTATTCTCTTGGCCCTTCACCTTCATAGAATCATAGAATCAACCAGGTTGGAAGACACCTCCAAGATCATCCAGTCCAACCTAGCACCCCAATCAACCAGACCATGGCACTAAGTGCTCCATCCAGGTTTTTCTTGAACACCTCCAGGGACAGCAACTCCACCACCTCCCTGGGCAGCCCATTCCAATGCCAATCACTCTCTCTGCCAACAACTTCCTCCTAACATCCAGCCTAGACCACCCCTGGCACAACTTGAGACCCCTTGTTCTGTTGCCTGGCAGAAGAGCCCAACCCCACCTGGCTACAGCCTCCCGTCAGGTAGTTGTAGACAATAATGAGGTCTGCCCTGAGCCTCTTCTCCAGGCTAAACCAAAAAAGTACTGAGGAGCTAATGAGATCTGAACTATACAAATACCCTCTGCAACTAACTCGAGCAGCAGACAGTGTGAGCTGTGTAAACCATATGGAGATGTTTGCTGCCATCAGTCCTGGACTATGGCAGGTATCTCCTGTGCAGGACAGTGACTTTGGAGAAAATGAGGCTGCTTATGGTAATTGAGAGGCTGGAAGGAGAGGCTCAACTGAGGAAGCAAAGGCTGAGAAGGGAAAAAATAATTCTTTCCTTGAGGGCTGATTCTTTCAGCTGACAGACAACCTGCCTGGTCTGCAGGCCTTGCTTCAACTAATGGCAGAAAGAACTAAAGCCTGCAGAGCCCCTGACTGTGTCCCAGCTACTGGTAAAGTGAGGATGTCCTGTGCCCTCAGACAAAGGATGCTGAATAAGGTTGGCCAAAACCCAACAGTCTGTGCTTTGTGAAAGGTCTCAAGGTAGCTGAGGTTGACTCAAGATGTCAGCACAGATGAGATGGAGACTTTCTGACAGTTAACATGGGAAGAGTCTGATGAATCTATTAGCCAGGGAAACGAGCTGTTTATATGGCTCTGACCTGTGCAGCACTGAGGATGTGATTCTGACTCTGTGAGAACGTTTTAGGTGTGTGTGAGGCTATGGAGCAGTGTTTCTCACCCCCTCCATCATGCAGCCATCAGCTCTGAGATGGGGAGTTCTTGTGATGGGCACGCTGGGTACCTGCTCAGCTCTACCTCTCCTCCAGCTAATCACATTAGTACAAGCCCAACACTGCTGACTGCCCCCAGCACCACTGCTGTTTGCTTCTCCCATCAAAGCGTTTACCCAGGAAGGAATTTGTGCCTGCCACATACAGAGTGGAGAAGAGGTAGAGCTTTACAGCAGGGGAGGAGGCAAACTGTCTGTCTTTTGCTTCTTTTCCACTGCTTTTCACTCCAAATCTCTGTGACTGAACTCAGCTCCTTCTCCCCCTCTCCCCCTCCCCAGGAATCCCATTATTTCCCTTTGAAAATCTGGTCAGTCTGCTCCTTGTTAGGTTAAATCAGGATTCCCTGCGCTGTGCCTAATGCCTGGTGTGGGGCATTTAGTAATGACGCTGAAAATCCCTTCCAATTTAAGTTTAAATCCCTCCCCACAATTGAATCTTCCTTCCCTGACGCCGTTATTCCAGATTATTTTCAAACAATCGAGTTTGCTGGGGACATGTTTGCCTTCATCAGGCTGAGCTTCACCCTCCTCTCCCCCCACCCTGGACTCTCTTGGAGCCCATGCCTACTCCTTGCCCCTGGAGAGAATATCTCAAGGCCAAAAAAGCTGTCAAGTGACAGGAACAAAGCAGAGGGAAGTGCTCCTCATCCTCCTCTCCCACCCAGTCCCTGTCTGGTAGTTTGTGTTCCCCTTAAAGACCCTGGAATGGGTTGCTCAGGGAGGTGTTTAAGGCCAGGCTGGATGAGGCTGTGGGCAGCTTGCTCTAGGGTAGGGTGCCCCTGGCCATGGCAGGGGGGTTGGAACTGGATGATCCTTGTGGTCCTTCCCAACCCTGACTGATTCTATGATCCTATGATTCTATGGAAACCACAGGGGCTGAGGCCCATCCCAGGGGGCTGGACCTGCTCGTCCCAGGATGTTGTGATATTGTTATTCTATGCCCTTTCCAGTATCACAGCTTTAAATGGCCCACAGCTCATGGCCCAAACTGGGACACCCTGATGAAAGAAACCCCAAAAACCTCATAATGCCCATTTTAGGCAGCCTGCTTCTCCAACCCTTGTGTCATTACCTCAGCAAAGCAGTGCAAGCTGCCAGCTGTATCTTTTATACCTCCAGTCACACTTTGCAGAGGAGCAATTTGCTGCTGTTTTGGATGCCAACTCCTCTTTCTTCCTCCCCCCTTTTCTTCATGTTGCTTGCCTAGATCTGGACTGAGAGTAGGGAGAGCTGTGCATGAGAGGCTGAGGAGGGCAGGCAGGGCACAAGGGGAGCAGCAGAGATCCCTTCTATTACTTCTGTTGTTTTCTCACTTCCTTACTAATTCCCTGATAATTAGAAAGGTTCTCACTGAGCTTATCCCTGTCTCTTGGTTCAAATGCAAACTATTTGTTATATCCAGCTATATCCTGCTGGCTACTGCTCTGAATAAGAGCCTTTTTGCTCCCATCCCCAAGGCTTTTCAGCTGCAGAGCCTTTTGGGCAGCCATCTCCCTCTTCCCAGCGTAGCTCTGACAGAGGATGGATCCTGGGAATGTACAGAGTGCCTCTGTAGGGCTGCAGCACCAGTGCTGCATCCTAGCTCCCTTAATGCTGTCCCTACTGGCCTGCAGCCAACTTTAGCCCTTGCTGAACACAAGAAAAATCCGAGTGTTTTCTGGCAGAAATACAAACCACTTGGAGCACTTTGGCGTATGGATGTGAAGTGTTTTACAAGCATCCTTAGAAGCCCAGCACAGCTCTTTGTGTCATAAATTTCTGTAGTGTGGACAAGCCTTGAGAAAATATCTAGGAGAGGAATGGGAAGCAACCAACAGTGTAATTACTGCTTTGGGGGGAGGGAAAAAAAAAAAAGGAGGCCAGAAGTGGAAGGGAGAAGAGAGGCTTCTTGATTGGGCAAAATTGTAATAGTGCAGCATGGCCAAGAACTGGAAATCAGAGAAAAGCTGAACACATTTTCATCTTGAGGGCTCTGGGTTTGTTTGCTTGGTTTTCCTTTGTTTTGTTTTGTTGTTGGGTTTTTGGTTTGTTTTCTTTGCTTGGTTTTGTTTTTCCTTACTGAAACCTCAAAATCAAGAATAATTTCATTTCACCACCCAGGAGGTTTGCATTTCCTAGAAGCCAAGTGTTCCCAAATTTCCTGCTGGAATCATAGAATGGTTTAGGTTGGAAGGGACCTCAAGGATCATCCAGTTCCAACCCCCTGCCATAGGCAGGGACACCTCCCACTAGAACAGGTCACTCAAGACCTCATCCAACCTGGTCCTGAACACTTCCAGGGAGGTTGTGGAGCACAGAAGCACAGAATGTGATCAAAGATCACATTCTGTGCTTCTGTGCTCCACAACCTCCCTGGGCAACCTGTGCCAGTGTCTCACCACCCTCACTGTAGAGAACCCTTTCCTAACATCCAGTTTCAATCTCCCCTCTGCCACTTTAAACCCATTGCCCTTTGTCCTGTCATTACAAGACCTTGTGAATAGTCCTTCCCCAGCCTTCCTGTAGGTCCCCTTCAGATACTGGAGTTGTTTAACTCTGCTTTATAGAGTGCTCTGCTCTTTATGCTACTGCTTTTACTTTACTCTTACTTCCACACTGCACGATCCTCCAATCCCCCTCTAATTGGCAGGGTGACAATAAGAGGTTTCTGCAGAGGCTCTATCCTATTTCTGGCTGCACACAGTCTCTGCATCATTGCATTCTTCAGCATGCTAATGTTGAGGCTTGTATTTTCTGCATGAATTTCCACGTTTCTGTTTCTCAGCTGATGCCTTAGATGCAGACCACAATTTAATTCCATTTCACCAGGAGTGATGACAAATGTCCTTTGGTGAAACTGAATGATGGTATCAGAATATACTCTGTGTGCAGTGCTCTCCTGAGTGCATCAACAACTGATTTTTCATAGCCACTTAAAGGAGGAAAAGGAAGAAAAAAATCTGCATTAGGAAATTCTAAAGAGAAAATGACTCCACTGGTCCTGCACCTGGGTGGGTTCAATCCCAATCACAACTCCAGGCTGGGTGGGGAATGGCTGAGAGCAGCCCTGAGGAAAAGGACCTGGGGGTCTGGGCTGATGAAAAGCTCAACATGAGCCTGCAGTGTGAGTGCAGCCCAGACAGCAACCCTGTGCTGGGCTGCAGCAAGAGCAGTGTGGGCAGCAGGGCAAGGGAGGGGATTCTCCCCCTTTGCTCTGCTCTCCTCAGACCCCACCTGCAGTCCTGGGTGCAGTTCTGGAGCCCCCAGCACAAGAAGGACATGGAACTGTTGGAGTGAGCCTAGAGGAGGCCACCAAGATGCTGAGAGGGCTGCAGCAGCTCTGCTATGAGGACAGACTGAGAGAGTTGGGGCTCTGCAGCCTGGAGAAGAGAAGGCTTGGAGGAGACCTTGGAGTGGCTTTCCAGTATCTGAAGGGGGCTACAGGAAGGCTGGGGAGGGACAAGGTCTTGTAATGACAGGACAGGGGGTAATGGCTTTAAACTTGAAGAGATGAGATTTAATCTGGATGTTAGGAAAAAGTTGTTTGCAGTGAGGGTGGTGAGACACTGGCACAGGTTAAGGGTGGTGAGACACTGGCACAGGTTGCTCAGGGAGGTTGTGGAGCACAGAAGCACAACTTCCCTGGAGGTGTTCAAGGCCAGGTTGGATAAGGCCTTGAGTGACCTGTTCTAGTGAGAGGTGTCCCTGCCTATGGCAGGGGGTTGGAGCTGGATAATCCTTGAGGTCCCTTCCAACCTAAACCATGATTCTATTAAATTCTCATCTCACTTTCACCATTATGAACCTAAAGAGGGGAAAGAAAGGGATCTATCATCCTATTTTATCACTTGAAGACTCACTGGCTTTAGTTAAGTTTCAGTAGCTGTGTAAGGGGGACACTTTGTAAAGCTCCTTGAAGATTAGTGGGTGCTCCTGACAATAAACCAGCAATAGAACAGCCTCAGTTAACAGGTTTTATCTTGGCAAGGAACTTCTTTCCATCTGCCTTAAGGAGCTTGAGAGTAAAATAAACAGAAGCTGTCAAGGGCTTGGGAGGTGTGGGCATCACTTCTGAGTGGTGATAGTGCAGTTGCACAGAGCTGAGGAGGCTCAGAAAAAAGGTCTCTGCTTAGCTTGTGTTCCTCTGTTGCATTTAGGCCACACCAAATGTCTTGCTGCTAACTGACTCAGCATTGATTTTCAAGCCAAACTAAAAGCAGGTGGGTAGGCAGCTTTGTGTCCATTGCTTCTCATATAGGATGGACCCTCAAATATGGGGCAGAGAGCTCTCAGAGGTGTTCTGGAAAGCTGTGGAAGGACTGTTTAGAAGGGCTTGTAGTGATAGGTTGAGAGGCAATGGTTTGAAACTGGAGCAGGGTAGGTTTAGGTTGGACATCAGGAGGAAGTTCTGCACAATGAGAGTGGTGAAATGCTGGAGCAGGTTGCCCAGAGATGTGGTTGAGACCCTATCCCTGGAGACATTCAAGGTCAAACTGAATGGGGCCATGAGCAACCCGATCTAATTGGGGATGTCTGTGCTCTGCAGGGAGTTGGACAAGATGACATTTGAGGGTTTCTTCCGGCCCAGTGGATTCTGTGGCTCAACCTCCAGTAAGCCTCTGGAAAGTACATGTGCTGTCACAGCTCTTGCACTGTAAACCTTGCTCTCTGTGATGGTTTGGGTGTTCCCCACCCCCCTACACTTAAGAGAATCACCCAGACTGGACTCAGCTGGCTGGAAATTAAAGAATGAAGCTTTATATTCACAGTTCAGCACAAGACACAAGCAGACATTTGCAATCTATACAGCTAGAGACAGAAATATGCAAGTTAAAAGTAATATAGAAACACAGCAGCCCTCCCAGAAACCAGAGTCCCCAGGAGGGGCTCCCAACCACCCTTCCACCTCCTTTCCACCCCTCTGCCTTATCTCAGACTTTGCCTCATGTGCAAGGTGAGTTTGGAGAATCAGCCAGGGGGGTTAGGAAGCAGAAGGATTAGTTAGACAGCAAGCTAGGGAGAGAAGGCAGGCAGCCAGAAGCCAGAAAACAACTCTGTTATCTATGTTTGTGTTCTTGTTTTTATCCATCTCAGCAAGCCTATGAGTGCAGCATCCATCACCACTGTTTCCTTTTCACAGCCCAGCATCTAATTCTTCTCACTAAAATATCCCAGCTAGGCTCAAACTAGCACACTCTCCCTGGGTGCTGCTCTTCTGCTAGTGTGTAGGGATACAGGTTTTGTGGTGAGCCAGATCTCTGCTTATCCCTTCTTGATACCTCTTCTGGGGAGAGGACAGACCCATCCCTGTGCAAGACTCCACAGTGATTTACTGCTTTCCTGTGTCTTGTGAAGGAAATCTCCTTGTCTGCTGTAAGAAACTGTGCACCTATGGTTAGAAATCCATCATGTGATGGTAAAGGTTTGTTGGATGAAACTATGGGAGGGGAGAGAAGCTGGATGAGAAACAAGTGTTCAGCAAAAGTGGGCATTGGATTCATGCATGGTTGCAGGAGGAAAGGCTTTGCAGAAGGTATGGAGGTTTCTCTGAACAACAGTGACATTCTCCTGAATGGCTGCCAATGAATCCTCAGAAGCAGAGAAGAAAAAATGTTGGACTTCTGAAACTAAGAACAACCTCATAGAGGCTGGAAAGGAATTTGCATGAACGATCTCAGCCTAGGAAGGAGTAGGACAGTGCAGGGAGGGGGCAGAGATGCACAGACTGAGCCTCTTGTCTTCCTCTTCTCCTTCTTATGACTCCCTGTTAATTCTGGGTTGCTCTAGAGCCTGCTTCTCCCAAGGCCACCAGCAAGCCGCTCCTGGGGGCACTGCTTATCTGCAGCCAGAAAGAGCTGGACTATGTTGCTCATGTTACCAGCACAGCATATTCAGACAACAACCTATTAAAGAGGATTCACACAAGATCCACTGGATCTGAAGGACTGTCAGTCTTCAAGGAGACATTGGAAGCTCCTGAGGAGGGAAATATCTTCAACTGACACTGCATGATCACGCAGGGCTTTAATTGTAACCAGTGCTTGCAAACACACTGCTGGAAATCTATGCAAGGTGCAGGGAAATTTTTAGGGCAGTAACTAATAACAAACCTTAAGGCTGTTCTCTTTGGTTATTCCCAACCTTTCCCTGTGGAATTCATTGATATATATATAAACACAGGAGCACTGCAGTGTAGGATACAGACTGCAGCTGGTAATGAGACCACAAAAAAAAAAGGTGGTTTTGATTGCTTCACCTTCAACAAGTAGGACAGGGCAAAAAGGGGCATCCCTCCATGTGGTGAGCAGCCAAATATCAAACATCACCTAAAGATTTGAAGTAATTGCCATGTGTGCTTAGTCTTTGTGCTTTGCTATAGACTGAGAAGAAGGCAATTTAATCAATTTGTTATACTCCTGGTGATATGCATGTCTCAGAGGTTGGTTGTTTTGAAAAAGAGGAAAGGGAGAAAAAGGAAAAAGAGGAAAAAAAACCACAGGAAAAAAAAAGAAGGTAATAAAGTAACAGACTGGAGGTTAATATGATCACACAGTTAATAATCAGAGTTAATGATCAGAGTCAATAATCACAGGGAGAGTGATTGGCATTGGAACAGGCTGCCCAGGGAGGTGGTGGAGTCACCATCCCTGAAGGTGTTTAAAAGGAGAGTGGCTGAGGAGCTTGAGGGTATGGGCTAATGATGAAGGATGCTGGGATGCAGGTTGGTCTGGATGGTCCTGGTGGTCCTTTCCAACCATAGCAATTCCTAGCGATGAGATGTTGTGCTGAGGCATTTGGTTTAGTCAAGGACTTGTCAGTGTGAAACTGATGATTGGACTCCATGAGCTTGAAGATCTTTTCCAAGTTCTTTCCAGAGAGAGTGATTGGCATTGGAATGGGCTGCCCAGGGAAGTGGTGGATCTGCCATCCCTGGAGGTGTTCAAGAAGAGACTGGATGAGGCACTTGGTGCCACGATCTGGTTGATTGGCTAGGGCTGGGTAATAGGTTGGGCTGGATGATCTGGCCAGGGCTGGGTGATAGGTTGGGCTGGATGATCTTGGAGGTCTCTTCCAACCTGGTTGATTCTATGATTCTGTGATTCTGTGATCATGAGGTTTGGCCTGACAAGTAGGCAGGAGTCCTTTTCACTACACAGCATCAACATGTGTCATTCCTGCCTCCTGCAGAAGATTTTCTATACACAATTTGGTTTGTTTTCTTGTGGGGATCTGAATGAATGTTAGTCTGCTCCTAATATTTTTTGATACTTCTGTGAACTTCCTTCATTCCTGATGCTCTCTTTTTTAATCCATAGAATCAAACAAGGCTGGGTTGGGTTGGAAGGATCCTTGCAGATTACCTTTGTTACTTCATTCCTGATGCTCTCTTTTTTAATCCATAGAATCAAACAAGGCTGGGTTGGGTTGGAAGGGTCCTTGCAGATTACCTTTGTTACTTCATTCCTGATGCTCTCTTTTTTAATCCATAGAATCAAACAAGGCTGGGTTGGGTTGGAAGGATCCTTGCAGATTACCTTTGTTACTTCATTCCTGATGCTCTCTTTCTTAATCCATAGAATTAAACAAGGCTGGGTTGGGTTGGAAGGGTCCCTGCAGATTACCTTTGTTACTTCATTCCTGATGCTCTCTTTTTCTAACTCATAGAATTAAACAAGACTGGTTTGGGTTAGAAGGGACTTTCCAGATCACCTAGTTCCAACCCCATCACAGGCAGGAACATCTACTAGACCAGGTTGCTCAAGGTCCCATCCAACCTGGCATTCAACACTTCCAAGCTTGAAGCCTCCACAAGTTCTCTAATTATTATAAACTAAATAACAAACTAATTATGCATTAAATAAAGTCAGATCATTACTATCCAGCAAGCCCTGTATAAACCCCCTGTTAGAGGAATATATTAGGCTATGGGATCTGGTGCACAAAACCAAGTTAAAGACTTTAGTTTGCTCTGATAAAAATATAGCCAGCTACAAATTCACAGCCACAGCAAAAGGAAAACTGATGCTGAAAATTGGCACATTGAGATATTCTCACTGTTCAAGTCCAATTATCTCCTTGGTAACAAGATCTTTCATTCATTACATATTGTGTTGTCAGAATAAGCCGTGTAATAGTGCTCTGTCTAGGTCTGCACTGCTCCTGCAGATAGGGAATATGGAAGCACAAATATACAACCTGCTAACTGATTTCTTATGCTTGCTGGGAAATTAAAATATCCTTGTGAATCCAGATCACAGAACTCTTGGCTTTTCCTCTCTGACTTTGCTTTTAGAGACAAGCCACCAAAAGTTAAGAGGCTGTAAGTTATTTACCAGCTGGTAGAAGGAGAAAAAACTCCACCTGGCCACGTTTTACAACCCACCTCTCACCAGCAGATTGCGATTTCACCCTGCCTGTAACCTCATGCAGCTGAATGTGTTTTATACATTTCATTGCTTTTACAAAAGTTCAGTGGACTTCACCTGAAGGTGAGTGAAATATGCTGAGGTGATTCCCATTAACACCTCAGGCTGGACCTAACGTGATTGCAGCTCTGTATGCTGAAGCTGTGTCTTGATGTTGATTTCTGTGGGATTTTGCGACCGACTCCAGCTTAAGTGTAATTAAGGTAATGGCTGCTGAGGGCTGAGAGTGGAAGAGGCCATTTGTTCAATAATTATCAGATCCAGTGTCAAGGAAACTGCTGTGTGTGAAAAAGAGCGAGGCAGAGCTAGGTTATAAAAGCCTGGTGTATGCTGCTATCTGTTTTAGGCCAAAATCCAAAAGCATTTCGTGGTCTAAACCAGCATCCAGAGCTTCCAGCTGGAACAGAATCCTGTTTCTCTTTATTGCACAAGCACATAGGAAGAGATTCTGCACATAGGTTCTGTCACCAGAGGCTTTGAAGTCTTGCTAAAAAAAAAAACCCCAGAGAAAATGGGCATGGGATGGAAAGATGAAAGCAACTGGGATTGGAATATGGGAAGGGTGGTCAGGCATTGGAACAGGCTACCCAGGAAGGCTTTGGAGTCCCCATCCCTGGAGGTGTTCAAGAAACATGTGAGCATGGCAATTTGGAACACGGTTTAATGGCCATGGTGGTGTTAGGTTGCTGCTTGCACTCTGTGATCTTAAAGCTCTTTTCCAACCTAAAGAGTTCTATGATTCTGTGGCTTGTAGATGGCTTTGTTATGGCATGTCTTGTCATGAAAGCAGAGAAAGAGAAAACCAGAATATTTGCCTCTTGACTGGTCCCTTCTGGACATTCAGGGGATGTGAAATATCAAGGAATAATATCATACACTACCAGTATAGTTAGAAACCAAGCCAGGCATTCTGTAAGAATGATGGCCACAGCTCTCTGATGTAGGAGAGAGCATTACCAGTCCTAGCAGGAGCTATGTACCTTTTAGGTTAGAGCCTGCCAGCCTGCTCACATCCTGCTGCTAAGTTATTGGTATTAACTTGGCATGTTCTGTCAGTCATTACCCTCAACGTCAGTCCTAAGCTTTTCTTGGTAGCAGCAGCAATAAGAGCCTTAGGACAGACATGAAGTAAATAAGAAGCCTGCCCTCCTCTAACAAAATCCAGTCTCTGATAGAGTGGGGTGTACTGCTGCTGCTGCCTGTGGCACTCTGTGCCAGGATGGGTAATCTGAAGGAAACTACCCAGCGTAGGCACAAAGTGGGCACAAAGATACCGATGTTTAGGTTGATTTGGAAGACAATAATTTGGGAAGTGAGCTAAGGATGAGACACTAATGTTATTGTGATTCACATAATGTCATACAGTCATAGAATCACAGAATCATTTTGGTTCAAAAAGGCCTCCAAAATCACTGAGCCCAACCATCAACCCAGCACCACCATGGCCATTAAACCATGTCCCAGAGTGCCATGTCCACACAGTCCTTGAACACCTCCAGAGATGGTGACTCCCTGGGCAGCCTGTTCCGATTCCTGACCACTCTTTCAGGAAAGGAAATTTTCCTAACATGTAACCTAAGCCTCCCCTGGCACAATCTGATGCCATTTCCTTTTGTTCTGTCAGCTGAGACTAGGGAGAGGAGACCAACCCCCACCTCATTACGATGCACTTGCAGAGAGTTGCGGACTGCAAGGAGGTCTCCCCACAGCCTCCTCCACAACAATCCCTAAAGCTGCTCCTCACCAGCCCTGTTCCTCAGCCCCTTTACCTGTGTTGTTGCCTTTCTCTGGATCCACTCCAGCCCCTCAATGACCTTCTTGAAGTGAGGGGCCCAAAACTAAACCCAATGCCAAATACCTGAATACCCCAGAGAAAGTAATTGTCCTCCCAAATCAGTGCAGTCAAAACTAGTGCAGCTGTGGTTCAAGAATGCTGATGGGATCTAAGTGCTAGTCACCTGTCAGTGAACTCAGGTACATGTGGTGATTTCATACAAAGCAGAGATTTCTGTGGGGGCTCATCACACAGCCACTGCTTGTTTGAGCCCCGTTGTGTGCAGTGCAGCCAACCCACGTCTGGGTTTAGATTGCCAAGTTGCACCAAGGGAAATTTAGGTTAGATATTAAAGAGATTTCGTTACTGAAAGGTTTCTCAAACACTGGGACAGGCTTATCAGGAAGGTGGATGAAACCCTATCCCTGGAGGGGTTCCAAAGATACAGAGATGTGGTACTGAGGGACATAGTGGGAATCAGCCTTGGTAGAGTGAGAGAATCATAGAATCATAGAATCAACCAGGTTGGAAGAGACCTCCAAGCTGATCCAGTCCAACCTAGCACCCAGCCCTGTCCAGTCAACTAGACCAAGGCACTGAGTGTCCCATCCAGTCTTTTCTTGAACACCTCCAGGGACGGTGACTCCACCACCTCCCTGGGCAGCCCATTCCAATGCCAATCACTCTCTCTGCCAACAACTTCATCCTAACATCCAGCCTAGACCTGCTCTGGCACAACTTGAGACTGTCCCCTTCTTCTGTTGCTGGTTGCCTGGCGGAAGAGCCCAACCCCACCTGGCTACAGCCTCCCTTCAGGTAGTTGTAGACAGCAAATAGTTGGACTCTGTGATCTTAAAGGGCTTTTCCAACCCAAACCATCCCATGATTCTAAGCACATTTGTGTAGATGTATTTATAAGCACTCAAAAACGTTCCTGGCCTGAAAGCTCTCCAGCTACACATTATATGTACATGTTGGCTGACAAACACACACTCTGGAGTGTGTTAATGGTTACTAAGGAATAGTTGCACTTTCCTTAGCCAGCTTCAGCTGGCACATTGCCTGAGCACAGAGATCTTCCCAACTGCAAGGAGTGCATTGATTCTGGGGCAGTAGGTTCATGAAGAAGAGATGTTATTTTGATATTGGGCTCTTCAGAGGAAAGCTGCCACAATCAGTGACCTGATCTTGGACTCTGCCAGTTTGGGTGTTTCTGTTTTATCATCTGATGAAAGGGAAAAAACATCCATGAGCAGTGCTGCTTTCCTGCTGACTTTTCCAAGCCTACCATCAGTGCAATTTGCTACAGCTTCTTCCTAATGACATGAGGAGAGAAGAGTTTCTTACTTCAACATAAGAGGGAATTATTTGCTTGTATCAATGAGCAAAAATCTGAAGCCTAAGGAGCAGGTCTAGAGAGGTCTGGAGAAAGTCTTTCACAACAGGATGCTGGAAGCAATTTCTCATGACAAGGATTAGTTCTGTAATAAGGCAATGGGTGGAAGCTGAGGCATAGAAGGTTCCATGGGAACCTGAGGAAGATTTTTTCCACTGTGAGGGTGACAGAACACTGGAAGAGGCTGTCCAGGGAGGTTGTGGAGTCTTCCTCTCTGGAGATATTCAAGAGCTGCCTGGAGGCATTCTGGTGTGATCTGCTCTAGGTGATGCTGCTCTGGCAGGGGAGCTGGACCAGATGGTCTTTCGAGATCCTATCCAGCCCCTGACATTCTATGATTCTATGTCTTGTTTGCTTCTGCTTCAGTGTTATGCTTGCTGTGACATGGAGGAAAAGCATGAAATCATGGAATCACTATGCCTGGAAAAGAACTCTTAGATCATTGAGTCCAACCATCAACCCAGCACCACCATGGCCACTAAACCATGTCCTGAAGTGCCATGTCTATAAGTTTTTTAACCACTTCAAGGGATGGTGACTCCACCACCTCCCTGGGAAGCTTTTTCCAATGCCCTGCCACTCTTTCAGGAGAGAAATTTTTGCTCATGTTCAACTTAAACCTCCTTTGATGCAACTTGAAACCATCTCCTCTTATCCTATCACTGGTTACTTGGGAGAAGAGACAGAACCCCACATCACTCCAACTTCCTTTCAGAGAGTTACAGAGACCAAGAAGGTTTTCCCTGAGCCTCCTCTTCTCCAGACTAAGCAACCCCAGTTCCCTCAGCTGCTCCTCACAGAGCCCCAGACCTGTTCTCCAGACCCTTCACCAGCTTTGTTGCCCTTCTCTGGACTTGCTCCAGCAGGAAAGTGACCTCAGTGATCATTCAAATCCCCCTCCCCATGTAACAGTAATCATTCAAAGGATGCCAAGAAGCGACCACTACCCACTGGAGTCTCTGTTAGATAAGAGCCTGCTGGTTCTGAGAGGAGGGATGTTTTAATTCCTCAAGGCAACGATAACAGCACTCAAATTGCTGCTGCATTTCTCAGCTTTGAGCTAGCTCCTGTCCTCTGTAACTCAAGATGTATTTTAGGATTACTGGTGTTGAATTTGGAAAGAACTTGAGGGGTTTAATCCAAATATTAATGTCAAAAGAGAATTACAGATATGCATATTACAGGGCACTTTCAGAAGATTCAGATACTGGAAGCTAAACAGAAATTAAAGTACTTCCAAAAGGAATTTGCATAGGGAATAGGGATTTTCCCAGCCCTATCACAACTTTATGAAATCTGTTTGATCTGGGTATTTTTCAGTAGGACAGAGAGCCCTATGTCTGCATTTGGAAGTAATTTAGAGAGCCATGTAGGGCACTATTAACTTTTCCCCTTGACTGGCTGAATTGATGTGGGATCCCAGTGATTTGAAACCAGGGGTGAACCTTGTCTCCCATTATTAAACCATGGCAAAATCCTGATTCATAAAGATACTACATATCCACAGTGGGGTTTACAGTATCCTCACAGTATCACCAAGGTTGGAAGAGACGTCATAGATCATCAAGTCCAAGCTGTTACCACAGAGCTCAAGGCTAGACCATGGCACCAAGCGCCTCCCAGTGCTGCAAAATCTAGGCAGGTGGAAACTCCTGTCAGCTCAATACAGGTTATATAGGTAAGTTCTTCATTGGCCTAGTTGAACACTGATGATTCCTACTTAATGGTGAGACACTGGAACAGGTTGTCCAGGGTGGTGGTGGAAGCCTCATCCCTGGAAGTTAATAAAAGATGTGGTGGTTTGGGTGTCCCCCACACCCCCACACTTTAGAAATCACCCAGACTAGACTCAGCCAGCTCTGGAAATTTGAACGAAGCTTATATTTACAGCTGGCACAATTTACAAGCAGATAGTTACAGTATATACAGTTATAGACAGAAATAGACAAGGTAAAAAGGTAATACAGACACAACTCCCTTCACAGAAACCTGAGTCCCCAGGAGGGGCTCTCAACCACCCCCTCACCTTCCCCCTACCCCTCTCAACCTTACCCCAGTCCCAAGGAACAATGGAGGCTCGGCCCAGAGGATTAAGAAGCAAAGGTGAATCAGCCAAAGCAAAAGGAGGGTGAGGTTAGAAAGCAAGATGGAGTCCAGCCAGCAGCCTCAGCTCTCCAGCAGGCAAAGAGCCGAGAGCAAAGCCCAGAGCGAAGTGCCCAAGGGAAGTGACTTTGTCTAATGTTTTTTTTTTTCCCTTTCTACACATCTCAGCAAGACTGTGAGCAAAGTAGACCTCACCATTGTTTTCATTTCTCAGCCTATTATCTAGTCCTTCTCACCAAAACATTCTAGCTAGGCTCAAACTAGCACAATGAGACACTGGAACAGCTTGTCTGGGGTGATGGTGGAAGCCTCATCCCTGGAAGTTTTTAAGGCCAGGCTAGATGTGGCTCTGGGCAACCTAATCTAGTGTGAGATGTCCCTGCCCATGGCATGGGAGTTGGAACCGGATGATCCTTGAGATCCATTCCAACCCTGACAGCTCTGTGATTCTGTGAAATCAGAGGCATTAATAGAGTTGGTCCTGGTGGGACTAAGTTCATGCAGCAACTGAAAAGAAAGGAAGTTTTTCCCTCTGGTACTAAAGCTTCTTTCATTCCATGTGGTGTTACAAAATCATAGAACCATTTAGGTTGTAAAGGACCTTCAAGACCATTGAGTGCAACCATTAACCCTACTTTATCAAGTCCAGCACTAAGCCATGCACCCCTTCTACATGGCTTTTAAACACATCCAGGCATGGGAACTGAACTGCCTCCCTCAGCAGCCTGTTCCAGTGCCTGACAATCCTTTCAGTGAAGATTTTTTTCCCAAATGTCCATCCTAAACCTCCCTTGGTGCAGCTTGAAACCATCCTCTTTTGTTTTGTTACTTGGGAGAAAGACCAACTTCCACCTCATGACAACCTCCTTTCAGGGAGCTGTGGAGATCAAAAACATCTCCCTTCAGCCTTCCTTTCTCCACACTAAACACCCCCCATTCCCTCAGCTGCCTCTCACCAGCCCTGCTCTCCAGACCCTTCACCAGCTTTGTTGCCTTTCTCTGGACCCACTCCAGAACCTCAATGACCATCTTGGAGTGAGTGCCCCAAAACTGAACATAATACTCAAGGCGTGGCCTCACCAGTGCTAAGTACAGAGGGACGATCACCTCCCTGGTCCTGCTGGCCACACTAATGCTGATGCAGGCCAGGATGCTGTTAGCCTTCTTGGCCACCTGGGCACACACTGGCTCATCTTTTGCCAGGTGTCAATCAACACCCCCAGGTCTTTCTCTGCTGGGCAGTTTCCAGCCACTCTGCCGCAAGCCTGGAGCATGGCACGGGGTTGTCGTGACCCAGGTGCAGGGACCAACACTTGGCCATGTTGAACCTCATACAACTGATCTCAGCCCAGGGCCCTCTGCAGAGCAGGTGAACACTCCTTCCCATTTTGGTGTCATCTGCAAAGTCACAGAGGAAGCACTCAGACCTTGCTCAGATCATTCATTCCATTTACCCAGCAGTGCATCTGCAGTACAGCCTTTAGCACCTGGCAGTGTTTTAAATGCGATAGAGCTTGATCAGAGCAGGTCCAGGCTTTACAAACCTGCCTGTGTTGCTCAGTCATTTCTTTCCCGTGCATCTTGTTCTTTCTGCTGTGATAAGTCCTGTGGTGAATGACAGAATTTACCCCCAATGTGAGTATTGAGGACAAGGAGCAATGGGTGTAATTTGCAGCACAAGAGGTTGCACTTCAACACAAGGGGGAACTTCTTTACTGTAAGGGTCACAGAGCACTGAAACAGGCTGCCTGGAGAGATTGTGGAATCTCCTTCTCTGGAGACTTTCAAGGCCTGTCTGGATGTGTTCCTATGTCATCTGAGCTAGATTGTGTGGTTCTGCTCTGGCAGGGGGGTTGGACTTGATGATCTCCTTGGATTCCTTCCAACCCTTAACATAGAATAGAATAGAATAGAATCAACCCGGCTGGAAGAGACCTCCAAGATCATCCAGTCCAACCTAGCACCCAGCCCTGTCCACTCAACTAGAGCATGTCACCAAGTGCCTTATCCAGTCTTCTCTTGAACACTTGCAGGGACGGTGACTCCACCACCTCCCTGGGCAGCCCATTCCAATGCCAATCACTCTCTCTGTGAAGAACTTCCTCCTAACATCCAGAGTTGCCCAGGGGCACCTGTAGCGGGGTGAACACGAGGGTAAAAGAGCAGAGCCTCAGAGGAAATCTGGCTTCCTGAGTTCTGCTGCTCATGGAATAACTGCTGCTGTTTTCCTCATTATTTGCAGCCTCCCAGGGGCTGGAAGCCCAGTGCTCTTTAAGTTACAGCCTTTGGGATGACAAATGTGTTCTAAAAAAAACCCAAACCCAAACCAGCCATGGTGAGAGATTGCATCCCCTGAAGCTGGAGATATTCCTTGCAGCATTTCTTCTTCCCAGCTCATTATCTGTGTGCCTCATTGTCCCAGTGCTGTGTCTCCCATAGAGAGTTAAAAAAGCGATAAACAAATAGATCTCAATTTAGCAGCAGATCCTTCTGGGAGAAGATTTGTGAAGCTGGAATTTTTTCATCTCCCAAATTTCCTGGCCATGTTGTAGCTGAATGTTTTTTCCTGATATGAAAGTCTTCTGGTATCAGCTTGACAGGAAGCAGTGCATACCCCACTGCTGTGAAGTACCTAGGGTCAGAAAGGAGAGCTGAACAACCCTGGCTTAGCAGGGCACGCAGGCAGAATTGGTTCAGCCCTCAAGCCGAGTCTCAAACAGACCCCAAACTAATTTGTGTCTGGCTGAATGTTGTCTTTGAATCTTATTTGTTCCAGGGTTCCCTGGAGAAAGAAGATAGCAGTGAATTTTGAGCTGCCTTTTATGTAGGGAAGCCCCCATAACTCATGAGATTTGAAAAGAGCATCTGGTGAAAGCCCAGCAAGGGGTTGAAAAGGATACATAAAAGACAGAAATAGGGCCCAAGTTCCTCTGAAGTGTTTATCCTGTCTGCTGAAATGTCTCTTTGGCTGTTTCTCTGAGCCATGCCATGATAATAACAATATTCTGCACTATTACAAGAGTAGTTGGTGAGGGAAGAGAAAACGTAAGGTAGTTCCCTTTGCTCCAAGGCACCCTCAGTGAGTAACACAGAGGAGCCTTCACATTCAATTCCAGCTATCTTCAATAAAAGGATTGTTTATTTGCCACAGGGTAGAAAACCAAAGGTGAACCACAGAAGAAATAATCAGGGAATGAAAGTTAAGCAGACTGCAAGCACGATAGGCCAGATTACTTCAGGGATACCTTTGACCCAGCTAAATATATTATCACCAAAGCAGCATTCAAGCTGGGCGTGAAAGCTGACATCCTAAACCTCATTCAGTGACTAAAGTTGGGCACCTAAATCTGGACTGTGAGGGCTTAAAAAAAAGGATCTTTCCCAAGGTGGGCACATTTCTGCAGTTCTTATGAGCAGTACCTGAGGGGAACTATAGTTTATACCTTTGTTGTTCAAGCTCTCTGCTGGAGACAAGGGCAAATGGGAGTCCAGCACCTGGCGAGGAATAACCTCCTGCACCACTACAGGGGAGGGGTTGACCTGCTGGAAAACAGCTGTGCTGAGGACCTGGGAGTGCTGGTGGACAACAAACTTCACTGAGAGCCAGAACAGATCATGAGGGCCCCTTCCCCCTCTGCTGTGCCCTAGTGATGCCACACCTGGAGTATTAAGTCCCGTTCTGGGTTCCCCAGTCCAAGAGGGACAGGAAGCTACTGGAAAGAGTCCAACAGTGGGACGAAGATGCTGAGGGGCCTGGGGCATCTCTGTGAGGAGGAAGGACAGAGACCTGGGACAGTTTAGCCTGGAGAAGAGCAGCCTGAGAGGGGATCTGATCAATGCTCAGCAAGAGCAAAAGGGTGGGGGAAAAAGGATGGGGCCGGGCTCTTTCAGTGGTGGCCAGTGATAGAACAAGGTACAAACTAGAACACAGGAGGTTACACAGAAAGATCTTCTTTCCTCTGAGGGTGCCCTGGAACAGGCTGTCCAGAAAGATGGTAGAGTCTCTGTGTCTGGGGACTTTCAAAACCTGCCTGGACATGTTCCTGTGCAACCTGATCTATGTGAACCTGCTATAGCAGAGGAGTTGGACTAGATGATCTCCAGAGGTCCCTTCCAACCCCATCCATGCTGTAATTCTATGACAATCCACCACAGAGCTGTGGTGAAACTTAAAGGTATAGGGTCATTTTGGCACCTCTCTTCCCTGCAGGTCAAAATTCAGGAGCTTTGCATGTGGATTGCACCTTTCCCACAGGATATGGGTGCTTGCAAGCACTTAGGAACAAACACAAGGAGAGCAAGAGATAATTTGCAGCATTTTTGCCTTCACATTGTAAACTCTCCAGTTGCTTCCAGCTCCTGCCACCTTGCTTGTCTAACCACCAAGGCTTCTCTGTGGGAGCATGGGAATGGGGTATTTCCAAGCAAGGACTGTGAATTACAAACTTGCCTTTCCATTCCTGGTACACCCATTCATTTCTAGAGGAGAAGCTTCCAGCTCAAGACCTCTTATGGAAAAGATTCAGTTGTTGTAGTTCAGATCCAAAAGGCTGCACAATATTCAAACTTGTAGTTGATTTCAGCAGAAAATTAGGGAAATAAGTAAGTTAGGAACAGTTTCGTGGACTTAGAGGCCACACTCAGTAGTACATCACATCTCTTGCAGCAATTTCTACTGTAAAATTGCCTTAGCAGGTACTGTGGAAGCCTCATGATCTGAGGCTTTTGAACACTGAGACCCCCTTTTTTCTCTCAGTATTTCACATTCAGTTTTGCTTTACTCTTTGTGTTGTTCACAACATTAATGATTTGTATTTAATCAAATAGTTCTGCCAGGGGAGGTATAGACTTGATATTAGGAGAAAGTTGTTGCCAGAGAGAGTGATTGGCATTGGAATGGGCTGCCCAGGGAGGTGGTGGAGTCATCATTCCTGGAGGTGTTCAAGAAAAGAGTGGATGAGGCACTCAGTGATATGGTTTAGTTTATTGGATAGGGCTGGACTGGATGATCTTGGTTGGATAGGTTGGACTGGAAGGATAGGTTGGATAGGTTGGACTGGATGGATAGTTTGGATAGGTTGGACTGGATGATTGTGCTAGTTTGAGCCTAGCTAGCATGTTTTGGTGAGAAGAACTAGATGATAGGCTGTAAAATGAAAACAATGGTGAGGTCTACTTCCCTCACAGTCTTGCTGGATGTGTAAAGAAGAAAGGCAAAACAAAGATTACTGCACTTGCTTCTTCTCTTCGCTGGGGAGCTTTGCCTGCTGGGGAGAAGCTGAGGCTGCTGGCTGGACTCCATCTTGCTTTCTAACCTCACCCTCCCTTTGCTTGGCTGCTTCACCTTGCTTTTTAATCCCTCTGGCCGAACCTCCATTCTTCCTTAGGACTGGGGTAAGGTTGAGAGGGGTAGGGGGAAGGTGAGGGGTGGTTGAGAGCCCCTCCTGGGGACTCAGGTTTCTGGGAGGGGAATTGTGTTTGTATTACCTTTTTTTACCTTGTATATTTCTGTCTATAACTGTATATACTGTAAATATCTGCTTGTAAATTGTGCCAGCTGTAAATATAAGCTTCATTCAAATTTCCAGAGCTGGCTGAGTCTAGTCTGGGTGATTTCTAAAAGTGTGGGGGGGTGGGGAACACCCAAACCATCACAATGATCTTGGTTGGATAGGTTGGACTGGATGGATTGTTTGGATAGATTGGGCTGGATGATCTGGGTTGGATAGGTTGGACTGGATGGATTGTTTGGATAGATTGGGCTGGATGATCTGGGTTGGATAGGTTGGACTGGAAGGATAGGTTGGATTAGATGATCTTGGAGGTCTCCTCCAAACTGGTTGATTCTATGATTCTATGACTTCCAGTCCAGTTCCACTGCATCATTTGGTCCTCCAGGTGTTGACATAAAACCCCATGAGGGTGTTTTCCTCTCAGCACATCTTAGGCTACGACATCCCACTGCTATGGAAATAGCTCTCTTCCCAGGCAGGTGAAGTGTTGTGCAGCATGACTGCCACACTGCTGAATTTTACCACTCAAACTTCCCTTTACAACATAGTTGAGATCAGCAATGCAGTGACTGTCACACATGGTGTGTGCCATGAGTTTCTAAGTTTTAGCAAAAAAAAAAACCACCCCAAAAATCAATCTAGCTGCATGAGCTGTGTGAGCAGCAATTCCCTCCCCCACCCCTGCCATATGTCCTGAATTAACTGCTGTGTTCACATGAGCAAAAGGGAGCTGCAAAT
Source organism: Tricholaema leucomelas (assembly GCA_013400475.1). Taxonomy (NCBI): domain Eukaryota; kingdom Metazoa; phylum Chordata; class Aves; order Piciformes; family Lybiidae; genus Tricholaema lacrymosa; species Tricholaema leucomelas. The sequence continues at coordinate 58,574 of WAAF01003706.1, read as the reverse complement.
AGAAACTGGAGCTCAGATCCTCCTTCGGTGTAAACTAGTGTGGTTACAAGAGAAACCCAAGCAGCCCTCAAATGTATCACAGCCTCACAGTATCACCAAGGTTGGAAGAGACCTCACAGATCATCAAGTCCAAGCTGTTAGCACAGAGCTCAAGGCTAGACCATGGCACCAAGTGCCACGTCCAATCCTGCCTTGAACAGCTCCAGGGACGGCGACTCCACCACCTCCCTGGGCAGCCCATTCCAGTGTCCAATGACTCTCTCAGTGAAGAACTTTCTCCTCACCTCGAGCCTAAACTTCCCCTGGCGCAGCCTGAGGCTGTGTCCTCTCGTTCTGGCGCTGGCCACCTGAGAGAAGAGAGCAACCTCCCCCTGGCCACAACCACCCCTCAGGTAGTTGTAGACAGCAATAAGGTCTGCCCTGAGCCTCCTCTTCTCCAGGCTAAACAATCCCAGCTCCCTCAGCCTCTCCTCGTAGGGCTGTGCTCGAGGCCTCTCACCAGTAGTCTTGCTTTGAGTGAGGGGGTTGGGTTAGGTAGTGCTCAGAGCTCTCTTCCACCTTAAATTTTGCTCTGATTTGCTGTCTATAGTGTTGGGCACTGGTTACATTTAGCCTGTATTTAGGGCTATTAACTCTAGCAGTTGCTCTGTCACCCAGTGACCCCTCCCTAGCAGAGACAGGGGAGCAGGAAAAGGAGAGAAGAGCCAGAGACTGAAATGAAAATGGATTTAATGAAATAGCCAAACTGATCCCAATGTCAATACTAAGCATACCAAGTGATACTGAGCCCAGCAAAGGTGCAGCAGTCACACTCAGCAGGAAGACAGCCCTCTAGAGCAGGAGAATGAAGTGCCATGGTCTAGTGGATTGGCTAGGGCTGGGTGATAGGTCAGACTGGATGATTTTGGAGGTCTCTTCCAACCTGGTTCATTCTATGGGTCTATGAAGAGGAGCAGGGGCAGCAGGAGTCCCAGCAGGAAGCTCCCTTTGGCAAACTTCCCCTTTACACTAAGAGTGATGCTGATGGTTTGAGACATAGCTGTAACCAGCTCCAGTCAGCTGTCCTGCCTGACTCAGAGCTGCTCCTGACCTGAACCCCTGGGTGGTCTGGGATCCTGTCCCAGCAAAGCCAGGCCAGGTCCTGTCAGCACTGTAAATCTTGACCTCATGCACACACTGGATGTATTTTGGTCTGCATAGGAAGATGCTTTAAAAAGATTCAGAACTGAAAAAAGCTAGAAATGGGTAGATTGAGACTGGATGTTAGGAAGAAGTTCTTCACCACGAGGGTGGTAAGACCCTGGAATGGTTTGCCCAGGGAGCTGGTCAAAGTCCTATCCCTGGAGTTAAGATGAGGCTAGATGAAGCTCTAGACAGCCTGATGTAGTGTGAGGTGTCCCTGCCTGTGCAGGGGAGTTGGAACTGGATGATCCTTGTGGTGCCTTCGAACCCTGACTGATTCTATGATTCTATAACCTGATTTTCATAGGGACTATATCTTTTCATAGAATCATAGAATCATAGAATGGTTTAGGTTGGAAGGGACCTCAAGGATCATCCAGCTCCAACCCCCTGCCATAGGCAGGGACACCTCCCACTAGAGCAGGCTGCTCAAGGCCTCATCCAGCCTGGCCTTAAACGCCTCCAGGGAGGAAGCATCCACAACCTCCCTGGGCAACCTGTGCCAGTGTCTCACCACCCTCACTGTAAAGAACTTTCTCCTAACATCCAGTCTAAATGCCCCCTCTGCCAGTTCAAACCCATTCCCCCTCGTCCTGACATTACCAGACCTTGTCAATAGTCCCTCCCCAGCCTTCCTGTAGGCTCCCTTCAGATACTGCAAAGCCACTCTAAGGTCTCCTCGAAGCCTTCTCTTCTCCAGGCTCCCTTCAGATACTCTTTTTACTCTTTTGGATCGTGACTTATGGAACATGTAGAAGACAACTCAGATATCCAGTACAAGGAAATTGACTCAATAGTGTCTCATGCAGCCATAGGTGACTCAGCAGCGACTTCAAACGAAGCAATGAAGGTTTCTTACTGTCATGAAATCTCCCTAACATTTCTTCTCATAGGTGTAAACATGTTTACTGCTTCAGGTAATTGCCTCATCAACATCAAAAAAATCATCCACATATATGAGTCCTTTCTCCCCCAGGCTTTCCAATAGGTATTCTTGGAGAGATCATCTTGGAGAGGTCATTCTTGGAGAGATGATTTTTGCCTAGGTTTATAAGAAGGAATTGGAACAGGTGAGTAGATTTATGTATAATGTGCATCTTCAGGGAGTTACATAAATGAAATCTAAATTCTCTCTATTTACTGTAAATCAGTCTTCTGATCTATGAGGCCCTGTCCATATTCTAGGTGAGTTCAGTCAATCCATGTTAGGATCAAATCTAAAACCAGCTCCCAGCACAGTGACCAGCCACTGTGCAACCTAGCCAGCTGTCTTACAAAACAATTTCATTGCAGCTGTGGTTCCTGACTAGCATTTGAGAGCTGCAGGATTCTCTTTCTGTACCCTAGAAGGCAAAATGAAAGAATAGTGAGACTGATGTCATTCCTGTATGGATGAGTGGGCTAAAAGACATGAGTGAGCTGGGAAGTGGGAGTGGTGTTCTAGTTGTAGCCCATAGCAGATGCTGGAGAAGTTCCTAAGCCTGTATCAGGAACCATGTAGCCAGCAAGGCAAGGGAGGTTTATTCTGCCCCTGTACTCAGCACTGGTCAGGACACACCTTGACACCTTGAGTAATGTGTCCAGTTCTGGACTCCTCAGTTCAAGAGAGATGCTGAGGGGCTGGAAGGTGTCCAGAGAAGGGTGATGAAGCTGGTGAGGGGTTGGGAGCACAGCCCTGTGAGGAGAGGCTGAGGGAGCTGGGGGTGTGCAGCCTGCAGAAGAGGAGGCTCAGGGCAGAGCTCATTGCTGTCTGCAGCTACCTGAAGGGAGGCTGTAGCCAGGTGGGGTTGGGCTCTTCTGCCAGGCAAGCAGCAACAGAACAAGGGGACACAGTCTCAAGTTGTGCCAGGGCAGGTCTAGGCTGGATGTTAGGAGGAAGTTGTTGTCAGAGAGAGTGATTGGCATTGGAATGGGCTGCCCAGGGAGGTGGTGGAGCCGCTGTGCCTGGAGGTGTTGAAGCAAAGCCTGGCTGGGGCACTTAGTGCCATGATCTGGCTGATTGATTAGGGCTGGGTGCTAGGTTGGACCGGGTGATTTTGGAGGTCTCTTCCAACCTGGCTGATTCTATGATTTTAAGCAGTCCTGGATCCAGCTGATGAGAAAACTAAATGCATATTTTGCTTGTTGAGAGCACAACTTCCATCTTGTCTGTGCAGTCTTAACGAAAATACATTGAAGTCTTAAAGGCACAGGAACAGACCATCCCCATGTCCTGAAAGGTGAGCTGCTGAGGAAGGAGACCTGCTTGCTGAATAGAGAGCTTTGGCTGAACAAGAGGGGGTTACTCCCTCCTTTCTTTGCTACTCACATTCCAAACCAGTAAGGGAACACAGGGGACTGGTAAAACCTGGCCATTGTTCACCACAATGAGGTATGTGTGGCTCAGGTGCTGGCAGTAGGAAGCATGCCAGTTCTGATCACATCCTTCTGGGGTGTTTTGAGTGAGGGACACTCTGCAGCCACTGTCAAGAGCAGCTGGCCTGTCTGAATATCAAGTCTGCAAGTGAGGTCTCCCATACAAGAGGTTCCCTTCAAAAAATTCAGTTAGCTGTTTGAGCTGCTCAGTGCCTTAGCACACAGCACCAGGCATGTGCAACCAGCAGGTCTAAGAGGCTGCTGCTTGCTTGGGTGGTGGCAAAGAAAGCTGGAGGGAATCTGAAAAGATCAGCACTTCTAGCCCTGGTTCTAAAATTCCATTAACCTTTCTTATACTGAATAGTAGAGATCTGTCCTGACTTTCCAAGTTTTTACTGCCAAATAATACAAAATCAGAGATACTGCACCTACCCCCAGCTGTCCTCTTGCACAATGCCCAGTCTGCCATCACCCATGCCCTGCTGCAGCACTCGATGGAGGAACTGAAACTGCAGGCACAGCCCAACACATGCAGTCATGTTTTCCTCTGCTTTCTGCTTCATTGTGGAGATCAAAAAGAGACTAGCTAATGTATTCTATTGTTAATTTGCCTTTGTAAGACATTGCTCCCTGAGCCTTGAGCTAGAAGGGTATATCTTCTGCTAATCCAGCCCTCTCGAGGCATTTTAGCAGCTAATCTGGTTGAATCGAATCATTCCTGCTTCATAAGATTAATTTGGGCCCAATTTAATTTTTATTAGTCATGGCTTTCAGTCACCTACAAGTGCATGGATATAATTGCCCTTGAGCAGGTGGAATTGCTTGGTAGATTTGATCTGTAAATACCTTTGGGGTAGCCCTGCCTCAGCCTCACCTGTTTGCGCACCTCCACTCTTAACGTACCTGGATGCTCACTCTCTTAAATAGAGGTTGGCAAAAGAAAACCTTCATGGACAAAACTGCTGAGGGAATTTGCCTTCCTAATGGTGGGATTTCTCAAGTGAATTTCGTGCTTTAGAATGTGATGCCTATGGCACCCATGAAAGGATTAGTTTGTGAAGGCCAGCGCTTAGAAACAGCCCAACAATCGTGCCTTATCCTCGGGATCACTTATCAGTCAATGGGAGTTTGTTCTCAGGAGGGCCAGAGCCAATGGGTAAACTCCTGTTTACACTAGCTGAGGAGCTCTGTCTCAATGTTTGGATAAATTATCACTTTGTATCCCCTTGGAGGTAGAGTCGTGTGTGGAGCTCAGAGGAATCTTCAGCTTTCGCTCGTGCGGCATTGGCTTGGCTCGCTCCTGCCTGTGCAATGCAACGCACCTATTTTCACGTGGAGATGTGCTGCCTCGTCCTGGCCTTCACCTTTCCTGCTCAAAATGCCCTCCAGTTGCATCACTGAAGCTAGAGCATTCCTGAGAAGTGCATGGATCTTGTGGGACCTGGGCAACCTGGCACTTGGCACTGCCATGAAGATGACCTGAGGGCTGGAGGACCTCCCCTGTAAAGACAGGCTGGGAGATTTGGGGCTGTTCAGCCTGGAGAAGAGAAGGCTCCAGGGAAACCTTAGACCAGCCTTCTGGTGCATGAAGTGGCCCACAGGAGAGCTGGAGAGGGAGTTGTTACAAAGGCTTGTTGTGGTAAGATGAGAGGGAATGGGCTGAAGCTTGACTAGGGCAGATTTAGACTAGAGATTAGAAAGAAGTTCTTTCCAGTGAGGGTGGTGAGACACTGGCACAGGTTGTCCAGGGAGGCTGTGGATGCCTCCTCCCTGGAGGTGTTCATGGACAGGTTGAATGAGGCCTTGATCAATCTGGGCCAGTGGAAGGTGTCCCTGCCCATGGCAGAGGGATTGGAACTGGATGATCTTGAAGCTCCTTTCCAACCCAAACCATTCTATGACTCTGAGAATCTGTGCAAGATTGTCTCTGATGAGTGCAGGAAGGATAAGGATTATTCTCCTGTGGACAGTGGAAAGTGCCAGCCCACTTACTGGAGACATTGATACCATTTTTGGCCAACACCAGCCAGGGCTGGTTTGGAAATAATAACCCTGAAAAGCTACTGGTACCACCCCAGGCACCCAGCTGGCTTTTTAGGTGCTAGGGTTCTGCAGCTCATGTGGATGTTAAGCTCAAGATAGCTGTGCCTGACTGGCACAACCTGAAGAACAGCTTAACAAGTACAGTGCAAGAACAAAAGAAGGGAGAGCTGCATTACTGCTTCCAGTAGCATTCCCTCCTCACTAAGACCCCACGGAGATGCAGCAGGCCCTGGTGGTATTAATATGAGACTTAGCTGATGCTAAGAAGCATTTGGGAAAACCCTGACTGACTGGTCCATGCAGCTGCTAATGAGGATATCTCACTCACAGGGACGTGGCAGAGTAAAGAGGTTTATTTCTCAGTGTGCTATTGCCCCTTCCTAAAGATGAGAGGAATGTTCAAGTAAATGGGGGCTGTGAAGAGCTGCAAACCTCTGGCCTGCCTCAGCCCTAACAAAATGAGGCTGGTGGTCTGCTCCCTACCTAATCATGGTGTTGCAGGTGGGTGTTTTTGCGTGGAGGTGAACACTCAGGAGCAATAGCCAAGAGAGAACACAGTCAAGAGCCACTTGAGCTCACGAGAGATCTCTTGAGGCACCCAGGGGGACACTCTGTGCAAAGCACTACCCCCAGATCAAAGCATGGAAGAATTGCTCAGTTTAGAACCACCAGGAGTGTCAAGAGGTAGCTCTGTCTGCCTCTGAGGGACAGAACCCTCACCCTTGCTACCCTTGAGATGTCTGGAGCACAGCCCTGTGAGGAGAGGCTGAGGGAGCTGGGGGTGTGCAGCCTGCAGAAGAGGAGGCTCAGGGCAGACCTCATTGCTATCTACAGCTACTTGAAGGGAGGCTGTAGGTGGTAGGGGTTGGTCTCTTCTCCCAGGCAACCAGTGTCAGAACAAGAGGACACAGCCTCAAGCTGCAACAGACGAAGTTCAGGCTGTTAGGAAGAAATTCTTCACAGCAAGAGTGATTGGCATTGGAATGGGCTGCCCGGGGAAGTGGTGGAGTCACTGTCCCTGGAGGTGTTTAAGAGGAGGCTGCATGAGGCACTCAGTGCCATGGGTTAGTTGATTAGAAGGCGTTAGGGATAGGTTGGCCTCGATGATCCTAGAGGTCTTTTCCAACCTGCTTAATTCTGTGATTCTGTGATGCTGGTTGATGCAACCCTCTTCCATTAGCCACCTACTCCTCTGTGGCTTCTCTGGAGGGAAATAGTCCTGCTTTTGTCAAAGCACAGGAAAAGGAATGTATTTATCTGTTTGGATGTTTTTCTGGCCTGTCTTTTTTTTCCCTCTGACAACGGAGGAGGTTGGAATGTGTGAACAGGGATAATGTGGACAGATTGATCTGCACTAAATGAATGTTGTGACAGCTTCTGTGAGAAACCTGTTAGAAATGTCTTTATTATTTTACAAGAGAACTTCAGCCACAAGATTTTACCAAGGATTCAGTGACTTGCTGTGTTATGGAGTCTGATAAACTTTGGGTTCCAAAATAGGTGCAGTCACTGTGGAGCCATGTGCAATAATGGTTTTTTATTCTCATCTTTGATGCATTCCCATCAAAGGGAATTCTTAAAAGTATAGTTAGAATCATAGAGTCAACCAGGTTGGAAGAGACCTCCAAGCTCAGCAACTCCAACCTAGCACCCAGCCCTGGCCAATCAACCAGACCATGGCACTGAGTGCCCCAGCCAGGCTTGGCTTCAACACCTCCAGGCACAGCAGCTCCACCACCTCCCTGGGCAGCCCATTCCAATGCCAATCACTCTCTCTGCCAACAACTTCCTCCTAACATCCAGCCTAGACCTGCCCTGGCACAACTTGAGGCTGTGTCCCCTTGTTCTGTCTCTGGGTGCCTGGCAGCAGAGCCCAACCCCACCTGGCTACAGCCTCCCTTCAGGTAGCTGCAGACAGCAATGAGCTGTGCCCTGAGCCTCCTCTTCTGCAGGCTGCACACCCCCAGCTCCCTCAGCCTCTCCTCACAGGGCTGTGCTCCAGGCCCCTCACTTGTTGCCCTTCCCTGGACATGCTGCAGTATCTCCACCTCTCTCTTGAACTGAATTTTGTACTTGTACAGAATTAGCAGTACATTTACATGCAACTTTTGAAAATATTGTCACTTACTACAGCTATATTCTCATATTGCAGTAACAGGACAGGGGCAAATGGATTGGAGCTGGGAGAGGGGAGATCGAGTCTGGAGATTAGGAAGAAGTTCTTTCCAGAGAGGGTGGTGAGACAGTGGCACAGGTTGGCCAGGGAGGTAGTGGATGACCTTTCCCTAGAGGTGTTCAAGGCCAGATTGGATGAGGCCTTTAAAATCCTGGGCTAGTGGAAGGTGTCCGTGCCCATGGCAAGGGAGTTGGAACTGGATGAGCTTTGAGGTCCCTTCCAACTCAACCCATTCTATGAATATTGTTGTGGGAAGAAGCAACACACCAGGTTTGGTCCTGTTGAATTCGGGCAGCTCTCTGTGGACTACTCAGCAGGGTCAGCATTGTTGACACCCTGGTGTGACACTGAATGGAAATCATTGTTCAGCACATACACTTTTTCCTTTGTATACTTTTCAGTGTATGCTTTTCACAGACTCAACTTTCTCAGGGCTGTTTTGGAGAACAGTGATAAATGCTGTCTTTAGGGAATCTACATTTTTCTATCTAAAGAGAAGAAACCAACAGAAAAAAAACCCAGCCCAAAACCAACCAAGGAAAGAGAAAAAAAACCCACCCCAAACAAAACACCAACAGAAACTTAGCTGCAAACTTCAGAGTTAAAACATTTCTGCCTTTCTGGTCATGCCCTTTGCGATGCCTTTCAGAAGAGGGTAAGCATGACTGAATAAGGCAGCATAGAAGGAAGCAGCATGGAACAGCTCTTTGTGTAAGACCTCAAATCTTGTTTTACTTGACTTTACTTAAGGCAGTATAGAATCAACCAGGATGGAAGAGACCTCCAAGATCATCCAGCCCAACCTAGCACTCAACCCATGCCAATTAACAAGACCATGGCACTAAGTGCCCCAGCCAGGCTTTGTTTGAACACCTCCAGGCACTCAACCCTGGCCAATTAACCAGACCATGGCACTAAGTGCCCCAGCCAGGCTTTATTTGAACACCTCCAGGCATGGCAACTCCACCACCTCCCTGGGCAGCCCATTCCAATGCCAATCACTCTCTGCCAACAACTTCCTCCTAACATCCAGCCTAGACCACCCCTGGCACAACTTGAGACTGTGTCCCCTTGTTCTGTTNCCTGAGCAGTGCTGAGCACAGGGGCAGAAGAACCTCCCTTGTCCTGCTGGCCACATTGCTCCTGATCCAGGCCAGGATGCCATTGGCTCTGCTGCCCACCTGGGCACTGCTGCCTCCTCTTCAGCTCCTCTCTCCCAGCACCCCCAGCTCCCTCTCTGCCTGGCTGCTCTCAGCCACTCTGTTCCCAGCCTGTAGTGCTGCTTGGGGTTGTTGTGGCCAAAGTGTAGAACCCTGCACTTGGCCTTGTTCAGTCTCATCCCACTGGCCTCTGCCCACCCATCCAGCCTAGCCTCTGCAGGGCTCTGCTACCCTCCAACAGCTCCACACCTGCTCCTAGCTTGGTGTCAACTGCAAACCCATCAGTACAGTTTATATGCAGTTTAAAATGGGCTGAGCTAACACTCAGTTTAATTGGAAAGAGTCCTGCATGCAAAAGCAAAGCAAAGCCTTCCCACACTGCAGAGATCCATATGTTTATAATGCTTCCTTTCTTTAGCATTTAGCCAAGAGTTGCTAGAACAAGGTCCCTGTGCTGTCCTGTTTGGAAAATAAACAAATTGACAAATCTGTTCTTTGTGCTGCAGCCACCAGTTCCTTGCTATAGTTTGTAAGTGTAGAAACATCAAGCTGAATAATCTGCTTCTCTCAGGACTGCACAGTAGGCAATTAAGGGGGTCTGTTTGCAGGCAGGCACAGTGGGCATTAGGCACACAACTATTAACAATAATAAGAATTGGGCATTTAATTCCCTTCATAGGGATGAAAACATATCTCTGCTGTTTAATGCAAGCCAGAGCAGGATTATATGATAAACACAGATCAATAGAGAAGGAGTTTTAAATTGAGACTGCCATTCCTCCACCACAGAATCAGCAATGCAGCCTGCTTCCCAGTAATGGGACCAGTCCACCTCTGCTCAGACAGGAGCAAAGTTAGCTGAGGAAGTAGTGGCAATGTCATTTGTTGTAATGGGGCTTGTCCTCCAACAAAGCTGTTTCTGTGTGCTCAGGAAGGTTCCAGTAATGCTATAAAGAATGAAAAGGAGTCCTGTTGAATGCTCGAGCATCTCTGAGGAGAGGGGCTTGGGGGTGCTGGTGAACAAGAACTCAGTATGAGCCAGTAGTGTGCTCTTGAAGCCCAGAGAGCCAACCATATCTTGGACTGCAGCAAGAGAAGTGTGGGCATCAGGGCAAGGGAAGTGATTCTCCCCTTCTGCTCCACTCTGGTGAGACCCCACCTGGAGTACTGCATCCAGTTCTGGAGCCACTATTACAAAAGGGATGTGGAGATGATGGAGTGTGTCCAGAGAAGGGCCAGGAGGGTGCTGAGAGGGCTGCAGCAGCTCTGCTGTGAGCACAGACTGAAAGAGTTGGGGCTGTGCAGTCTGGAGAAGAGGAGGCTCTGAGTTGACCTTCTTGTGGCCTTCCACTATCTGAAGGGGGCTACAAGAAAGCTGGGGAGGGACTTTTTAGGGTGTCAGGTAGTGATAGAAGTGGGAAGAATGGAACAAAGCTGGAAATGGGGACATTCAGACTGGATGTTAAGAAGTTGTTCCCCATGAGGGTGGTGAGAGCCTGGAATGGGTTGCCCAGGAAGGTGGTAGAAGCCTCATCCCTGGAGGTGTCTAAGGCCAGGCTGGATGAGGCTCTAGACAGCCTAATCTAGTATGAGGTGTCCCTGTCCATGGCAGGGGGGTTGGAGCTAGATGATCCTTGGGATCCCTTCCAATCTTGACTGATTCTCTGATTCCCTGTGTTTATATAAGTCCAGCTCATGGCACATAGCAGGGCCCTGTATACAGGCAGCAGCAGTTCTCTAACCAGGTGTGCCAGGACTTATTACAGTCAGAGACTCATACAATGGTTTGGGAAGGGACCTTATGGATCATCTAGTTCCGAGGTCTTGCCATGGGCAGGGACACCTCCCACTGCAGCAGGTTGCTCCAGCCCCCATCCAACCTATCTATCCCTGCTGGATATTCAGCTTTTTAGTCCAACTGATGGACTGATTGGCACTTATCCCCAGGTGGTACATTAAAAACTCCTGATTCAAACTTACAGAATTACAGAATCATCAAGGTTGGAAAAGACCTCTAATGGCATCAAGTCCAGATATCAACCTAGCACCACCATGGCTGTTAAACCATGTTCCCAGGTTCCATGCCCACACATTTCTTGAACACCTCCAGGGATGGTGACTCCACCACCACCTCCCTGGGCAGCCTGTTACAATTCCCGATCAATCCTGCAGCAGGGAAAATGTTCCTAAGCTCCAACACAAATTCCCTCGGTACAATTTCCTCTCATTGATGCTGGGGAGAAGGGACCAACCCTCACCTCAGTCTAAGCTCCTTTCAGGGAGTTGTAGAGCACAATGACATCTCCCCTTGGCCTCCTTTTCTCCAGACTAAACAACCCCAGTTCCCTCAGTTGCTCCTCACCAGCTCTGTGCTCCTTCACTTTTTCAGATGGTAACTAATGAACCTGTTGTTTTTAGGACATCAGAGTTTTGTTCTCCTTGGCCCTTGCCATGGTATTATGCTATACACCCTTCTGGTTTGTCAATCCCTGTCCTCACTGAGGGGAAGAAAAAAAACCTCAGCAGGCTGATTTTGCTGTGGGGCTTGGCAGAGCGAGCCCAGGGAACAAACCCAGCTGAACTGGCACACAGGCTGCATTTGCTTTCAGCTTGTGTTTCAGCAGTCTGGCAAAGCCAATGGGAGCCTAGATTTCTAAACATGAACATTATTGAATTGCAGAAGCTATATTTAGCTCAAACTCTTCATGCCAAAATTATTAGACTTTGCTAGGGAAAAAAAAATAGATTACCAACTGGAAGCATATTAGCACTGCTTGTGTTAATGAGCATAACTGTGGTTTAATGCACTTCTACCTGATTCTGAAGACTAAAGTCTGCTGCTCACATTTTTAAATGCTCAAGAAGCTTGTGTCTGGAGGTTTTGCAAGTCCTTTGTTGGTCAGGTAATGGCTCAGTCTGGGTTAGATGGATATTTCTGTTAGGGGAATGCTCTTGGACATGTTTTCCCCTGCCTCTGCTGCTTCTTTCTTGGTGCTAGTGCAAGTGCTATGGTGAGTCATAGAATGATAGAATCAAGCAGGTTGGAAGAGACCTCCAAAATCATCCAATCCAACCTAGCACCCAGCCCTGGCCAATCAACCAGACCATGGCACTAAGTGCCCCAGCCAGGCTTTGCTTCAACACGTCCAGGGATTGCAGGGACTCTACCACCTCCCTGGGCAGCCCATTCCAATGCCAATCACTCTCTGCCAACAACTTCCTCCTAACATCCAGCCTAGACCTTCCCCAGCACAGCTTGAGGCTGTGTCCCCTTGTTCTGTTGCTGCTTGCCTGGCAGAAGAGCCCAACCCCACCTGGCTACAGCCTCCCTTCAGGTAGCTGCAGACAGCAATGAGCTCTGCCCTGAGCCTCCTCTTCTGCAGGCTGCACACCCCCAGCTCCCTCAGCCTCTCCTCACAGGGCTGTGCTCCAGGCCCCCTCCCAGCCTTGCTTCCTTTCTCTGGACACCTTCCAGCACCTCAACATCTCTCTTGAACTGAGAAGCCCAGAACTGGACACAGCACTCAAGGTGTGTCCTGAGCAGTGCTGAGCACAAGGGCAGAAGAACCTCCCTTGTCCTGCTGGCCACACTGCTCCTGAGCCGGGCGAGGCAGGAGAGAGTGTTCACCAAACTCATCTGGGAAAAACAGCACACAGGAGGAAAAAAAAAAGAAAAGAAGCTGAGGGAAGTTTAGAGAATGCAAACATTTGGAAGCAGAAGACAAATTATGCAATGGTACAGAACCAGTATAAGCATGTGGTGAAAATGTACTGTTCTTTTAGCAGGCATGGGTTTTTGAGCATGCTAGCTGGAGTTTCATTTACAGCACTGAGTTCTCCTGCCTTGTCAGATACAAAGCTGTGGGTTTGTTGTAGATTAACTCATGACATTTTTAACTTTCCTGAAGCAATTTGGAAATGTAAGTTGAGGTAAAAACCCAGAGAATGTTTTTCCCCCCCCCCTCCTTTTTCTCCATGAAACCATAATTGATGAAAAAGGGTTTGATAAGTAAAACAGAAGTTATGGACCTTTCCTTGAGGATTAAACCTTATTCATAAAGAAACTTCATGCTAGGTAATTGGGGTTGTCATGCTTTATGATTCAGAAAGAGTGGGCAATGCTTGCAGCAGTGTGAAATGGAACTTGAGCTCAGCAACAAAATCTTTTCTTCCTGTACACCCGCAACAGCTCATTCCTGATGCCTCTAAGGAAGAAGCAACTTAAACTGGAGGAAAGAAAAAAAATCAGAACAGCAGAGACTTCTCATGCAAAGTACAGCAAATGATACCTGGCAGCACCTACTTTTAATGTAGCAGCCAGTCTCCTGCAGTCCACAGAAAGATTTATAATCCTCATGTTTCGGAACTTCTCTTTTCAAAGGAACCATCCAACATAGGATCGTAGACTCACAGAATCAACCAGGTTGGAAGAGACCTCCAAGATCATCCAGTCCAACCTAGCACCCAGCCCTATAGCTGGAATCAGTCAGGGTTGGAAGGGACCACAAGGATCAGCCAGTTCTAAGCCCCTTGTCATCGGCAGGGACACCCTACCCTAGAGCAGGCTGCCCACAGCCTCAGCCAGCCTGGCCTTAAACACCTCCAGCCATGGGGCCTCAACCACCTCCCTGGGCAACCCATGCCAGCCTCTCACCACTCTCATGCTCAACAACTTCCTCCTCACCTCCAGCCTGACTCTCCCCACCTCCAGCTTTGCTCCATTCCTCCCAGTCCTGTCACTCCCTGACAGCCTAAAAAGTCCCTCCCTGGCCTTTTTGTAGCCCTCTTCAGATACTGAAAAGCAGCATTCAGATACATAAAGCAGCACTGAAGAATTCTCTGCTGAAGATGGTTATCAGAGGCCCTTTCACTTTGTCACTTCTCTGTTCTGAGCTTCAAGAGAAGGTGATCAAATGTCTTGCAAGCAAAAATGCTTCTTTAGATATGCTTTTTGTTTGTTAAACTCAATTCAGTAACTGAAAGCCTGGGTGAACATTAAGTCTCAATTCCACATGCTGACATCTGCTGATGAAGCCTTTCTATTCTGTTCTGGTCTAGGTTTGTGAAAGGTCAAGCTGGGGTGTTGTGAGTTGAGGCTCACTGTGTGTTCTATGGACAGAAAGGATAAAACCTCCTTATATTAATAACAATGTTTTTTAATAACAGCATATCTTTATCTGGCAATCTCAGCCTGTAGAATTCCCTGAGATAGAATAGCATCCAAGGTTAAGGCAAGGTGTGATGGTTTGGGTGTTACCTGCCTCTCCACACTGAAGAAAAATCACCCAGACTAAACTCAGCTGATCTGGAAGTTGAAGAATGAAGCTTTGTATTTACAGCTCAGCACAAGATACAAGCAGGTATTTACAATCTGTACAGCTAGAGACAGAAATAGACAAGTTAAAAAGTAATATAGAGACACAACAGCCCTCACAGAAACCTGAGTCCCCAGGAGGGGCTCCCAACCACCCTACCACCTCCTTTCCACCCCTCTACCTTACCCCAGACTTTGCCTTATGCTTAAGGTGAGTCTGGAGAATTGGCCAGGGGGGTTAGGAAGCAGAAGCATTAGTCAGGCAGCAAGTTAGGGAGAGCGAAGTTCATGCAGCCCCAAAAGCCAGAGACAGTCTCTTATCTATGCTTGTGTTCTTGTTCTTATACATCTCAGCAAGCCTATGAGTGCAGCAGCCATCACCATTATTTCCTTTTCACAGTTTATAATGTAATTCTTCTCACCAAAATATCCCAGCTAGGCTCAAACTGGCACACAAGGCTATCCCTTATGCTGTGTCACCCTTCCTTGCTCTTGTGAGTGTGCAGCACATCATTTTAAACCTGTAGTGTGAAGTTCCCATCCCTTTGGAATCAGAGGAAGGTTTCTCAGAGAAAATACCCAGGCAGTAAAGGTGCTTCAGGGGATAAGCAAAACCCACTTAATTGTTTAGACATCAATTAAGGATCAATGGCTTAATGCAGAAGCTACTCCTATTTCCCACAGCAGCATAAGAATAGAATAGAATCAACCAGGTTGGAAGAGACCTCCAAGCTCATCCAGTCCAACCTAGCACCCAGCCCTATCCAGTCAACCAGGCCATGGCACTAAGTGCCTCATTCAGTCTTTTCCTGAACACCTCCAGGGACAGCGACTTCACCACCTCCCTGGGCAGCCCATTCCAATGCCAATCACTCTCTCTGCCAACAACTTCCTCCTAACATCCAGCCTAGACCTCCTCTGGCACAACTTGAGAATGTGTCCCCTTCTTCTGTTGCTGGGTGCCTGGGAGAAGAGACCAACCCCACCTGGCTACAACTGGCCAGGTATATGGGGGACACAGAGCATAGAACATGGATCCCACTGAAATCAGATGTCTGCAGCTCCTCCCTGGCAATTCATCTACTGTTATGACATTGCTCAGAGGAATTAAGGAGCCCAAACTATTGTCTTGAGCAGACACTTCTCTTAGAGACTGAAGAGCTGGTTGGTGTAAGATGGTTAATGTAACAAAACGAAGGGAATTATCCTTCAGAAACACAGAACCGATCAGAGTCCTTAAACGCCGCGAGTCTAAAAACGAATCTCTTTGCAACCCAAGCCTGCAAACACTCCTGCCTAATTTTATAATTCCTCTAAATTAGACTAGCCACATGCTTACTGCTAAGCTCAAATCTGTCTGTGGGATCTAGCATATGTTAAATCCTGTGTCTGGTTCCCTGCAACCTCTTCTGCGAGGCAAAAAGCTGTGCTGTAGCCTCTACTTCTCCGCCGACAATTGCAAACAGAACACGACTGTGTCGCTGAAATTTTCATGACCTGGGAACATCCTGCAGGAAATGTGCTTGTACAAAACCCAACCCCCTCAGAAAAGACTTAAAAAAAAAATAAAAAAAAAAGAAGGGAAATTTATCTTTTCAGTGAGTATTTTACTCTTCTGCAGAGAGCAAAAGCTGTAGTGGAAATCACTTTGCTCACCACAGAAACGGAGCCACCTTTGGATGACTATTTTTGGACGCTCCTTGTTTCAGCTGGAATTGACAGGCTGTGAAGAGTGGCTGCTTTTGCACATGTTGAACCTCAGCAATTCCACTTTGCTTTTGATTTAGTGAAAGCACAAAATTAAGTGTGATTATTTAAGTAAGTGTTCCATTTGGAAGGCAAGTGGTTTACGGCATACTGAAGCTAAGACATAAAATTCAGGTCACACTTATGAAGGACGGTCCTGATTTCTTTCCAGGTAGCTGATTTCTGCATATCATATTAGGCAGTCAGATAATTTGCAAATTGAATTTCTACTCATGGCTTCTGGACTCAAGCAGGTTTGTTTTGCATGGATGCAGTCACAGAATCAGAGAATAATAGGGGTTGGATGGGACCTCTGGAGATGATCCAGTCCAAACCCCCTGCCATAGGAGGGTCACCTAGGGCAGGCTGCACAGGATGGTGTCCAGGCAGCTTTTGAATAACTCCAGAGATGGAGACTCCACCACCTCTCTGGGCAGCCTGTTCCTGTGCTCTGCCACCTTCAAAGTAAAGTTTCTCCCTGTGTTTAGAGGGAACTTCCTATGTTTAAGTTTGTGTCCATTATCTCTTGTCCTGCCACTGGACACTACTGAAGAAAAGCCTGGCCCCGTCCTCCTGGCCCCCATCCTCGAAGTGTTCCTAAGCACTGATAAGGTCCCCCCTCAGCCTTCTCTTCTCCAGGCTAAAAATCCCAAGTCCCTCAGCCTTTCTTGGTAAGAGAGATGTTCCAGTCCCCTCAGCATCTTTGCAGTCCTTTGATCTATCCTCTCAGGCAGTTCCCTGTCCTCTTGAACTGGGGAGCCCAGAACTGGACAGACCTTGCTTGGTTTCCATACGAGTGAGTGGGGAGAGCTCTGCTGTGGTGCCAAACTGAGGTGAAACCCCTACAAACTCTTTAGGGCAGGCAGCCCTACCAGCTACTTTGTCTTTTCTTTTTTTTCTTTCCTGAGAGTTGCTGTCTGCATCAAGCTGAAAGTTTTGGTATCTCCAAGAAACCTCAGAGCTTGATTAATTCCAAGCTTAGCCATTGTGCAGCCCTTGAGTCGGTGAGCACTAACTTCCCATGCTGCCCTTTAATTGACCTCAACATTGGACTTCTGGAGCTGGCACTGATAAGGGGTGACTGACAGTTCAGCTGCATGCAAGCTCTGAGCTAGGTGACTGAGTCGCCCAGACCTTGTGTATCACCTTCTCTACTTGGGTGGTGCTGTGGACTGTGACCTTTACGCTGAAGGTGCAGAGCTAAAAGCACTCAGCCTGTCTCTTTCAGTGTCTTCTCACTTCCAAACAGTGTTTTTATAAGGATGGGTAGTAGAGGCAGCCTTTTGATAGGTGCAACAGGAAAAAAGAGCTAAAAAGCCCAAACAAAACTGAGCCAAAACCTAGCCAAGAACTGCTACTGCTTTCATCAGAACAAAAGCCCACCAGTTGTACTCCTCTGCAGTGGGGCACTGCCAAGGCTTACCCTCTCAAAACCACTTGTTAGCTATCATCTCCCTGCTGTGCTAGTTACTTCTCACCTTCTTAATCAAATTGTCATAAACAGGCTGGGAATTCTTGCTACCAGGTTACAGTCAACAACACCTCTTTATCTCTTGTTTGTCCTAGGTCCTATCCAATTTTCTCTTGCTTTTCCATGTGTTCTGTCCTCACCACAGTCACTGTTTAATGGCTGCTACAGAGTCTGATCCCAGTTCTTCACTGATGAGAGCTCTGCCATTAGAGTTGCAGTCTAAATTCTACCAAAGCCACCCTCATTGTGGAGGCAATGTCCTGATACTTTGAGTCATGCAGGATATTTGTTCTCTCCAGGAGGAGAGAGCAGACAAGAATCAGGAAAATGCATCCCAAAGTGACTTCTGTATTACCTGGCAGAATTTCTGGAGATAAGGAGGCTAAAGGAAGATCTTATTACCCTCTTCAACTCTCTGAAAGGATGTTGGAGTGAGAGTGGATGTTGGTCTCTTCTCCCAAGTCACTAGTGATAGGATTAGAGGAAATGGCCTGAAATTGTTCCAGAGGAAGTTTAGGTTGGGTATTATCTGGGGAGGGACTTTTTAGGCTCTCAGGGAGTGACAAGACTAGGGGGGATGGAGCAAAGCTGGAGGTGGGGAGGTTCAGACTGGACGTGAGGGGAGAGCTTTTCACCATGAGAGTAACAAGAGGCTGGAATGGGTTGCCCAGGGAGGTGGTTGAGGCCCCATGGCTGGAGGTGTTTAAGGCCAGGCTGGCTGAGGCTGTGGGCAGCCTGCTCTAGGGTAGGGTGTCCCTGGGCATGACAAGGGGGTTGGAGCTAGATGATCTTTGTGCTCCCTTCCAACCCTGACTGATTCTATGATTCTGTGATTAGAAGAATTTCTTTGCTGCAAGAGTGGGCAGGGATTGAAACAGGCTGCTCAGGGAGGTGGTGGAATCACCATCCCTGGAAGTGTTCAAAACCTCCGAACGTGGCAGTTTGGGACGCAGTTTGATGCCCGCAGTGGTGTTGTGTTGATGGTTGGAGTTGATGATCTTAAAGGTCCCAACCAAAACAATTCCCTGATTCTTATAAACTCATTTTGACTTCTGATAAGATAGTCCTCCCCTGGGGGGCTGGAGGTTTGTCTGTTAATGAGTGTGAGATGGTCTGTAGCAAGCTGAGAGTGTGATTGCTCTCTGGCACTGCTCTGATAAGACTCTTAGGGCTTCTGGTTCCTCAACAATGGTCTGTGCTGTCTGGTTTCCATATTTCACCCTGACTTGGTTCTCACAGACTGTGTGCATTACAATAGGCTTTATCTTACCCCCTGAGCCAAACCAGCCACTTACAATTGCAGGATTATATGGAATAATGGTGGCATTCCCTGCTCCCCCATGGGAGTTCAGCTGCTTTTCCCCACTGATGGATACAAAATGAGTGTTCTGCTGGTTAATGTGCGAGGCTGGGAGTTGGGGAGTCCAGCTTTTATTCCCAGCTGTGCCAGTGATTTGCTTTGGGATTTCTCAGTGCCTCAGTTGTACTGGAATTATGGCATTGCTTCTCTTTCGATGGGAATGCTAAGAAAACCTCTGGATTGTTTGCTGCCTCAGTGAATGATGGATGAGGTTGCTCCACACCAAGGGCAGATAAGTCATTCACCTAATTAAGTAATCAATACCTGGAGACACTGTGCTGCTACAGACAGCTGCAGCTTCTGTCTCGGTGTTTAGTGCTGCACAATCTGGGTGCAGTCACTACTGTCCCAGCCCTACTGGGTGCTCCCTTCATGGGTTAAATGGGAGTATTGGAGGCTGATGGGGCAATGTGAACACCTGAATCTAAGGGGCTGTGTGTGGCATCTGATCTTTGAATAGTTCTCCATTAATTTCTGTGCATGCAGCCCAGACAACAACCCTGTGCTGGGCTGCAGCAAGAGCAGTGTGGGCATCAGGGCAAGGGAGGGGATTCTGCCCCTTGGCTCTGCTCTCCTCAGACCCCACCTGGAGTACTGTGTGCAGCTCTGGAGCCTCCAAGACAAGAAGGACATGGAACTGTTGGAGTGAGTACAGAGAAGGCCACGAAGGTGCTGAGAGGGCTGCAGCAGCTCTGCTATGAGGACAGGCTGAGAGAGTTGGGGCTCTGCAGCCTGGAGAAGAGAAAGCTCTGAAGAGACCTTGGAGTGGCCTTCCAGTATCTGAAAGGGGGCTACAGGAAGGCTGGGGAGGGACTATTGATAATATCTTGCAGTGACAGGACGAGGAGGAATAGGTTTAAAGTGGCAGAGGGGAGATTGAAACTGGATGTTAGGAAGAAGTTCTTTTCAGTGAGGGTGGTGAGACACTGGCACAGGTTGCCCAGGGAGGTTGTGGAGCACAGAAGCACAGAATGTGATCTTTGACCACATTCTGTGCTTCTGTGCTCTGCAACCTCCCTGAAGGTGTTCAGGACCAGGTTGGATGAGGCCTTGAGTGACCTGTTCTAGTGAGAGGTGTCCCTGCCTATGGCAGGGGTTTGGAACAGGATGATCTTTGAGGTCCCTTCTGTTATGGAGGCAGGGAATTAATGTGGCTGAGTCAGGAATTTATATAAAAATAGAAATATTTTATTCTCCCGAAAACCTGCCCCCAAAACTAGATACAGAAGTTAATTTAGTTTAATTAGCAGGTTCTTAGTTGGTTGAGAAGATGTACATGGATGCCACAGGTAGACTTGACTATTTTAGAAGTCAGAAGCTGGAAAAGGCTTGAGCTATTAACTATGCTGTTCCCCCACTAGCAAGATAAGGCTGACCCAAAGCAGAATCAGGCTGGCTGGAATGGCAGGGCGGTCCAAAGGCTTGTCCCTGAGGGTCTGTCAGAAGCCTCCGAGGGTCATTAAGGGCTATAAAGCTGCATAAAGGATCTGCATAAAGGTGCTTAAGGTAATCAGTCCTTCGGAGCTTGTCTTTCGGAGCGCCAGGGGCTCCGTGTGTAGAAGCTGCCCAGGCTGGGGGGGAACTCCAAGGCAGGAACGAACTCCATGGCAGGAAAACCCCCAGGCGGGAAGTCCCCCCAATATTTATCCCCTTCCTAGACCCAGAGCTGAGTTAGCACTGCCTGGGCACGAAGCACACAGCCAATCCCCAGCCGAGTGCAGCGCGGGCCCGGCAGGGGGCGCCCCTGGTGCCGGAAGGGTCCCTTGCTCCCCCCCTTCACGCCTGCAGGGCAGGGGGGAACAGCTCTGTTGCGCCTTTTCCTCTCCCATTCAAACCACAGAGGGAGAGGAATTTTGGGAGCATACAGGACTTCAGGACACCTTCTGACCTAAAGCATTCTATGGTTCTAATTTTCCAAGCTGTTGTAAATATCCCCATTAACACCCCCTTCCTTCCATGTTTTTAAACACCCCCACACAAACACAGGATCCTAACACTGCCAGATACTCTCTTTTCTTTGTCTACACCAGGCCAGACCAGACTGGATGTGGTTCTGAGCACCATGATCTAGTGTGAAGTGTCACTGCCCGTGGCAGAGGTTTGGAACTAGATGATCCTTGAAATCCTTTCCAGCCATGGACAATTTTATGATTTGATGATAGACTGGAAAAAAAAAACACAACAAACAAAAACCAACACAACAAAATGACAAAAAAGGGGGAACAAAAAACCCCAACAATTAATGAACAAGGAAAGGTTTTAAAAAGCTCTTCCCTGCATAGATAAATTACTCTAAGGGATTAGAAATGACAAGGCACATTTGTTTTTATTCAGGAGGGATATGGTGAAGCTAATTAATTGTTTTCTTGTTGTTTTGTGGTTTGTTGTTGGGTTTTTTTTCAACACCCTGCATGTATATTTTCATGATGCCAGGAGTAAGTGTGCAAAGCTTTCTCCTCTGCAATGAGGCTGTGTCGGAATAGAATCGTGCAGTTGTCAGGGTTGGAAGGGACCTCAAGTATCACTCAGCTCCAATCTTCCCCTGCCATGGTTAGGGACACCTCATACTAGGGCAAGTTGATCAGAGCCTTAAATACCTCCAGGGATGAGGCTTCCACCACCTCCCTGGGCAACCTGTATAGAATCATATTGAGGAGAATAAATGGAGATGCAAATGTGTAGATGCTGCTTTTAGGAGACTCATATATATGAGTATACATACATAATGTACACACACACATGTACATAGAATCATAGAACCAACCAGGTTGGAAGAGACCTCCAAGATCATCCAGTCCAACCTAGCACCCAGCCCTGGCCAATTAACCAGACCATGGCACTAAGTGCCCCAGCCAGGCTTTGCTTCAACACCCCCAGGCACGGTGACTCCACCACCTCCCTGGGCAGCCCATTCCAATGCCAATCACTCTCTCTGCCAACAACTTCNCTGTGCTCCAGGCCCCTCACCAGCCTTGCTGCCCTTCTCTGGACACATTCCAGCACCTCAACATCTTTCTTGAATTGAGTGGCCCAGAACTGGCCACAGCACTCAAAGTGTAGCCTGATCAGTGTTGAGTACAGGTGCAGAATAACCTCCCTTGTCCTGCTGACCAATATTTAGACATTCATATAGCTATGGACCCTTCATCCCTCCCCCTGCACACCAAAAAGACACTGCAGAGCGTCCCTTTCAAAAGCTATTTTACCTCACAAAGCATTCACATCTCCTAATGACCAGTTTTAATGAACACCACCTAGTCCTCTTACAAAGTACGATGAAATAAACATCAAAGAGCAATGAACTACTCAAGCTAGTAACAAATTACACCTCCACTTCTCCACTGTGTATAGTCAGAGGACCAGCCCTGGTTTCTGCCGTTCCATCTTTTGTTATTTACTGCTTTTCCCCGGCAGCAGCAGCAGCAGCAGTAGCTCTTCTTGTGGTACCCAACAGACACGGTTGGCAAGGTGGAATGTGAAATAGCAAGTTTGCAGATGACACCAAGCTGTGTGGCACAGCTGACTTGCTGGAGGGCAGGGATGCCATCCAGAGGGACCTGGACAGGCTGGAGAGGTGGGCCCAGGCCAACCTCATGATGTGTAACAAGGCCAAGTGTAAGGTCCTGCACCTGGGTCGGTGCAATCCCAGGCACAGAT
>WAAF01003706.1:0-35520 GCA_013400475.1 Tricholaema leucomelas | reverse complement strand
TGATTCTATGATTCTATAGCAAACACTACAGTCTGGCAAGCTTTGTGGGTGGTAGGCTGCAGCACCCAGGCATTTCCTGCCCGTGGCTGTGTCCGCTGAGCTGCCCACAGTCCAGGGTTTCATTGGTATGATTTTTTTCCCCCAATGTCTATGAAACCAGGAATGGGACAGGGCATGCCTGGAACTTGGCCAGGATCCTGGTGAGTTAGTAGGATGGAAAGAAAATAAGAAGTACACTGACCCAATTTCTTTGACTCTATGAGAGGGCCATAACAGCAAAAGCTGTGAATGTGTTTGCTCTTTCAAGCATTTGTTTTTCAGGTGAAGTGGTTTAGGACAATACATTACAAATGGAGCTGGAGATCAGGGAGTGAAGCTTTCTCATTAGGCTTGCCATTGACTTCAAACAGCTCTTTACATCCCAGGGCTCAAAGCTTCATTTTTCCTTTCTGTTGCTTTTCTTCCTAATTTAATTTCCCCCCCCCCTTTTTTTTTTTTTTTTTTTTTTTCCCCTGATGTTATTATTTTAATCAAAGGAAGTAGATTTGGTTGTTGTTGCTCTTCCTTTGTGNAGAGTGATTGGCATTGGAATGGGCTGCCCAGGGAGGTGGTGGAGTCACCGTCCCTGGGGGTGTTCAGGAAAAGCCTGGATGAGGCATTTAGTGCCATGGTTTAGTTGACTGGATAGGGCTGGGTGCTAGGTTGGACTGGATGATCTTGGAGGTCTCTTCCAACCTGGCTGATTCTATTCTATTCTACTCTATTTTAATTAGGATGTGGGGACACTGCACCACATGCTCTCTGGCGTGAGCAGAATGCTTCTGGCTGCATCTGGAAGTGAGGAGAAACATAACAGCACAATCAGGTTTTCAAATGCAAAGTGCAGGTTGCACTTAAAACCTGATAGTCATCTAAAGCCAAGGGCTTGTGCCTACCTTTGGGCCCCCCACACCTGAGCTATTCATCCTGCCATCCCAGGCAATGCCCTCTTCCAGCAAGGAGGAGCATGACAAGGGGTCAGCCTCTCTATCCTTGGATCTGCATCCCAAGAAGTGCCAAACAAAGCCTGTGATCTCTGTCTCAGTTTCCTCATTCATGAACTGGGGACAGTGCTCTGGCTCCTTCCTTGCAGAGCACCTGGATAGATCAGAGTGCAAAGCACTCAGACACAATGGGAGCGGAGCACAACCATTCTCCAGTGCCATATGGCCAGCCAGGTTGCCAGCATCCAGAGCTAAAGTAGCCAAAGTAAATGATAACTCCTTCTTAAACAATGTGCTAGGCTGAACTAGGTTACAGGCTGTGAAAAGGAAACAGTGGTGATGTCTGCTGCACTCATAGGCTTGCTGAGATGTGTAACAAGAACATAAATACAGATAACAGAGTCTCTCTCTGGGCTTTGTGGGCTGCACTTCTCTCTCTAACCTAACCTCCCATCTGTGTGACTAATCCATCTGCTTTCTGGCCAACCCTCCAATCTTCCTTGGGCGTAAAACAAAGTCTTGGGCAAGGTAGAGGGGTAGGAGGAAGGTGGAAGGGTGGTTGAGAGCCTCTCCCCGGGACTCAGGTTTCTGGGAGGGCTGTTGTGTTTCTATATTACTTTTTAACTTGTCTATTTCTGTATAGACTGTAACTATCTGCTTGTCTCTTGTGCTAAGACATAAATACAAAGCTTCATTCAATTTCCAGAGCCACTGAGTCTAGTCTGGGCGATTTTCTGAAGTGTGGGGGCGCAGGGAACATCCAAACCATCACAAACAACAACAAAAGCAGAAAGGAAAAAAAATCAAAACAACACCCTCAAGGCCAAGCAACAAACAAAGAGTTAATTTAGTGCTAATAAACAAAACACATTTCAGAAATGCTTGGCCGAGTAAATGTTTCCTCGCAGCTCCCCACCTGCTGCTGCTGGCAGGATAATAACAGTAGCTGCAGTATGGTGCACTGCTCCTCCAATGCATCCCTGCTTTTCTTTGTCTTCTTCAGGCCTGTGACATAAAGCCCCTAGCATAGAATCATAGGATGCACTGGCTTGGAAGGGATCTTTAAAGGTCACCCTGTCCAGCCCCACCGTGCTAAGCTTGGATTTCTCCAACTAGATCATGTTGCTCACAGCCTGATAGAACCTGACCTTGGATGTCTCCAGGAATGGGACCTTCACCACCTCACTGGGCAACCTGTCCAATGTTCCACCACCCTCGTGCTAAGCATGGACATCCCCAACTAGATCATGTTGCTCACAGCCTGATTGAACCTGACCTTGGATGTCTCCAGGAATGGGACCTTCACCACCTCACTGAGCCATGGTCTAGTTGACTGGATAGGGCTGGGTGACAGGTTGGACTGGATGACCGTGGAGGTCTCTTCCAACCTGCTTGATTCTATTCAAGAGCTATTCAAGAGCAACCTGTTGCAGTGTTCCACCACCCTCATGCTAAGCATGGACATCCCCAACTAGATCATGTTGCTCACAGCCTGATTGAACCTGACCTTGGATGTCTCCAGGAATGGGACCTTCACCACCTCACTGGGCAACCTGTTCCAGTGTTCCACTACCCTTGTGGTAAAGAACTATCCACCCTCCTGCTTTTCAGCTCTGCTTTTCAGCTTTGCTTTCCAGACATCCATCCACAACACTTACAAATTGGGACACTGGGAGGGAACAAGGGAAAAATACAGTCTGTGAATTTGCATTTCAGAGGATCAGAGAATCATAGAATGGTTTAGGTTGGAGGGGAACTCAAGGATCATCCAGTTTCAACCCCCAGCCATAGGCAGGGACATCTTCCACTAGAACAGGTTGCTCAAGGCCTCATCCAACCCGGTCCTGAACATCTCCAGGGAGGTTGTGGAGCACAGAAGCACAGAATGTGATCCTTGACCACATTCTCTGATTCTGAGATTCACAACCTCCCTGAGCAACCTGTGCCAGTGTCTCACCACCTTCACTGCAAAGAACTTCTTCCTAACATCCAGTTTCAATCTCCCCTCTGCCAGTTTAAGCCCATTCCTCCTCATCCTGCCATTACAAGATCTTGTCAATAGTCCCTCCCCAGCCTTCCTGTAGCCCCCTTTCAGATACTGGAAGGCCACTCCAAGGTCTTCTCGAAGCCTTCTCTTTTGCAGAGCCCCAACTCTCTCAGCCTGTCCTCAGAGCAGAGTTGCTGCAGCCCTCTGAGCATCTTTGTGGCCTCCTCTGGACTTTGTCTTGGGCCTGAGCTAGTCACTATTTCAGAGATCATTCAGGTTGAATCCTCAGCTTGTCTTTTGGCAGCCTTGCTCCTCAACACTGTCATGGGGAGCCATGATCTGAAGGGAGGGACACACCAAACACTTGATTGAGGGTAAGAAGGATGTTCTGATGAAACTTTAAGATATATATGTCCCAGGAGTGCTTTCCTTTCCCATATAACATTGTGTGAGTGTGAGCCAAGGGGATTTAAAGTATCCTGCTTGTCTTTGCAAAGGGCAGATGAGCAGTAGTGTCTCCAAGAAGATGACCTGGAGAGAGTTCTGTGAACACAAACCCAAGCTAAGTCATGCATTGGTATTACTCCAAGGAGGCTGAAAGCATGAAAATGAGAATCCCAGGATGCCAGCAACCTATGGGTTGGACTCTAGCTGTCCTAGGGTCCTCCAAGCAGTGGTTTGACAGGCAACCTGTGTTATAGACCCTTCCTGTTAGCAGGGACTGGGTGAGCAGGGCTAGCAGCACAACCCTGGGCACTGGTTTCAGGCTGACACAGACATTTGGCACATCTTTATTTTAAAGTGAGAGATTTGATTGTACACAAACCCCCAGCTAAAGCCAATTCATTGTGAAAACTGACAGAATTAAACCCAAGCAAAGGCAGGCTGATGGCTGGAACGTGCTGATGAAGAAAAAAATCAATAGTCCCACTTCTGATGCGTCGATATTTGGGCGTGGACGCATTCAGAATTGATGTTTAAATGTCAGCTGGGCCCAATTTACAGCCTTTCAAAGCCACCTTTGTGTTTCTAATTCAGCAGGAATGAAGGTCAGGAGTTTTACTAAGTATTCTCCTCCAATGATCATTAAGTTTTATTTGAAAGGGCTTTCTTTTATCTTGGTCCACTGGTAGTAGGCAAGGTGGAAGAAGATAGAGACATAGAACATTGGTTCAAAGCTTGGTCAAAGGACAAGAGTTGCTTATGTTCTCTTGACCCTAAAACTCCCATTATTGTTCCTGAAAAACTAGGTAAGGCAGCTGAGAGTCTGAAGTTTTCCACTGCAGAGTTATATCAATACATTCTGTCCTTTAGTTTTGGTTCAAACCTGTGAAGAAACTAGAATCATAGATTCATAGAATCATAGAATCATCAATCAGGTTGGAAGGGACCACAAGGATCATCTAGCTCCAACCCCCCTGCCATGGGCAGGGAGACCCTACCCTAGAGCAGGGTTACTGCTTCTCAGGATTTAGTTACTGTGGCAAACTAAACCCTTCACTGGGTTGGTTAGTTTTGGCGTGTCTGTGTCTTTTGAAGCAGTAAGAAGACTATGAAACCATTTAATAGAAAATGTTGATAGCACAGAAAATGAGAACATAAAAGCCACATCTATCCTTCTGAATGCAATGCATTTAAATGACCCAAACTTCAGCTAGTGCAACGTGGCAAAGTCTCTTTAAAACTAACAGAAGTGTGCATGTAAGCCACCTGAAGAATCAGAATCAGAGAATCATAGAATCAGTCAGGGTTGGAAGGGACCACAAGGATCAGCCAGTTCTAAGCCCCCTGCCATGCCCAGGGACACCCTACCCTAGAGCAGGCTGCCCACAGCCTCATCCAGCCTGGCCTTAAACACCTCCAGCCATGGGCCTCAACCACCTCCCTGGGCAACCCATTCCAGCCTCTCACCACTCTCATGCTCAACAACTTCCTCCTCACCTCCAGCCTGACTCTCCCCACCTCCAGCTTTGCTCCATTCCCCCCACTCCTGGCACTCCCTGACAGCCTCAAAAGTCCCTCCCCAGCTTTTTTGTAGCCCCCTTCAGATGCTGGAAGGCCACAAGAAGGTCACCTGGGAGCCTCCTCTTCTCCAGCCTGCACAGCCCCAACTCTTTCAGTCTGTGCTCACAGCAGAGCTGCTGCAGCCCTCTGAGCATCCTCCTGGCCCTGCTCTGGACACACTCCAGCATCTCCACATCCCTCTTGTCCCAGGGGCTCCAGAGCTGGATGCAGTACTCCAGGTGGGGTCTCAGCAGAGCACAGCAGAGGGGCAGAATCACCTCCCTGGCCCTGCTGGCCACACTTCTGCTGCTGCAGCCCAGGCTCTGCTTGGCTTTCTGGGCTGCAAGTGCACACTGCTGGCTCCTGTTGAGCTTCTCCTCCACCAGCACCCTCAAGTCCCTCTCCTCAGGGCTGCTCTCCAGCCACTCACTGCCCAGCCTGGATTTGTGCTTGGCAATGCCTTGACCCAGCTGCAGGACCTTGCACTTGGTCTTGTTGAACCTCCTGAGGTTGTCTTGTGCCCACCTCTGCAGCCTGTCCAGGTCTGTCTGGATGGATCCCTGCCCTCCAGCCTGGCTGCTGCACCACACAGCTTGGTGTGGTCAGCAAAGTTGCTGAGGCTGCACTCAATGCCTTTGTCCATGACACCAACAAAGATGTTGAACAAAACTGGTTCCAGGACTGATCCCTGAGTGACTCTTCTTGTCACTGGCCTCCACTTGGCCATGGAGCCATTGGCATCCACTCTTTGGGTGTGGCCATCAAGCCAGTTCTTTATCCATCCAGTGGTGCACCCATCAAACCCTTCTGTCACCAGCTTGGAGACCAGGATGTGGTGCGGGACAGTGTCAAAGGCCTGGGTCCAGGTAAAGCTAAGCTCCAGGTAAATAACATCAGTTGCAGATGTGTTTTCCTCTCTGCTGTATTGCATATCAGGAGTGACAGACATCTAACAAAACAGAGCCCTGAATTTCACTTTAAGAAGTTCTGAACTACAAAGGCAAAACAATGCTTGTCACATTTTAAAAGGGCTACAAAGGAAAGCCCTAAATAGTTAACAGAGACACCAGAAGGGAAGAAATTATTTGAGCTTCATCTAAGAAAAGGAAAAAAAAATCAAACCTATATTTATAGCTGTAAAACAAGAAATCTTTAGAACTTTCTGAGTAATAGAGGGAAAGAATTATCTCAAAATCCCAGGCAGAAAAATTAATTTGAAAGTCTGCTTTCTTTGAAGAAAATCTCAGACACATTTGTGTTGAGAAGAAGATTCTGTCAGTGAGGAAGGGGTTAGGAGACACATTCACAGAAGACATCCCCGGCTTGCACTGCACAGCACAGCCAGGAAGGGTTGCCCAGAGGATCATAGAACCATAGAAACAGTCAGGGTTGGAAGGGACCACAAGGATAAGCCAGTTCCAACCCCTCTGCCATGGGCAGGGACACCCTACCCTAGAGCAGGCTGCCCACAGCCTCAGCCAGCCTGGCCTTAAACACCTCCAGCCATGGGGCCTCAACCACGTCCCTGGGCAACCCATTCCAGCCTCTCACCACTCTCATGCTCAACAACTTCCTCCTCACATTCAGGCTGAATCTCCCCACCTCCAACTTTGCTCCATTCCCCTTATTCCTGTCACACCCTGAGATCCTAGAAAGTCCCTCCCCAGATTTTTTGTAGCCCCCTTCAGACCCTGGAAGGCCACAAGAAGGTCCCCTGGGAGCCTCCTCTTCTGCAGCCTGCACAGCCCCAACTCTTTCAGTCTGTGCTCACAGCAGAGCTGCTGCAGCCCTCTGAGCATCCTCCTGGCCCTTCTCTGGACATGCTCCAGCATCTCCACATCCCTCTTGTAATGGGGGCTCCAGGGCCTGACTTCAGTCAGCTGGATTTAAGTGGATGCTTTAAACAGAGGCAGACTCCACAACTGGTTGTGGCATCGAAGTAAAACATCTCCTGACTCTGCACCAACATTGCATCTCCACACATATGGCCCTGCCTTGGGGTGAGCAGGAAACTGCCCTGGGCTTCCTCCTCATGTCCAGAAAAATTAATAGGACATGGTTATAGATAGGACATGGTTATGAGATCATCCAGATGTGAGGGCTGGCATGTCCAGAAGCCGTGTCAAGAGGATTGTCGTTAGGAGTCAAGCAGGAAGGTGGTTTAATAAAGAACAAGCACAGCTTCAACCCCCCCTTTAACAGGGAAAAAAATGCCACACAACTCAAACCCCAACATAACAAAAAGAGAAAGAAAAAAACCTGAATCAGGCAGAATTTCAAAGCCATTGCAATGGTTCTCTTCCAACCCCTGACATCCTGTGAGCCTGTGAAAGAAATAATGTGCCAGGTTTTTCTAGTTTATTGTTCAGTCATTTTGGAATTACAATGAGCTGTCTTGTCCTCCTTTATTCTGGGTAAGAGAAAAAGAATGATTGTGTAGAGCCCTGAAGAACCAAAGCAAAAGAGCACAGGATCAATTTTATGGCCGTGTGCCCCGTTCACACCAACCCTTAGAGATGTGCTGTGGCTTTAACAGTATGAAAGACAACTCCATTCACCAAGATCATCTTAACTTCCTTGGAATGACATTTTGCTTGCAGAGGTTGTTGTTGGTTGGGTGGATTGTTTGTTTGCATTAGAGGGACCTGCTAAAACATATTGACTTAAACCAAAAGTCACCTTCATATCAGTTGCAGTAGCCCCACAGGCTGTGCCTGGCTTTGCATCCCTAACTGGCAGTGTGTTCTGCTGGTCTTTGAAGGTTAAAACTGAACCTCTCCTGTGCACCACTAACCTTGAGCCTGTTCTGGAGCTTAGCAGTATGAACCATAATGTTCTCTGCAATTTCTCTCTCAGTGTTTAAAACCCAGTCTTGCTCCCTGTCCTTATGTTCCAGTTAGATTTGGTGATTAACCACATCTAGTCCAACCCTCCTGCTAGAGCAGGTTCACCTAGGCAGGTTGTACAGGAAGATGTCCAAGTGGCTTTTGAAAGTCTCTAGAGAAGGAGACTCCAAAGCTTCTCTGGGCAGCCTGGTTCAATGACTTTCACCCTCACAGGAAGGGTGAGGCATAGAAGGTTTCATTTAAACATCAGGAGGATTTTTTTTCACTCTGGGGGTGATAGAACCCTGGAACAGGCTGTCCAAGGGTGTTGTGGAGTTTCTTTCTCTCTGGAGATATTCCAAACCAGCCTGGATGTGTTCCTGTCTGATCTGCTCTAGGTGATCCTGCTCTGGCAGAGGGGTTGGACTGGTTGAACTTTGGAGGTCCCTTCCAGCCCCTGACATTCTATGATTCTACAAAACCAAAGTTTTCCTCATGATGAAGTGGAACTTCTTGGGTTCCAGTTTGTGTCCATTGCCCCCTGTCCTATCACTGGGCACTAGTGAAAAGAGCCTAGCACCCACCTAAAGGTGGGTGTTTGTAACATGAAGGGATAGTCCATAGCTTCAAGTTTATAACTGTAGAGGACCTCCTATAGCACAGGAGTCTCATAGTTCTGCTTACTCTCTGTGTACTCTTTGATGTGGGTGAAGGGGAGGCCATCTGTGCTAGTTTGAGCCTAGCTAGAATGTTCTGGTGAGAAGAACTAGATTACAGGCTGTGAAAGGAAAACAATGGTGAGGTCTACTTCGCTCATAGGCTTGCTGAGATGTATAAAAATAAGAAATAAAAACATAGATAACCACTTCTGCTGCTGGTGAGCTGGGAGCTGTATCTCTCTTCTAACCTCACCCTCCGTTTCTTTAATCCACTTTGCTTCCTAACCCCCTGGCTGAACCTCCATTCTTCCTTGGGACTGGGGTAAGGTTTAGAGGGGTAGGAGGAAAGTGAAGGGGCAGTTGAGAGCCCCTCCTGGGGACTCAGGTTTCTGGGAAGGGAGTTGTGTTTCTGTATTACCTTTTACCTTGTCTATTTCTGTCTGTAACTGTATATACTGTAAATATCTGCTGGTATATTGTGCCAGCTGTAAATATCAGCTTCATTCATATTTCCAGAGCCAGCTGAGTCTAGTCTGGGTGATTTCTAGTGTGTGTGTGTGGGGTAGCACCCAAACCATCACACCATCCCCCAGGTTCATCTTGCCTGGATCATCCACAAGCACAACCCTTCTTTAAAAGAAGATTCTAGCTTTCCAGCCAGCTTAACTTCGTCTAGACAGCAAATGCAGCCTTGTTTTGTGCAGCTGATTCAGCCACCCCACCTCACTAAGCTACAGTGGACGTGATTCACAAAGGTTTTCTCTTTATCCTGTGTTTGTCTTAACTTCTCCGTTTCCTTATCTGTGCTTGTACCTGTGAAACCCGGGAAGCTCTGAGCAGCTATTCCACATTGCACGCTGCATGCCAATCACCTCAGCAGGGATATACTAGTGGTAAAATGAGACTTTGGAGAGTCTAATGAGTACCATGCAGTGCAGATGATGCATTTTTCTTCATTTTCCATTTCAGAAGTTCCTGTTGTTTCTTCATGGGGTAGGGTTTTATCTGCCGGTTGTAGCTGATACGACAACAAAGAGGTTTTTACAGCTCAGGATGGGTGGGGTTGGGTTTGGTTATTTTTTTTCTCTCTTACTAATTTACAGAAATAAATATTTTGATGAGAGTGACCTTTGTTATACTTCAGACCTGATCATTGCTCCCTGTGGGCTCTATTACCTCAGTGAAAGGAGTAGACAAAGCTCACTCAATAATTAGAGGGACTGGAGTTGTTCTGGTCTGGGAAGCTGAAGCCCTGCTGTGCTGAATGGCAGTGTACAGATGAGGGGCTGCAGAGCTAAGAGAGCAAACGAAATTAAGGTTGCCTAAGGTCTGCTTTGTGCATTAACTTGCAAATAAGGTGGGGACACCGTAAGAAATGAGTGATCCTTCTCCTGAGCAGTAGTAAATCATTCCCAGTTGGGATGTGTACAAACAGGTAGATGTGAGCTCTCATGCGTGATTCAAACCTGTGGTAACTTGAGATGGAGGCTCTGTGTAACAAAACCCACTAGTTTGTGTCCACTGGCAGGTCTAGAGCTTATCCACCAAGAGCTTCTGTGTTTTCTCTGGGTGTCCATCTGTTTGGAAAAGGGATTCTGTGTAAGAAATGAATGGAAACTATGTACAAATGCATCTTTGCATACACATGTGCACGTCTCTGGAGGTGTTCAAGAAAAGTCTGGATGAGACACTTAGTGCCATGGTCTGGTTGACTGGATAGGGCTGGGTGCTGGGTTGGACTGGATGATCTTGGAGGTGTCTTCCAACCTGGTTGATTCTATGATTCTATGATCAGCCTGTATGTGTGCAAGTATCTGAGCTAATCGGTGCGTAGCTGAGTGTTCATAAAAGGAGAAAATCTTTCACTGTTAGATCCAGGGACAAAACTAAAGTGTTGAACAGCACAGTTCTTCTGCACAGGATCATAGAGTTGTTGCAGTTGGAAAAGGCCTTCAGGATCATCAAGTCCAACTGTCTTCTGACTCTGCCAAGTCTGGTGCTAAGCCATGTCCCCCACATCGCTACATCTCTGAGGCATCTCCAGGGATAAGGATTCAACAACCTCCCTGGGGAGCCTGGTTCAATGCTCAGGGAAAAAGTTTCTTCTAATGTCCAACCTAAACCTTCCCTGGTGCAACTTGAGGACGTTTCCTTTCATCCTACACTTATTACTAGGGAGAAGAGATCAACATCCACCCCGCTCCAACCTCCTTTCAGGGACTTGTAGAGAGCAATGAGGTCTCCCCTCAGCCTGCTCTTCTCCCCACTACACACCCCCAGTTTCCTCAGCTGCTCCTCCCCAGCCCTGTTCTCCAGACCCTTCACCAGATTTGTAGCCCTTCTCTGGACCTGCTCCAACCCCTCAATGTCATTCTTGGAGTGAGACCCCAAAACTGAACCAAATACTCAAGGTGCAGCCTCACCAGTGCTGAGTACAAGGGGAGAATCACTGCCCTAAACATTTGAGGAACGGCCACAGACAGCGTTCTTGAGCATCCTGATTTCCTGGAGAGTATATTAACATCCAAACCTTTGGTGAGGTGGCCTTGGGGAGGGTGTGAGCAGGTAAAGCTGCCTTTCATCTCCTCTGTCTCAGCTTTGCAAGGGGCTAGAGCAGAGCCAGCAGTATCAGAGGGGTGTTGCTATGAAAGTGCACAGGAGATTGGCAAAATTCACTTTCTAGCAATGATGGCATCTTCACCAACAGACTCAGCATCAGTTCGCTTCCACAGCAACCCTTCCCTTCGCTTTTGTTTGTGCTGGTTTATTTTTCAGGAGGGAGCAATTCCTCTGCCCAGGTTGCAAGAAGCAGCAGTGCCAGGAGAAGTGAGGATGTGCTGGTGAAAATTAGCAATAAGAAGGTAGATGGAGACTCCCAAAAGCATCCTATCCCACAGTGCTGCTGAAGGAAGAGCTGTTGCCAGAGCGTGCCATTAATTGTTTCTGTTATGAGAGCAAATGCCTTCTCCATTCTCCACTCAGCTCTTCCCATCTTCCCTTTTTTTGGAGGCTACTCCTTGGCTTTTCTTCCCTCCTCTGTCATCTTGCAAACTGTTTTAATTTGTTTGGATCCTCTGCTCACAGGTGAGGTTTATGCCAAGGTCACCAAGGGCAGGGGATTATTCCTGATATTCTGTCCCTCCCTGGTTTATTTTAGCAGCTGAAGGAATCCTCTCCTGCATTTGTTTCTTCCTGATGGAGAAGACTCCTTTGTTTTGGGCTGTTTGCATGTGGTCTGTGACACATTCTCTGCTGTTGGGTGTTTAAGGGCCACGTGTTGGTCCTGTCTGGTCATCAAGCTGTCACCAGCCTCCACCTCCTCTTGTCTGTGTGGCAGTGGGTGAGGCAAGAGACAGCAGAATGTGCAAAGTGTTGGGAGGAAATTTATACCATATTTGACAGCATTAGCCTGCTGATGGCTGCCAAGAATATGACTGGCATCATTTTCTTGGGTCTTTCTCTGATCTCAGATGTAAATCTGATGTGTTCAGGCAAGCACACATTTCAGAGGAATTTTAAAGGAAGAACTCATTCCACATGGAGCTGTATTACAAGCACTTACTCTGCTGAATTCAGCTCCAGCCATCTTCACAGCTCCTCTTTGTCTGAGGTGAGTAAGCATGGTGTCATCTTTAATGGTGCAACTGTTTGTGAGAATTGAAAATGGAAAATCCCAGCTGTGAACATGCAAGAAATTGAATCCCATATCCCTCTTTAGGAAATGAAAGAGAAACTTGATAAGAGTCACATATATAATTGCCAGTTAACATAATCCACCTGTGGCATACTCTGTAGTTTGGGACACTAAAGCAGATTTTTTGAGGGGGAGGTCTGAGCTGGATGTTAGGAGGAAGTTGTTGGCAGAGAGAGTGATTGGCATTGGAATGGGCTGCCCAGGGAGGTGGTGGAGTCGCTGTCCCTGGGGGTATTGAAGCAAAGCCTGGATGAGGCACTTAGAGCCATGGTCTGGTTGATTGGACAGGGCTGGGTGCTAGGTTGGACTGGATGATTTTGGAGGTCTCTTCCAACCTGGTTGATTCTGTGATTCTGTGATTCTAATACAAGGTGCTGAGATCCATGGTGCTGACCCAGTTTGAGCTGAATTCTGCCCCTGCACCTCTATAAAGCACATCTCTACATTTTGTTGTCTGGTACTGGGCACTGGCGAGGCCACAGCTTGAACGCTGGGTTCAGTTTTGAGCCCCTCACTACAAGGACAGTGACTTGCTGGAGCAGGTTCAAGGAAGGGCAATACATCTGGTGAAGGGTCTGGAGAACAGGGCTGGGGAGGAGCAGCTGAGGGAGCTGGGGGTGTGTAGTGTGGAGAAGAGTAGGCTGAGAGGAGATCTCATTGCTCTCTACAAGTCCCTGAAAGGAGGTTGGAGTGAGGTGGATGTTCTCTTTTCCCCAGTGACAAGTGATAGGACAAGAGGAAATGTCCTCAAGTTGCACCAGGGGAGACTTATGTTGGATATTAGGAAAAAAATCTATCCTGGGAGACTTGTCAAGCCCTGGTACAGGCTGCCCAGGGAGGTGGTGGAATCATCATCATCCCTGGAGACATTTAAAAGCTGTGCAGATGTGGTGCTGAGGGAAGTGTTTTGGCAGCAGACTTGGGATTGTTGGATTAATGGTTAGACTCAACGTTCTTAAAGGTCTTTTCTAACCAAAATGAATCTGTGGTTCTGTGATTGTGAGATCTCAGTGTCAGATCTTCAAAGTGTTACCTTACAGGCATGCAACAGCACAAGTCCAGCTGATTTCTACATCTAGGAATTCTTCATGCTCACAGCTCTTGCATAATGCTTTCAGTTTAAAGAGGGAATTCCTGAAGGGAGCAAAAGCAGCTGGGTAATTTTATAGGAATTAGCTACCTCTCATTGCTTTTGTAAACTCCTTACTGTGAGCTATTGTGGCTTCAAGTATGCACACATTCTGTGTTTCCCATTTTCCACACTTGCCATCTAGGCAGACTTCTGTACCCCCTCCTGATGGACTTAGTTTAAGTCCACGTTTGATGCATTAGTGTCCACCATTGCTCACCCAACTGAAGAAAGTATAAACCACCTTACCCTGTGGGTTCTAAAAGCATCATGAAAACATTAGAAATAGAAATATTTAGCAGAGAATGACCAAAAAAAAAAAAGGATTGAAAATAATGATCAGATGTGTTCTTCTATGCAGGAGATGTGCAGCAGCAAAAGAGAGAGCAAAAAAGCAGTGCAGAGGGGAAACGGTGTCCTGAGGCTCTTTGCTGCCATGCGTCTGGGTAAAGGACCACTTTATTTTCCAGGATGAGGTCATCTCCATCATTTGCTTTCTTCATGTCAGAGACTGGCTGTAGAAATACCCTTGGCAGAAAGGAGCCAAAGGAACACAAAGCCAGGGGGGTGGATGATGGACGACAAAGAGGCATGCTGCCTCCTGGACTGAGCTAACACCAACGCGTCACACGGGGCTGAGTGACAGCAGAAAGAAGAGGACTTTTCACAGGACTGAGGGCTCAGAGTGCCTCTGAGCTTTGGTAAAAGTATAATTACATGAGGAAGGAAAAGACTTAGTAGCTGAGAGTACTGCAAGTTCAAGCATTGCTTAACTCAGCAAAGGAGATGAGAGAGGGGGGCTGACATCAAGGGCTGGAAAAGGAAGGGTGGGGAAGGGGGAGAGGAGAGACAGACAAACGTGGGTGACATCTTGCAGCCTGAGAAAGAGACAAAACAAATTATTGGTGCTTCCCAGTCAGTCACCAAGACAACAGCAGATTGGATTTGGAGCTGCCTGTAATAATTTATGACTACTTTGTCTTGGTTGGATTATTTGTGCTGCTTTGCCTGCTTATGTTGGATTCATTATCTTGGCAAAAGCTTCAGCCAGAAAGACAAGGCAGTGGGCTAAGAAAGGGGCAATTTGGGGAAATTGGGATCTACAAAAGGGTGATATAAAAGTACTGGTGAAGATGGAAAAGGTTACTGCCCTGGCTGTTTCGAACAGCTTTTGTGCTCTCATTTCTTCCCAGTGGTAAGAGAGAGAGGTGCAGCCAAAGAGCAATGACAATGAAATCTCCTGTTGCTGTAAAAGGACCTCCTGGTCCCTGTATCCACTGCTGATCTCAAGCTGCCTAAAAGAAAGGTCAGAAGTGTGCTGGGACCTGCTGGGACCCTTTGGCCCTGACGGCCAGCTGTAAGAAGCATCACAGTGTTTGTGCCCTCGGTGGCAGACCCAGAGCTCGGAGAGGTGGGAGGTGTTAGAGGAGCTGGGCACTGTGTCACAGCAGTGTTGAACTCAGGAACGACAGAGACTGTGGGGACAGGGAACTGCTTGAGAGAGTCCAGCACACAGCCACAAAGATGATGAAGGGAATGGAATATCTTCCTTACAAAGAGAGCCTGAGGGAGCTGGGGCTCTGCAGCTTGGAGAGGAGGAGACTGAAAGGTGACCTCATTCATGTTTATAAAGAGGTAAAGGTGAGTGCCAGGAGGCTGCAGCCAGGCTCTGCTGAGTGATGCCCAATGACAAGACAAGGGGCAATGGTGGAAACTGAGGCATAGGAAGTTCCATGGAAACATGAGAAGGAATTTTTTCCCTGTGAGGGTGACAGAACACTGGAACAGGCTCTACAAGGGGGTTGTGGAGTCTCCCTCTTGGGGTATTCAAGACCTGCCCGGATGCATTCCTGTGTGATCTGGTATGGGTGATCCTGCTGTGGCAGGGGAGTTGAACTGGATGAACTTTTGAGGTCCCTTCCAGCTCCTAACATTCTGTGATTCTGTGAAGCTCAAAACTAGTTGCCTGAAAACTCCACTTCAAGAAGAAACCCAGTAATAGCATAGCAGAGATAGACAAGTGTCAGGCAACATGCTGCACTTTGAAGGTCAGTTGGTTGGAGGGTGAAGAGATGGAGACTGGACACAAGGGATGATGTCCTTTCACAGCAGGCAAACAACTGAGTGACAAAAATCCTGTTAGTCCCTTCCTGCTGGGATGCCCACACCTGTCAGGGGCAAAGATGGTAAACTGCACACACACACACAAGGCAAATTGCTCACCATATGGTCTCATTTGCTTTGGAAGCAGTGTGTGGCAAAATGCAGAAGAATCTGTCCTACAGCATGCAAATCACCTGCAGTGCTGTGGCTCTGGAGCTGCAGTGTTGTGGCCCTGGAGCTGCTGGGCTTGCCTTTTCAACAGGCAAAGGTTTTTCTGGAGATTGGCTGTCCTGGAGTTTTCCGTTTCTTGGGCACCTCAGAGGTGTATTAAAACCTTCAAGCAAGAGTAGTTAAAGATCATTAAATATGTCAGGAAAAGGGTTTTTGCACCTCTGAAGTGGATGCTAGAATCACACAGAATCACAGAACCTTGGTGAATGGACACAGTGCACCTCTGCTGCAAGGAGAGACTGAGGGAGTTGGAGATGTTCAGTCTGGAGAGGAGAAGGCTCTGAGGTGACCTTATTGTGACCTTTCAATATCTTAAGGGAGCTACAAGAAACTGGGGAGGGACTTTATAGGGTGTCAGGTAGTGGTAGGACTAGGGGGGAATGGAANCTAGGACTGGGTGCTAGGTTGGCCTGGATGAGCTTGGAGGCCTCTTCCAACCTGGTTGATTCTATTCTATTCTATTCTATTCTATAAATGGGTAGATTCAGAATGGATGTGAGGAGGAAGTTCCTCAGCATGAGGGTGGTGAGAGCCTGGAAGGGGTTGCCCAGGGAGATGGTGGAAGCCTCATCCCTGGAGGTGTTTAAGACCAGGCTGGATGCGGCTCTGCACAACCTGATCTAGTGTGAGGTGTCTCTGCCCATGGCAGGGGGTTTGGAGCTAGATGATCCTTGTGATCCCTTCCAATCCTGTCTGATTCTATGATTCTATCATTCTCTATGTGGCCTCATTGAGACAGAGTATATGGGGAGGAGAACCTCTCTTGAATTCAACTCCCTAGAATTTAACTCCTGAGCACCCAAAAAGGGTGGAGGATCTGTTGGTTCTGTTCCACCTATAAACCTACACAGCTTCATCACCAAGAGAAGTATTTAAAACAACAGACAGCACTGATTGCCCCTGCTGCAAGTTTCATGGCTTCAGCAAAGTGACAAATGTGAGGAGCAGTTGGTGTGTGCCACGCTCTGCACATTGCACTGATTTTGTTCCCTCTAACATTTGAAGCTGACAAGATGGAAAACATCCTGTCCCTGTGCATACAAACGACCAGTTCAGCATGGGGGTGTTCTAACAGTTGAAATCAGTGCACATCTCACCTGGGGGAATAAAGTAGTGCTGTAGCCTAACTGTTTGAATTGAACCATCACAGTCTCACAGTATCATCAAGGTTGGAAGAGACCTCACAGATCATCAAGCCCAACCCTTCACCACAGAGCTCAAGGCTAGACCATGGCACCAAGTGCCACGTCCAATCCTGCCTTGAACAGCTCCAGGGACGGTGACTCCACCACCTCCCTGGGCAGCCCATTCCAGTAGCCAATGACTCTCTCAGTGAAGAACTTTCTCCTCACCTCAAGCCTAAACTTCCCCCGGCGCAGCCTGAGGCTGTGTCCTCTTGTTCTGGTGCTGGCTGCCTGAGAGAAGAGAGCAACCTCCTCCTGGCTACAACCACCCCTCAGGTAGCTGTAGACAGCAATAAGGTCTGCCCTGAGCCTCCTCTTCTCCAGGCTAAACAATCCCAGCTCCCTCAGCCTCTCCTCGTAGGGCTGTGCTCGAGGCCTCTCCCCAGCCTCGTTGTCCTTCTCTGGACACGTTCAAGCATCTCAATGTCCCTCTTAAACTGGGGGGCCCAGAACTGGACACAGTACTCAAGGTGTGGTCTAACCAGTGCAGAGTACAGGGGCAGAATGACCTCCCTGCTCCTGCTGGCCACACCATTGCTGATGCAGGCCAGGATGCCACTGGCTCTCTTGGCCACCTGGGCACACTGCTGGCTCATGTTCAGGCGGGTATCAATCAGCACCCCCAGATCCCTTTCTGTTTGGCTGCTCTCAGCCACTCCGACCCCAGCCTGTATCTCTGCATGGGGTTGTTGTGGCCAAAGTGCAGCCCCCAGCACTTGGACTTACTGAACACCCTCCCCTTGGACTCTGCCCATCTGTCCAGGCAGTCGAGGTCCCGCTGCAGAGCCCGTGTATATGCCTCTGTTTTTCTTCACTTGCAGCTTTCCCTCTCACAGATATTAAGGCAGACCTCTTTCCCCTT
This sequence comes from Tricholaema leucomelas, assembly GCA_013400475.1. Taxonomy (NCBI): domain Eukaryota; kingdom Metazoa; phylum Chordata; class Aves; order Piciformes; family Lybiidae; genus Tricholaema lacrymosa; species Tricholaema leucomelas. Next base: position 17,859 of record WAAF01003706.1, on the reverse strand, counting down.
GAGGTCAGGGCCAGCTTAGAAAGCTGCTTTAGGACTACAATGAATAAACTTTCAAAAAACACAAAGAAGAGAAAGAAATGGCAGCTCAGAGTCATCCATCATTTTCCCTTCACTTCTTCCTTCTCCCTACAGCTATTGCTGGAGCCCTTTATGAACCCCAAATGTTCCTTGCTCTTCTGTGGCAAGCACTTTGTGAATTGTTTATTAGCTTGGAAAACTGCTTCTGTCTCTCAAGACAGGTGCCAGTAGGAGCTATCTGGCATGAGTGCTCTGGGAAGAAAGGGCCTTTATGCCTTAGGAACCAATGAGCTATTCCAAATGATCCAGTGCTATGAACCATGCTGAACAGAAGACCAGCAAATGTTACCTTCCATCTCTTCTAGTGACTTTAGTGTTGTCTTCATTATCATCTTCTGCTCTCCCTTGCCAATTCACTCAGCACTTTGCCTCCTGTGCTGCATACCAGCTGACAGATGTATCCTTTTCGTTTCACATACTCTTAAAGCCTTGGGCACTGCTTTCTGGAGATATTTATACAGCTCTGGGACCCAGCTGCTAGAAAAGTAGTTTGTACTGAATATTTGTTGCATGTTCTACAAGCTCCCCCACACTCTGACTTTGCATAGATGAAAACAAAACAAAGGTGCTGATGCTTTGTATGTATTTTGTATGAAACCTCAGCAGCACACAGTGCAGCATTCTGGCAGCCTTTCAAAGGTTTGCTCCATAATGATGTGAATTGCTTCAGAAACAAATTTCATCTGTGCCACAGTGCCTTCAAAACATATCTACCACCAAGCTTCTTCATCTCCTGCAAGCAAAAAAGAGTCAGGGAACGTCTTCCTCCTGCACATTACAATATATCTCTGTGTCCTCAGCTCAGACACTGGGAGAGCAAGGACATCTGCAACCAGGCAGGCTGCTGAGCTCATTCCCCTGCTGTAGCCAGAAAGAGTACTCAGCCATGTGCTACTTCTGCTGGTGTAAAACTGGACTGTTCTGGAGTGTTGGAGTGAATCCAGAGGAGGCCACCAAGATGTTCAGAGGGCTGCAGCAGCTCTGCTATGAGGACAGGCTGAGAGAGTTGGGGCTCGGCAGCCTGGAGAAGGCTTTGAGGAGAATTTGGAGTGTCCTTCCAGTATCTGAATGGGGCTAAAGGAGGGCTTTGGAGGGACTATTGACAAGGTCTTGTAATGACAGGAGAAGGAGGAATGGGTTTAAACTGGCAGAGGGGAAATTGAAACTAGATGTTAAGTAAAGGGTTCTTTGCAGTGAGGGTGGTGAGACACTGGAACAGGTTCCCCAGGGAGGCTGTGGATGATCCCTCCCTGGAGGTCTTCAAGGCCAAGTTGGATGAGGCCTTGAGTTTTGAGGTCCCTTCCAACATAAACTATTCTATGATTCTATGATTCTATGAGGAGGAATGGATTTAAACTGACAGAGGAGTGATAGAATCTGGATGTTAGGAAGAAGTTCTTTCCAGTGATGGTGGTGTGTTATGGAGGCAGGAATTGATTTGGCCAAGTCCAGAACATGGTGAGACACTGGCACAGATTGCCCAGGGAGGTTGTGGAGCACAGAAGCACAGAATGGGATCACATTCTGTGCTTCTCTGCTCCATAACCTCCCTGGAGGTGTTCAGGACCAGGTTGGATGAGGCCCTGAGTGACCTGTTCAAGTGAGAGGTGTCCCTGCCTATGGCAGGGGGTTTGAACTGGATGATCTTTGACGTCCCTTCCAACCTGAACCATTCTGTGATTCTGTGTAATGACTTCCCCTTACAGACATGGGACACAGTATGGAACTGATACAAAGATCACTCATGCTTGGTTTGAAATGTTCTCTTTCCCCATGCCACTATTTCACTTTCACCTTACAGATATAGTGATTACCTGTGGAATAACCAGCTCCCAGCTCTGGCAGGCGAAGGTGCAAGAGTCTGAAGGCTCTTTTACTGAGTGTCTTATAGAACTGTAGCATTGGTCTGGCTGGAAAAGATCTCTAAGATCATCAATTTCAACCACAGACTCTAACACCACTATGGCCACTAAACCATACAGTAGAGTTCCCTGTTCACACATTTACCAAACACCTGTAGCCAGGTGGGGTTGGTCTCTTCTGCCAGGCAACCAGCAACAGAACAAGGGGACACAGTCTCAAGCTGTGTCCAGGGAAGATTCAGGCTGGATGTTAGGAGGAAGTTGTTGGCAGAGAGAGTGACTGGCATTGGAATGGGCTGCCCAGGGAGGTGGTGGAGTCACCGTGACTGGAGGTGTTGAAGCCAAGCCTGGCTGGGGCACTTAGTGCCATGGTCTGGTTGATTAGACAGGGCTGAGTGACAGGTTGGATTGGATGAGCTTGGAGGTCTCTTCCAACATGGTTGATTCTATGATTCTATGATTCATTTCCTCTTGTTCTGTCACCTGATGTAGGAGAGGCGGGACCAATGTCTACCCAGTTCCAACCTCCTTTCAGGGAGTCACAGAGAGCAATGAGGTCTCTCCTCAGCCTCCTCTTCTACAGACTAAGCAACCCCAATTCCCTCAGGTGTTCCTCAATTGCCCTGTTCTCCAGACCCTTCACCAGCTTTGTTGCCCTTCTCTGGACACCAGAACCTTAATGTCCTTCTTGGAGTGAGTGCCTCCACTCTGAACTCAGCATTCCAAGTGCAGCCTCACCAATGCTATGTACAGGAGGACAATCATTCCCCTGCTCCTCCTGGCCACCTTATTCCTGATATAGGCCTGGATGCTGTTAGTCTTCTTGGTCACCAGAACACACTGATGGATCACATCCAGACAGCTATCAAGAAACATCCTTTTCCACCAGAAAACTTTCCAACCACTCTGCCTCAAGCCTAGAGCATTGCATGGTGTTGGGGTGACCCAAGTGCAAGTCAGTGTGCCCCAAGTCTCACCACTGTTCTCTTATTTAGATGATCTGTGCAGAAAAAGCAATAAACAGGATGGTTGGGAAATGCCATAGCAGCACCCTCAAGGTAAAGCAGTTGCCCTTTGCTTCAGTTTCTAGGGCAGCCTTTGAATAAACATTAGGCATGGTGATTATGGAACATTTTATCAAGGATACATCATTTCCAGCATTCTTCCATGATGGTTTTTTTTTGAGTTCACATTAGCATAATAAGTTGCATTGTTGGTATCATTTCAGATGTTTTAAGGACATGGCTGGAGAACAAGAAGCACAGGCTGTAAAGTGTCTGATTGCTCCTCTTGCTTGCCATGACCCAGTAACATATTTCCCTTTACTCTGCTCTCCTGAGATCCCACCTGCAGTATTGTGTGCAGTTCTGGAGCCCCCAGCACAAGAAGGACATGGAACTGTCGGTGCAAGTCCAGAAGAGGCCATGAAGGCTGCAACAGCTTTGCTCTGAGGACAGGCTGAGAGAGTTGGGGCTCTGCAGCCTGCAGAAGAGAAGGCTTCCAGGAAACCTTGGAGTGGCTTTCCAGTATCTAAAGGGGGCTACAGGAGGGCTGGGGAGGGACTATTGACAAGGTCTGGTAATGACAGGATAAGGAGGAATGGGTTTAAACTGGCAGAAGGGACATTGAAACTGGATGTTAGGGAGAAGTTGTTTGCAGTGAGGGTGGTGAGACACCGGCACAGGTTGAGAGTGTTGGAACACTGGCACAGGTTGAGGGTGGTGAGACCTTGACATAGGTTGTCCAGGGAAGTTGTGGAGCACAGAAGCACAGAATGTGATCTTTGATCACATTCTGTGCTTCTGTGCTCCACAACCTCCCTGGAGATGTTCAGGACCAGGTTGGATGAGACCTTGAGTGACCTGTTCTAGTGAGAGATGTCCCTGCCTATGGCAGGGGGTTTGAACTGGCTGAGCTTTGAGGTCGCTTCCAACCTAAACCATTCTATGATTCTATGATTCTTCCCTTTCTGCCTTTGTTTGACTTGAAACACAAACCAGAAATGCTGCAGACTTTCAGAGCCACTTAGGCTCCCTGTTCAGGCTTTTGAGGCACACAGCAGCACGAGGCACATTCATGCAGAGTAAGTGCTCTTTGGAGTATTAGAAGCCACTTAATCTGTATAAACATGCTTCAGGTTGCTCAGTTTTTACAACACCTGGAGAAGCAACTGCAGTGGTTCAGAGAAGCAACTGCAGTGGTTCAGAGAAGCCTGTGATGGATTCTTTAACAGAAGAGATATAATCCATGATAAGTTTATCTTCTGAGTGGCTATTGTCAGAATCGTACTTGTTGAGGTTTTTGGTTTGTTTGGTTTTTTTCTGTTGTGTTTGGTACTTCATTGCACTGTGTTAATGCAAGTGACAAAGGGAATTTCCTTTTGTATACCCTATTACTTCAAAATTCTGCTTCTATCACTTGATTTAGAAGACAAACACAAGAGATGAGCAAGTGCTGAGCAGTTTTACTTTACCAATTCATGCAGCAGGAAGGATTTACAATTTTATGTACAAAACATAAGCAGTATTTGTTTTCTCACCTAGCTAAATAGCTTAGCCTGTGCATAGGACAGCTTACATTTTTCATACAATTATAGAACCATAGAACTGTTTCAGGTGGAAAAGGCCTCCAAGATCATTGAGTCCAACCATCCACCTAACACCACCATAGCCATTAAACCATGTCCCAAAGAGCAGCCCTGAGGAGAAGGACCTGGGGGGCTGGGTTGATGAAAAGCTCAACATGAGCCTGCAGTGTGCACATGCAGCCCAGACAGCAACCCTGTGCTGGGCTGCAGCAAGAGCAGTGTGGGCAGCAGGGCAAGGGAGGGGATTCTCCCCCTTTACTCTGCTCTCCTCAGACCCCACCTGGAGTACTGTGTGCAGTTCTGGGGCCCCCAGCACAAGAAGGACATGGAACTGCTGGAGTGGGTCCAGAGGAGAGCCACGAAGATGCTCAGAGGGCTGCAGCAGCTCTGCTATGAGGACAGGCTGAGAGAGTTGGGGCTCTGCAGCCTGGAGAAGAGAAGGCTTCGAGGAGACCTTAGAGTGGCTTTCCAGTATCTGAAGGGAGCCTACAGGAAGGCTGGGGAGGGACTATTGACAAGGTCTAGTAATGTCAGGACGAGGGGGAATGGGTTTAAGCTGGAAGAGGGGAGATTTAGACTGGATGTTAGGAGGAAGTTCTTTACAGTGAGGGTGGTGAGACACTGGCACAGGTTGCCCAGGGAGGTTGTGGATGCTTCCTCCCTGGAGGCATTTAAAGCCAGGCTGGATGAGGCCTTGAGCAGCCTGCTCTAGTGGGAGGTGTCCCTGCCTATGGCAGGGGGTTGGAGCTGGATGATCCTTGAGGTCCCTTCCAACCTAAACCATTCTATGATTCTATGATTCCATATCATTGAGTCCAACCATCCACCTATGACCACCATGGCCATTAAACCATGTCCCAAAGTGCCATATCATTGAGTCCAACCATCCACCTAAGACCACCATGGCCATTAAGCCATGTCCCAAAGTGCCATATCATTGAGTCCAACCATCCACCTAACACCACCATGGCCATTAAACCATGTCCCAAAGTGCCATATAATTGAGTCCAACCATCCACCTAACACCTCCATGGCCATTAAACCATGTCCCAAAGTGCCATATCATTAAGTCCAACCATCCACCTAACGCCACCATGGGCATTAAACCGTGTCCCAAAGTGCCATGGCCACAGGTTCCTTGAACACTTTCAGGAATGGTATCTCCACCACCTCCCTGGGCAGTCTGTTCCAATAGCTGACTACTCTTGCAGCAGAGAAATTGTTTCCAATATCCAACCTAAACCTCCTCTGGCATGACTTGAGGCTATTTCCTCTTGTTCTGTCTTGTTCAGATTTTAGGGAGAAGAGACTGACTCCTGCCTGTCTTCAACCTTCTTNCAAAGTGCCATGGCCACAGGTTCCTTGAACACTTTCAGGAATGGTATCTCCACCACCTCCCTGGGCAGTCTGTTCCAATAGCTGACTACTCTTGCAGCAGAGAAATTGTTTCCAATATCCAACCTAAACCTCCTCTGGCATGACTTGAGGCTATTTCCTCTTGTTCTGTCTTGTTCAGATTTTAGGGAGAAGAGACTGACTCCTGCCTGTCTTCAACCTTCTTTCATAGAGTTGTAGAGAGCAATGAACCTCCCCCCCTCAGCCTCCTCCAGACTAGACCACCCCAGTTCCCTCAACTGCTCCTGATCAGATGTGTTCTCTAGACCCTTCACCAGCTTTGTTACCCTTCTCTGGCCATGCTCCAGCATCTCAGTGTCCATCTTGTAGTGAGAGGTTGAACACTGAACCAAATGTTCAAGGTGCAGCCCCAATAGTGCCAAGTACAGAGGCACAATCACTGCCCTACTCCTGCTGGCCACACTATTCCTGATACATGCCAAGCTGCTGTTGGTCTTCTTGGCCTTTTAGTTTCCATTGACTCTGATTTTCATCTGCAGTGGAGCTGGAAAGAATGAGCTACAAGATAGGACCAAAACCATCATAGTAGGATGGTAGCTATTTTGCTTTTGGGGTTTACAGTGTCATTTAGTCTAATAACTCTTCATAGGATAGTTTAATTATAGCCAAAAATAGAAAGCATGGTTGCACTACACAGCTTTCCCAGAGGATGTCTTATGTATCCTGAGATAAATTTAAGCTCTATATTTAATATATTTGCAGCTGTAACTGTGTTGGCTTCTGAAATCCCTTCTCATTCAAATGCTTGCAGCAGCCTCTCCTTAGCAGAAACTGGAATGGACAAAACAGTCTTCATCAGGGAATGATGGCTCCAAAGATGGAAAGAAAACTGGAGACTGGATGTCCTCTGAACATCAGAAAGAGTTCAATACATAGGATTCTAATTGCAATTACATTTAGTAGTGACTTGGCAGTGAACAGCTGGACTTGGTGAGCTTAAAGGGTTTTTCCAACCTTTACGACTCTGCTCTGCTCCATCACAGCTTTTGAGTTGTATTATCAATGAGTGTCTGTCATGGGAATAAAAAAGCCTACACTGTGGTCCATCTCCAAGGATGATTGAGTAAATGTCAGGTTTGTGTCATTTCTGTCTACAACTACCTGAAGGGAGGCTGTAGCCAGGTGGGGTTGGGCTCTTCTCCCAAGCAACCAGCAACAGGACAAGTGGACACAGTCTCAAGTTGTGTCAGGGCAAGTCTAGGCTGGATGTTAGGAGGAAGTTGTTGGCAGAGAGAGTGATTGGCATTGGAAAGGGCTGCCCAGGGAGGTGGTGGAGATGTTATATCCCTGTAGATGTTAGAATAAAGCCTGGCTGGGGCACTTAGTGCCATGGTCTGGTTGATTTGCCAGGGCTGGGTGCTAGGTTGGCCTGGATGAGCTTGGAGGTCTCTTCCAACCTGGTTGCTTCTATGATTCTATAGTTCAAATGGATTTTGTGTTTTATTTAAAGAGGTGAGGTAATTAAGGTAGCTTTCTCAATTTTAAGGTACAGGTTGCATTGTTTATGAGTTGCACAGAAATGACTAATATATTTTTTTTTCACTGTAGTCTTGGATTTAGTTCCCTGGTTCAGAGCCAGTTGCAGGCACTGGCAATGTTAGATGACCTCTGTTGCACAGGGGTCTTGTTGCCAGAAGCTCAGTGCAGGAATGGACTTTAACATCTATTTATTTATTTATTTAGCATTGGATTTTACTCTGCTCTTGGTTTTATCATTCCTGATCTCTGGAAAGGTGCTTGATTGCCTGGATCATTGAATTTTGTCAGGCAAACCTGCTCCATTTTTTTCATGTTAAAAATGTTAGCCTGCTCTTCAGTGAGAACTGTTTTTCCTTTCAGAGCAAGTGATGCGTGAGCTCTGATCTTTTGCAGTTGAAGGAAGATGTTCTTTAAGCATTGATTTAGGGTCTGCCTTTGTCTTACTAATTTTTAATTGCGTGCAGTCAGACCTGATTAATCTGAATTAGTATGCAAAGCCCCTTTTAGAACTAAGTAAAATCAGATTAACAAGGAAAGGATACACACAAGGATGTGTTATAAGGTTGGTTAGAAGTGCAATCCTTCTTATTCTTAAACAGAATCTCACAGAATCAACCTGGTTGGAAAAGATCTCCAAGATCATCCGGGCCAACCTGTCACCCAACCCTTTGAATCAACCAAACCATGGCACCAAGTGCCCCATCCAGCCTCCCCCTAAACACCTCTGGGGACGGGGACTCCACCACCTCCCCAGGCAGCCCATTCCAATTCAGATCACCCTTGCTGTGAAGAACCTCTGCCCAACATCCAGCCCGAACCTGCCCTGGCACAGCTTGTTCCGTCCCTGGGTGCCTGGCAGAAGAGGCCAACCCCACCTGGCCACAACCTCCCTTCAGGGAGCTGCAGACAGCAATGAGGTCTGCCCTGAGCCTCCTCTTCTGCAGGCTGCACACCCCCAGCTCCCTCAGCCTCCCCCCCACAGGGCTGTGCTCCAGGCCCCCCCCCCCAGCCTTGGTGCCCTTCTCTGGACATGTTCCAGCACCTCAACATCTCTCTTAAATTGAGGGGCCCAGAACTGGACACAGCACTCAAGGTGTGGCCTGAGCAGTGTTGAGAACAGGGGCAGAATGACCTCCCTGGTCCTGCTGGCCACACTGCTCCTGATCCAGGCCAGGATGTCATTGGCTCAGACGTTGCTGTCTGAGCAGTTTATGTCTTCTAATTAGCTAGAGAGTTTTGCTGTCTTACAGAGCTTTAATTCTGTTTGACTTCTGAGTGAAGCACCTAGGCATCATCACAAGAGCATGCAATAAAATGCCTGTGTAGGATTTCATAACTGAAACTGGCCTTAGCAAGATCATTCAGCCAATGCTTTTCTCATCACAAGGGTGTTTAAAGAGGTGTCACTATGGGGCCATTTCAGAAGTCACTTTGCTTTTAAGCAGTGGCTGATGCAGCTTGATATGAATTAAGAGCAGCTGAAATCACTGAATCACAGAATGATGGAGGCTGGAAGGGGGCTCTGGAGATCATTTAGTCCAAGCTCTCTGCAACAACAGGGTCAGCTGGAGCAGGCTGCACAGCATGGCACCCAGGCAGGCTTTGAGTGACTCCAGAGGTGGACACTCCCACCTCCCTGGACAGCCTATTCCACTGCTCTGCCACCTTCAAAGTAAACAAGTTCCACCTCACGTTTAGATGGAACTTCCTATGTTAAGTCAGTGTCCTCTATCTCTTGTCCTGCACTGTGCACCACTGAAAAACCACCTGCCTCATCCTCCCGACGTGCACCCTTGAAGTATGGATAGGCATGGATAAGATCCCCCCTCAGTTTTCTCTAGGTTTAAACCCCCCAAGTCCCTTAGCCTTTCTTGATGAGAGTTGTTCCAGTCCCCTCAGCACCTTTGTAGCCCCTCATTGAGGATGAATTTCCAAGCCCTCACTCCAACATCTCCTTCCCTCTGCCTCCTGGACACCCACTTGTGTTATATTGGCTTTGGTGCTCGTTGGAGACAACATCTCAGCTGACTCGAGAGGCAGAAAATAACCTCTCCTATTCCTGCCACCTCACTACACAGCCAAGTGCTGAAATTGATGGGATGGAATGGAGAGGGTAAGTGTGTAGTGAGGTGGCAGGAATAGGGGAGGAAAGAAGAAAAAAGGAGGCAAAATTTCCATCTTTTAGATGCTGTGGAACATTTGCTGGATCAGCCATAGTGTGGGACTGTGCCCTAAGGAAGCCAGTGTCAAGTCTGCAGCTCAGCACCATGCTTGAGCATTCAGTTTACCTTGCAGGAGCATAGGAGCATAGAATCATAGAATCATAGAATCAGTCAGGGTTGGAAGGGATCACAAGGATCAGCCAGTTCCAACCCCCCTGCCATGCCCAGGGACACCCTACCCTAGAGCAGGCTGCCCACAGCCTCAGCCAGCCTGGCCTTAAACCCCCCCAGCCATGGGGCCTCAACCCCCTCCCTGGGCAACCCATTCCAGCCTCTCACCACTCTCATGCTCAACAACTTCCTTCTCACCTCCAGCCTGACTCTCCCCACCTCCAGCTTTGCTCCATTCCCCCCAGTCCTGTCACTCCCTGACAGCCTAAAAAGTCCCTCCCCAGCTTTTTTGTAGGCCCTCTTCAGATAGTGGAAGGCCACAAGAAGGTCCCCTGGGAGCCTCCTCTTCTGCAGCCTGCACAGCCCCAACTCTTTCAGTCTGTGCTCACAGCAGAGCTGCTTCAGCCCTCTGAGCATCCTCCTGGCCCTTCCCTGGACACACTCCAGCAACTCCACATCCTTCTTGTAATAGGGGCTCCAGGGCCTGACTTCAGTCAGCTGGATTTAAGTGTGTGCTTTAAGCAGAGGCAGACTCCACAAATGGTTGTGGCATCGAAGTAAAACATCTCCTGACTCTGCACCAACATTGCATCTCCACACATATGGCCCTGCCTCGGGGTGAGCAGGAAACTGCCCTGGGCTTTGGCTAAGAGGAGCAAACATGCTCTCCTCTGGGCAGAGGCCACAGGTATGCAGAGCCCCCCATAGGTACAGCTGCCTTTTCAGCTGCTCCACAGGTCTTTCTGTTTGGTAGAACTGCACAGAACCATAACTCTGCCTCTCCTCTCTGGGTCTCCTCTGTGTTTCTAAACCAAAACAGGGCATGTTGCTCTGCTGGGGAACAACAATCAAAAAGCTTCTCAGACACAATGGAAAAAGGCTACTCTAGCAGGACATGGGTTATTTTCATGTGAAATGACAAAAACTCATCCAGCAGGGGACAATGAAGGCTTTGTACTTGACTAACCCACATCCTATTTACACTGCTTTTTGCCCTGATGCATTTCCGTACAATTAAGTATAAATGACTCAAATGCATCAAGAAGGCATTAACTGGCAAGTGATAGGGGATCTGGCTACCACACTGACATGCTGCCAGAAAGAAAGAAGAAAGAAGCTTGTGGAGAAGATGTAAAAATACCTGTGAGTGCAAAAAGCCAACAGCCACAGGAATGAACCCAAGGGAAAGCTAAGTCCAACTCTGCGACTTGGCTTAGATCAGAGAACAGTAGCAACATGATGAGGTTCCCCACATGGGATGATTTCCATGGGTCTTTCATGGAGCTTCATTTTAGTCAGGCTTAAGCTGAATTGCCTGGGCAGGCAGGTGGAGATTTGATATGGTTGTTTGGAAGCTGCAGGAACCCAGATGAGCAGAAACCACGACCATGTTGGTGTGCTGGCCACATCTCTTCCAAAATGAAAGGCCTAACGCTGCAAATCTCTGCCTCTCTGGGAGGACAATTTGCTTAGCTGGGATCTAAGTCAGGAAAGCTCATTGCCTTTTCTTTTTCCCCCCTCTTTTTTTAAATCATGGAATCACAGAATCAGTCAGGGTTGGAAGGGACCACAAGGATCAGCCAGTTCTAAGCCCCCTGCCATGCCCAGGGACACCCTACCCTAGAGCAGGCTGCCCACAGCCTCAGCCAGCCTGGCCTGAAACACCTCCAGCCATGGGGCCTCAACCACCTCCCTGGGCAACCCATTCCAGCCTCTCACCACTCTCCTGCTCAACAACTTCCTCCTCACCTCCAGCCTGACTCTCCCCACCTCCACCTTTGCTCCATTCCCCCCAGTCCTGTCACTCCCTGACAGCCTAAAAAGTCCCTCCCCAGCTTTTTTGTAGCCCCCTTCAGATCCTGGAAGGCCACAAGAAGGTCACCTGGGAGCCTCCTCTTCTGCAGCCTGCACAGCCCCAACTCTTTCAGTCTGTGCTCACAGCAGAGCTGCTGCAGCCCTCTGAGCATCCTCCTGGCCCTGCTCTGGACACACTCCAGCATCTCCTCATCCCTCTTGTCCCAGGGGCTCCAGAACTGGATGCAGTACTCCAGGTGAGGTCTCAGCAGAGCACAGTAGAGGGGCAGAATCACCTCCCTGACCTGCTGGCCACACTTCTCCTGATATAGTCCAGGCTCTGCTTGGCTTTCTGGGCTGCAAGTTCACACTGCTGGCTCATGTTGAACTTCTCATCTACCAGCACCCCCAAGTCCCTCTCCTCAGGGCTTCTCTCCAACCACTCACTGCCTAGCCTGGATTTGTGCTTGGGATTGCCTCGACCCAGCTGCAGGATCTTGCACTTGGTCTTGTTGAATCTCCTGAGGTTGTCTTGTGCCCACCTCTGCAGCCTGTCCAGGTCCCTCTGGATGGATCCCTGCCCTCCATCTTTTTACTTTGCTATTTCTTAGGACTGTATTCCCCATTCATTTCTTGTAGGGCTGTAGAATTTCAACAATGATCACATTATTGGTCAAATCCAGGCTCTCTTTCCCATCTCCAGGAAAAAAAAAAGAAAAGAGAAGAGGAAAAAGAACAAAAGAAAGGCTGTGCAGTCCCTTAACGATCTGCTCTTGCACTTCTGAACTTTGGCTGTCAGGCTGCTGGCTGCAGTGTTTTTCAGGAGGGAATATACATCTGGCCATTTCAGTGCTGTTCTGCTTGCCCTCAGTTCTCTTCCTTCATTCTGGATAAATAAAAAGATTAATTCCCACACATTCCTGAAACTCTGCTTGGCTCTAAATTAGATCAAGTTGGGAGTTTTGCTCATTACAGCTCTTCTTCCCTGCCGGCAGAGAAAGCCTTGGCTTTGTCACTTGTCTTCTGCTTGTCCTCCTGTCTTTAAAATTCAATTGTAAATCCCACATGAATCATAGAATAGAATCACAGAATGTACTGCTTTGGAAGGGACCTTTAAAGGTCATCTTGTCCAACCCTCTCTGCAGTGAGCAAGGACTTCCACAGCTAGATCAGGTTGCCCCATCAAGCCTCAATGTCTCCAGGGGTGGGGACTCCACCATGACCCTGGGCAACCTGTTCCAGTGTTCCACCACCCTCATAGTCAAGACCTTCTTCATAATGTCCAATCTAAATGTATTTTTCTCTAGTTTCAAACCATTGTCTCTTGCCCTAGTGCTACAGGACCTTGGAAAAAGCTCCTCCCCAGCTTTTCTGTAGCCCACTTCTGGTATGGGAAGGCTGTTATAAGATCATAGAATCAGTCAGGGTTGGAAGGGACCACAAAGATCATCTAGTTCCAGCCCCCTGCCATGGGCAGGGACACCCTACCCTAGAGCAGGCTGCCCACAGCCTCATCCAGCCTGGCCTTAAACACCTCCAGCCATGGGGCCTCAACCACCTCCCTGGGCAACCCATTCCAGCCTCTCACCACTCTCATGCTCAACAACTTCCTCCTCACAGCCAGGCTGAATCTCCTCACCTCCAGCTTTGCTCCGTTCCCCCCAGTCCTGTCACTCCTGGAGAGCCTAAAAAGTCCCTCCCCAGCTTTTTTGTAGGCCCCCTTCAGACACTGGAAGGCCACAAGAAGGTCACCTGGGAGCCTGCTCTTCTCCAGGCCGAACAGCCCCAACTCTTTCAGTCTGTGCTCATAGCAGAGCTGCTGCAGCCCTCTGAGCATCCTCCTGGCCCTTTTCTGGACACCCTCCAGCATCTCCACAGCCTTCTTGTCTCCCTGAATCTCCCTGCAGTCTTCTCTTCTCCAGGCTGAACAATCCCAACTCTTCCAGCCTGCATTTGTAGCAGAGGTGCTGCAGAACTCTGATCATTTTTGTGGCTCTTCTCTGGTCCCACCTCATTAGGTCCACATCCCTCTTACGCTGAGAGCCCCAGAGCTGGACACTACTCCAGGTGAAGTCTCACAAGAGCAGAGTGGAGTGGTGCAATCACTTCTTTCGACCTGCTAGCCACAGTGAGCATCACTGAACCAAAAATCAGCTTATTGAGACCATTTAAGATGCTTCTTACTGTAAAAGATATCCAAACAAACACACATTACTTCTAGACAAGCCCTTGTACTGTCACATCTAAGTTTTAGATGCATAGAAAATACTGTGGTTGGAAAGCTGATGGAGGGCAAATTTTAAATGGCTGCTTTGCTCATTTGAAGAGCAAATCCTCATTGCAGTGTGCCAGTGTCACTTCAGCTTTGTGTGCCCTCCCCTTCAAGAAGAATTCCTCCTTCTCTTTGTGTGGGTGCATTCTGTTCCCACCATGTTTGTCATACATATGTACTTGCATTTCAGATGCATGAAAAGCTATACATAGGATGAATCATCTGTTTCATAAACTCCACTCTGCTGTTGGCAGTACCTATAAAAACAATGTGACAGGCAGACCTCAGATTGTCTATCCACCAGCTATTGTGAAGATCTGATGGCTTGAAATTGTGTCAGATGAGGTTTGGGTTGGATATTAGGATAAATTTCTCTCCTGTAAGAACAGTCAAGCATTGGAACAGGCTGCTGAGGGAGGTGGTGGAATCACCATCCCTGGAGCTGTTAAAAAACGTGTGGATATGGCACTCTGGAATATGGTTTAATGGCCATGGTGGTGTTGGATTGATGGTTGGACTCGATGATCTTAGAGCTCTTTTCTAACCAAGACAATTCTATGATCCTCTGATTCTATGACAATCAACCTGTGAAGTTCAATCTTCACCTCCTTGGCTGGAAACCTGTCCCTGGAAGCCAGAGGGAATACAGACACACAGGAAGCTGAAGGTTCAATAGATCTGATTTTTCAGTAACCAGGAATATGTGTTTCATACCAGGTCTTTAAAAATGCTTAGTCAGTCCTCTCTTTCTGCTTTATAGAATCACAGAATGGTTTAGGTTGGAAGGGACCTCAAGGATCATCCAGCTCCAACCCCCTGCCATAGGCAGGGACACCTCCCACTAGAGCAGGTTGCTCAAGGCCTCATCCAGCCTGGTCCTGAACACCTCCAGGGAGGCTGTGGTGCACAGAAGCACAGAATGTGTTCTTTGACCTTTGATCAGATTCTATGCTTCTGTGCTCCACAACCTCCCTGGGCAACCTGTGCCAGTGTCTCACCATGCTCACTGGAAAGAACTTCTTCCTAACATCCATGTTCAATCTCCCCTCGGACAGTTTAAATCCATAATACTTATTCCTTATATTGCAGGAGCTCCAGGCTGGGCAATTTTGCATAGAGTTATAGAATCATTATGGTTGGACAAGACCTCTAAGATCACTAAGTCCAACCATTAACCCAACACTACCATGGCCACTAAACCATGGCCCAAAGTGCCACGACCACACGGGTTTTGAAGACCTGCAGGGATGGTGACTCGACCACCTCCCTGGGCAGCCCCTTCCAATACCTCATNATCTTGCTTTCTAACCTCACCCTCCCTTTGCTTGGCTGCTTCACCTTGCTTTTTAACCCTCTTGGCCGAACCTCCATTCTTCCTTGGGACTAGGGTAAGGTTGAGAGGGGTAGGGGGAAGGTGAGGGGTGGTTTGAGAGCCCCTCCTGGGGACTCAGGTTTCTGGGAGGGGAGTTGTGTCTGTATTACCTTTTTACCTTGTATATTTCTGTCTATATCTGTATATACTGTAAATATCTGCTTGTACATTGTGCCAGCTGTAAATATAAGCTTCATTCAAATTTCCAGAGCTGACTGAGTCTAGTCTGGGTGATTTCTAAATTGTGGGGGGGTGGGGAATACCCAAACCATCACACTATTGCTAATCAATTATGAGAAGAGAACAACCATCACCTCACTCCAATCTCCTTTCAGGGAGTTCTGAGAGCAACGAGGTCTTTCCTCAACCTCCTCTTCTCCACACTAAACCACCCCAGTTCCCTCCCAGACCTATACTGCAACCTCTTCACCAGCTTCATTGCCCTTCTCTGGACCCACCTGAGGCCATTTCCTCTTCTCCTATCACTTGGTACAAGAGACCAACATCCACCTTGCTACAACCTCCTTTCAGACCACTCTGATGTTCACAGGCTCACAGGATGTCAGAGGTTGGAAGGGACCCAAGGAGATCATTGAGTCCAACCCCCCTGCCACAGCAGGACAATCCTATCTAACACAGATCACACAGGAACACAGCCAGACAGGCCTTGAAAGGCTCCACAGAAGGAGACTCCACAACCTCTCTGGGCAGCCTGTGCCAGTGCTCTGGGACCCTTGCAGTCAAGAAGTTCCTTCTTGTGTTGAGTCAGAACCTCTTTTGCTGCAATTTACACCCATTGCTCCTTGTCCTATCCCAGGGAGCAGTGAGCAGAGCCTGTCCCCCCACCTCCTGGCAGCCCTCAGATACTTATAAACATTTATCAAATCCCCTCTCAGTCTTCTCTTCTCAGACTGAAAAGCCCCAGGTCCCTCAGCCTCTCATCAGCCATGCCCTCCAGTCCCCTCATCATCCTCCTAGCCCTCTGCTGGACCCTCTCCAGCAGATCCCTGTTGTTTAGAAGCTTTGCTGCTTTGTAAAGCTTGCAACCTGTCCAGTAGTTTCCTGATGGGTTTGGTATGCTCCTGCAGATGGGCAGGCACACAGGAGGACTCTTTCCTCCATATCAATCTAGATGGTCACAGAGGAGCCTCACTGAAAGAACCCTTCAATCGATGAAGATGTTCCTGCGATACCCAGTGAAGGCAGGCTGATGTTTTTTTGTTGACAAAGCGTAGTGGCAAAGGATTGTGTTAAGTTCCACACTTCTTTTACCAGGAAGAAAAAAAAAAAAAAGCATTTTAGAGTATTTTCCTTGTGCAAGCTTTCTTCAGAGAGGTGCTAAAACACCAAGAGTGGCCAACACAAAGTGGCTGAACCACAAGACAAACTGGCTTTGTGAAACGAAGCAATTAGTGCTGTGAACAAGGAGCCAAGGAAACTACCTTAGCACTTTTCTATCTCTTTTATCCCCTTGCAGAAGTGCTAAGATGATCTGAGTGGGCAGAGTGGATGCAGGGATTTTGGTTATCACTAGAGCAGTCAGACCATGTTCTATCAGCTATAAAATCATAGGAACAATAATAAAGTAACTTCCAAAGAACCTCTGGGAGTTTGTACAAAGCTTTACTTAACATGACAAAAATGTCAAAGTGATGCTGAGCTCAGCTCCCAGAAAAGTAAAGCTTGTGTTGATGGTGAAACCATATCATTTTCTCTTTAATTGTGATAAGCCTTACAAGAAAGTCAAAATAATGTTGAGTTCACCTTCCAAAAAGAATGAAAGTTGTAATTACTATGAAATGACGTGAAACTTTATGTGATTTTGTATGGCATGGTTTATGATCACAACCAGGAGACCAAGGGAGGTTCTCCTCCCCTTCTGCTCTGCCCTGGTGAGATCTCACGTGGAATACTGTGCTCAGTTTTGGGCTCCCCAGTTCAGGCAGGACAGGGATCTACTGGAAAGAGTCCAAGAGGGCTGTGAAGATGATGAAGGGGCTGGAGCACTGCCCTGTGAGGAAAGGCTGGAGGGACCTGAGGCTTTTTGGTTTGGTGAAGAGAAGGCTTAGAGGGGATCTAATCAATGTTTATAAATATCAAGAGGGAGGGGACAAATTCTGCTCAGTTGTGTCCTGTGATAGGAAAAGGGGCAATGGATATAAATTACAGCACAGAAAGCTCTGCCTCAATGTGGGGAACAACTGCTTTACTGGAAAGGTCCCAGAGCACTCTCACAGCTCCCCAGAGAGGTTATGGAGTCTCCTTCTCTGGAGCCTTTCAGGGCCTGTCTGGATGTGTTCCTGTATGACCTGTGCTAGATTATCACAGTATCACAGTCTCACAGTATCACCAAGGTTGGAAGAGACCTCACAGATCATCAAGTCCAACCCTTTACCACAGAGCTCAAGGCTACACCATGGCACCAAGTGCCATGTCCAATCCTGCCTTGAACAGCTCCAGGGACGGCAACTCCACCACCTCCCTGGGCAGCCCATTCCAGTAGCCAATGACTCTCTCATTATGATCCTGCTCTGGCATGGGCGACTGGACCCAATGGTCTATGGAAGTCCCTTCCAACCTCTAACATCCTGTGATTCTGAGATCCTGCATGATCCTTGCTATCAAGTCCTATATTTGGGATGCTATGCTGGACCTAGTCCTCACCA
>WAAF01003705.1:66695-80347 GCA_013400475.1 Tricholaema leucomelas | reverse complement strand
TTATACTGGGTGTGAAAACCCAGCCAATCACTAGCCCAATTTCATTGGCTTCCACACGGCTCAGCCTATGTGCAGAAGAGGCACTTTTGCTGCCCCTCTTCAAGCCTGCAGGGGAAGCAGGTTGCTGCACCTTTCTTCTCCCATGGAGTGAGAGGGAGAAGAGAGGAATTTGGGGTATCCCAGGACACCTACCTTTACACAAGTAAGTATTTTCTTTCTTCTGCCCCTTTTTTCTGAAATTCCTGTCTCTGCTTAGTGGCATTGTTTATGAGGACAGGCTAAACCTTTCTGTGCTTGCAGACAGTCTTAGGCTTTGAGCTATCTTTCTCGTTTATTTGGGAAGCCCCATCTCAAATCATAAATATTTATTGAAACCAGTTGTGAATGATCTTTCAGAGTATTTTGCTTGTATTTTTCCTGCATTCTGAGAGAAATCACATAGGAGTTTTTGTTTCCACATGCCATTCTGTCTTAATAAGACAAAGTATTTATGATTGCATTCAGAGGCTTTTTAGTAAGGGGTCTGCCAATTTATCGCACTACATTACCAGAAGGGTTAGATGTTTCATGTGTTTATCAGAATTAGCTCTTTAAAATTTATCTGTGAATCTTTTGCCTAATTTTGTGTTCAGATCTCATTTTGGTGTCATAATCTACAGAAATGTTGCATACAGTAAGATCCCTAAGATGATAGAATTGACAAGCAATCTTTAGACCTAATGCTGTCCAACCTCCTCCTCAAGGTAATGTCCCTTTATCGTTGGAGCAGGTTGCTCAATACTGTATTCAGTTTGATCCAGTGATGGATGTCCCAATGCTTGTCTGTTCTGGTGTTGAAAAGCTTTTGATGTGTATTTCTGCGTTTGCATCTCAGAATGTTAGGGGTTGGAAGGGACCTCAAAAGATCATCTAGTCCAACGTCCCCTGCTAAAGCAAGATCACCTAGAGTAAGTAGGTCACACAGAGAAGTACCCAGGTGGGTTTGGAATGTCTCCAAAGGAGAGACTACACAACTTCTCTGGGCAAACTGTTGAATGCTCTGTCACCCTCACAGTCAAGAAGTTTTTCCTTATATGGAACTTAGGCTGCACCCTTTGCCCCTTGTCCTATCATTGGACAACACTGGGAAGAGCCTGACTGTCCTCCCAATACTTGCCCTTCACATATTACAAACATGAATGAGGTCAGCCCTCAGTCTCCTCTGCTACAAGCTAAAGTAATTCCTTGAAAAAGCATGAGTTGGCCCTGCTGAAGTCTAGTGTTGTGATCCTGCTTGGTATGCTGTTCCTACTGCACCAGATCCTGAGCTCCACCATCTCATGCTCCCTGCAGCCAAAGCTGTCCTGCAGACGATGTTCAAACCTGTCTCATTTCTGCTTCTGGCAGTTGCTTGTCATCTCCCCACCATGCACACTGTGAAAAGCCTGACTGTATCACCTTAATAACCTTCTTGTAGGTTTTGGATTCTGAAAGCCTTTTCTCCTCGAAACAAGCAAACCCCAAAAGAAAAGTGCAAAAGCAATTGCAGTTCCTAGGTGATTTAGCTGGCTGTACCTACAGTACATACGCTGCTGAAGGATTCCATTACTATTGATAATATTCCGTCAAAACCTGGCAACAGAGGGATCCAGCTCAGGTGTATTTGCTCCATGCTTCAGTAATACTCATATCTGAGCTTTCTGCTGTTTGGGATAGCCAGCTTCTTCATGCTGTATAGTAGCAAGCTGGCTATTACTGAGATAGGAGTTTCCAAAATCCTCCTTTTTCGTAAGTGTCAGTCTAAATCATGAAGAGCGGATTAAAAGTTTGAAGTGGCTATTTCATTTGGAAATTTGTATTACTGAGTTCTTCCCTAGACTTCAGGATTTAGAAATAGGTAATGACATTGGTCGAACCAAAACCTAAGTTATTAACATTGTCTTTGATTTGGGATCTGCTTTGTTATATCAGCTTTTACCAGCCATGAAAATTGTTCAGGTGTTAGCCTTAGCTTTCCAACCTCCTGTAAGATTCTCAACAAGGATTTTAATAATGCTGTAATCATAGAAAAGGTTGGAAAAGACCTCCAAGATCATCCAGTCCAACCTAGCAACCAGCCCTATCCAGTCAACTAAACCATGGCACCTAGTGCCTCATCCAGTCTTTTCCTGAACACCCCCAGGGATGGTGACTCCCCCACCTCCCCGGGCAGCCCATTCCAATGCCAATCACTCTCTCTGGCAAGAACTTCCTCCTAACATCCAGCCTATACTTCCCTCGGCACAACTTGAGGCTGTGTCCCCTTGTTCTGTTGCTGGTTGCCTGGGAGAAGAGACCAACCCCCACCTGGCTACAGCCTCCCTTCAGGTAGTTGTAGCCAGCAATGAGATCTGCCCTGAGCCTCCTCTTCTCCAGGCTAAACAACCCCAGCTCCCTCAGCCTCTCCTCATAGGGTTTGTGTTCCAGGCCTCTCACCAGCTTCGTTCCCTTCTCTGGACATGTTCCAGCACCTCAACATCTCTCTTGAATTGAGGAGCCCAGAACTGGACACAGTACTCAAGGTGTGGCCTGACCAGTGCTGAGTACAGGGGAAGAATAACCTCCCTTGTCCTACTGGCCACACTGTTCCTGATCCAGGCCAGGATGCCATTGGCTCTCTTGGCCACCTGGGCACACTGCTGGCTCAATTCTTCAGATTGTTAACTTACTCTTTTATGCTTGATGATCCCATCTATCCTTCAGTGTTTTATGGAAGGTCAGCTCATCCACATATCTGACATACACATCAAATTCAAATTTGTGTCATTCAGCTGTAGTGCCTTAATTCTCTTATGTTAGCAGTCCCATGAGGTCCAGACTAGTAAAGCAGACCATACTGGGATTGCAGAGAAAGGAAACATTTCAGTCTGCATGCACATTTTGTCCTCCAGTTAGTAAGTCCAGCGCTAGATTTTCTGACCACTCTCATTCAGGGTCATGAAAAGTTTGTGTTTAGTGTCACTTCAGAGCTGAGCTGTAGATAAAGTTCTAATGAGTGTTATTGATCTTCTGTCCATTTTTTTCTGGTTTGCTGGCATTACAAATAAATGTTTTCCTTTCACCTGGGACCACTACATATTTATTCTACGTTTGAAACTTTAATGTATAAGAAACAGATTTAGTATATACATCAAAACCAGTCAGCCTACATTAGTATATGTTGCAAATAAAATTTAAGGGAAAAAAAACACCCACAACAATAACCAGTTACAAAACAAAGGCACATAACAAGGATGTATTTGTGCCAGTGCCAGCATTTTAGTATTTTCTGTGTAGCAGAATAACATCTGAGGCTCTGGGAGTGACCAAGATATGCTAACAAATGCAATTGTGTTAGTTTGAGGTTTGGTTACAGTTTTAGATGGGGGTTTGGGTGTTGGTTTATTTTTTGTTTGGTTGGTTTACATTTGTTGGTACATTTTTGTTGGTTTATTGGGGTATTTTTTAGTTATTTTTTTAAATATTAAGAAATTCACCTTGGTGTAATACATAATTATTATAAAGACATTGAATAATTCTTTTTTTTATTCATTTTGTTTGATTTGCACTTGGAATCTGTTCAGAATACAGCATGAGCCAGCCTTTTTTAACCTCAAAAGAGTCCATGTTCTAAAGGCCTTTGTGCTCTTAAAAGCAGATGAATAAAGAGTTTGTGTCTCCAGGAGCAATACTTTCTAGAGCAATTAATCCTCTTTTGCTTGACAGACACTGATAGCGTTTACATCTTTGAGGAGCTTTTTGCTGCCTGGTAAATGCAGCGAAGCACCAAAATATATTGCCTTTCTTTTGGATAAGTAGAACCAGAGATTAGGGAAGAGTGATCATAACTCACAATTTCTTTCTCTGCTGGCAATCTTAAGTGGAGATGGTACTCACTGCAACAGATGCAGAGCAGACACTTGTGTTTATTAACAAAGCTGTGCAATTCAGTGAAGTGGCTACATGTTATTTAGATATTTTCTTTGTGTAATGATTCTGTGATTCATTGCTTTTGATATTCTGCAGTGTGAAAAGAGGCTTTGAGAGGATAGTGGTAGAATATGGATACTTGCATCTAAGGGTAAGAATTCCTATACCTGCAAAAATACACTGATTTTTCATGTTTGTTTTATTTACCTCTACTTTCCCTTCAAACCCCAGCAAACTAGGCCAATACTCTCTGCAAGGTCAGATTTCACAAAGCAGTACCCAGACAGTAATTTTGCCTCTTACCCACAAAGCTAGGTGACCCCTTGGGCTATTTGTTCTCAGAATGATAGTGGGTTGCCACCCAACCAGCTCTTCTCCCAGTGTGATGCTTGTGCAGAAGCATAGGATGACAGCAGACCACACAGGAACTGAGGACTTTACCTGCATTCATTTGTCAGCAGGTGAGTACTGAGCAAGAAGGCTCTAGCTGGAGAGCCAATCAAGGGCATGACAACAATGAAACAGCCACAGCAACTGAAGCAAATGAAAAAGGAGTCCAAAGCAAGAATTTTTGTACTGTTATATTTCACTGCAAAACACAGCAAGTAACATCTAATACCTTATTGGTTTATAGTACTGACTGATGATAGACTGAGAGTTTCTGGAGAAAGGGAATGAACCCAAAGCTAGAAATATTCTACCTTCAAAACAGGTTTACTATGATAGCATTGCCCACCAGGACTGCCACATTTCCCACTTCAGTCTAGGTTCTAAATTCCAGTATTTTTCAAAGAGATACTGCATTTACAGTAAAGCCCAGAGACTTGTCTCACTTCCCAGGTTGGATCTGTATGTCCAAGTTGTCATAAACTTGTCTATTGTTAGAGTTATGTCCATTATTTACACATTTTCCTCTCATTTGTTTCAAACTATGTCCCTACTTTTTATATTGGGGGGAAAAAAACAAGCCCCCCCAAAAATCTGACTGATGAGCTCTTTGACTAGGTGGATATGAGCACTGAGTTTCCAGAGTGAATGAGCATCCCACTGTAGAGCAGGAAGTCCTCAGCCCCACAAAGACAGATGTCCTGGAGGTTCCCGTGTACTCCAGAAATTTCCTCTCCTTCTGTGGTTTGAATGGGAGAGGAAAAAGGTGCAAACAGACCTGTTTCACCCCCACTGCCCTGCAGGCATGAAGGGGGGGGGCATGGCACAAGGGGTGCCCCGTGCCGGGCCCGCGCTGCACTCGGCTGAGGATTGGCTGTGTGCTTTTCACGCCTAGGAAGTGGTAACTCAGCTCTTTGTCCAGGAAAGGGTATAAATATCGAGGGGTTCCCGCCTTGGGGTGCTCCTGCCATGGAGTTTGCCCCCACTTTGGATTGTGTTCCCGCCTTGGTGTGCCTGCTTGGAGTTCTTCTCCCCCCCCTCGCCTGGATAGCTTCTATGCAGTGAGCCTTTGATGCTCGGAAGACAAGTTCTGAAAGACTTCACCTTAAGCACCTTATTGTGTGGCTTAATGACCCTGAAGGTTTGAGAAAAGGCCGTGGGACAGCCCTTTGAATCGTCCTTCTTTTCAAGCCAGAGCGCCCTGCCGTGAGTAGCTTTCGGCTCAGCCTTATTTTGATAGTGGGGAACGCTATATTTAATAGCTCAAGCCTTTTCCAGCTCCTGACTTCAAATTAGTCAAGTTTACCTGTGGCATCCTATTGTGTAGATATTCTCAACCAACTAAGAACGAACCTGCTAATTAAACCTGAATTATCTTCTGTATATAGTTTTGGGGGCAGGTTGTTGGGAAAATAAAATAACTCTATTTGTATAAATTCCTGACTCAGCCTAATTAATTCCTGCCTCCATAACAACAGAGCCTTATCTTTCCTTAGTGCTTAGGAGAGATGGTGTGCAAGTACAGCCAATATTTCCAGTAGGTAATGATAAGAGCAAAGGCATTATATATATTTTAAAAAACAAACAAACAAACATCCTTCTCTTGACTGCCATAACATTCAAAAACATGAAAACCTTTACTTTGATTTCTCTTTACAGTGACAAAATTTCATCTGTCAGCATTCTTCACTGGTTTTAGGACTGGAGAATTGTTTGGTGCTTATGGCAATAACTATGCTGTTTGAACAAAGAGAGGGGTTTTTTGTCATGTTGACTGAACCTTCACAGGATATGCCAAACTGTGCAAACAAGATAAAGTCTGAGGTCATATCTAGCTCATTCATAGCTAACTCTGACAATCTCGTCCGTATTTCTGCCCAAAACCAGATACCTTGCCTACTGAAGCTGGCTGGGAAGAGATGGAAGAGACCTCAATAACTTCCTTGTTGCACAGCTGTGTTGTTTCCAACCCCCTGCCTGCTGTATCACTTATCAATACCAGTTACATAATGGTCAGTGGAATTTTTTTATGTATGTGGGGCATTGACTCTGGCTGGATGCTAGATGCCCGCAAAAGCTACTCTGTCACACCCCTTGGCAGCTGGACAGCAGAGAGAAAATGCAATGAAAGGCTCATGGGTTGAGATAAGAGCAGAGATCATTCACCGATTAANGTGAGGGGTGGTTGAGAGCCCCTCCTGGGGACTCAGGTTTCTGGGAGGGGAGTTGTGTCTGTATTACCTTTTTACCTTGTATATTTCTGTCTATAACTGTATTTACTGTAAATACCTGCTTGTATATTGTGCCAGCTGTAATATAAGCTTCATTCATATTTCCAGAACCATCTGGGTGATTTCTAAAGTGTAGGGGGGCAGGGGACAACCAAACCATCACACAGGCAAAATAGGCTCAGCTTGGGAAAAGTCAATTCAGTTTGTTGTCAGTCAAATCAGAGTAAATAAAAACTAAATCTTAAAACATTTTCACTCCACCAATTTCTTCCTTTCAGGCTTAACTTTGTTCCCAATTTTCTCTGCTAGCTCTCTGCCAGTGTCACATTGGGTTGGGGTACAGCAGTTGCAGTCATTCAGTCAGATGTTTCTGCTGCTCCTTTCTCCTCAGGGGAAGGACTCCTCACACTACTCTGCTGCTCCAGTGTGAGGTCCTTGCCATGGTAGGCAGCTCTGCACAATCTTCAATGTGAATGCTCCTTTTTAAACATGATATAATAGATGTACCACCACCACTGCTGATGGGCTTGACCTTAGCCAACAGTGGATCTATCTTGCAACCAGTTGGCATTGGCTTTATCAGACACAGGGAAAGCTTCTACAGCTTCTCAGAAAAGCCATCCCTGTATCCTGTCAAAACCTTGCCACACAATCCCAGAACAGCATGTCATGAATTTATATGTGGTTGATTTTGGCAATGACTGCAGCAGCCTGAGTACCTGACTTGGTGACTAGTCAGTACACCTAATACAATGCTAGACTTGGTTCACTCTTTATAAGGAAAAAAAGACAGACAATATTAGTTAGTGTCAATCTCTCAAGTAAAGAAGAATGAATGATGCAGTCACTGTATAGGAAGTTGTGATGGCTTGGGTGTTACTTGCCCCCCCCACTTTGGAAGATCACCCAGACTAGACTCAGCAGCTTTGGAAATTGAATGAAGCTTTATACTTACAGCTTAGCACAACATACAGGCAGATATTTACCATATCTACAGCTAGAATACACAAGTTAAGAAGCAACACAGAAACACAACAGCCCTCACGGAAACCTGAGTCCCCAGGAGGGGCTCTCAACCACCCTTCTACCTTTCTCCCACCCCTCTACCTTACCCAAGACTTTGCCTTATGCTCAAGGTAGCTTGGAGGGTAGGTCAGAGGGTTTAGAAGCAGATGGATTAGTCACACAGATGGCAGGTCTGGTTAGAGAGAGAGGTTGAGCCCAGAGAGACAGAGAGCAACTGCCTTATCTATGTTTGTGTTGTTCTTATATGTCTCAGCAAGCCAATGAACGAAGTAGACATCACCATTGTTTTCCTCTTCACAGCCTGTAATCTAATTCTTCTCATCAAAGCATTCTAGCTAGGCTCAAACTAGCACAGAAGTTTAACATTTACAAAATAGAATTACCTGTAGAACTGAATGGTGTATGGAATGTGTATTCCTCTTTCTCGGAGATCAGCATCTTCTGCCAAGCTGTGCTGGCACCCTGTCACTGAATGCCATCTTAGACTACCCTCCCTGGCTCCTCCTGTTTGCAGGATATGGTAACATGGAAACCAGCTTCACACAGAGATCTGACTTAAGAGTCCTATGTCCTTTGCAACTCAGATGCAGCAAACTGCATGGTGACCTTTCTCTGTGAGAATCATTATCTGCATAATGTGCATGTAAAATATTTATTCTAAGATGCAAAGCAGATGTGTTATGTTTAAAAATAAAAAGTAGTGCTTGAAAACAAATAACCAGAAGGAGTTTAGTTTAAGCAGAGGAGCAATACAGAACACAAACTAGAAATGAAACCAGGGGTGATTTTAATTAACCTGGTAGTACCGTCTGTGCTGGTTTGGGCTATGGAGGAAAAAAAAGACACAACAGTATCTGAACACAATTTTCCATAGTATGTACCTGAAAAATACATAGACAGTATCCTATATAATCTCAAAATGGGAATAGTGGGGCAATTTAAGCTCCAGCCCTGGAAGTGTTGCTATTGTGACCTTTTCACTTCAGCACTTAATGGATACTTATCATAGTGCTGCTGTAAATGTTGTTTCTCTGGAAAAGACACTGCAGAGAAAAGTGAAGTAAAAGCTAGCCTAGGCCATTTTGGACTTCAGAGCTATAAATGCTGCAGCTGTCAGGCAACTTTTGTCCTGAGATGTGGTATTTTCTATCTTCAGTACTTTCATAAACTGTTCAAAATTGCTGGATGTAAGTGGATGAAAAACTAAAAGCGATTTTAAGATATGTCTTCCCGTATGAACTAAGGTCCAGTCTAAGCTGGTTTGAGAACGGAGATATTTAAAGATTTAAGTTTTAGGTTGTTCTTAGCTTCATATACAACAATAATCTGTATCTCTTCAATACTTACTAGTCCTCCAGAATAAGGAAACTCTTAGATAAATATTAAAGTGTGGTGGTTAGGGTTTTATTTTCCTATTCATAATGATGGAAAAACAACTGGCATAACCACACTAAGCAGCTCAGACTAACTGACAATTTCCTGAAACATTTTATTTCACATGTACAGTTCAGGAAGTTGAGGTTCCTAGCTTAGAGAGGAATAAAAGTGATATATCTTGCTTGTAGAGATGAGTAATGAGCAAAGATAAATGAATGGAGATTACTAGCCACCGCTTGTAATTAGAACTCTGAGGTCTTTAGCTGTTGATTCCCTGAATACACGTTTGCTTTTAGAGGGCAGTATTTATGATGATGATAGACCCTGGAAGCCTAAATAGACACTTATATTGTAGAAGTACGCAACACAATGTTTTCATTATGTGTTGAAGACCATAGAATCAACCAGGTTAGAAGAGACCTCCAAGATCATCCCATCCAAGCTAGCACCCAGCCCTAGCCAATCAACCAGACCATGGCACTAAGTGCCTCATCCAGGCTTTTCTTGAACACCTCCAGGCATGGTGACTCCACCACCTCCCTGGGCAGCCCATTCCAATGGCAAATCACTCTCTCTGTGAAGAACTTCTTGGGAATGCAGTGTGAGAAGGAGTAATACTGGCCAGTCTATGACCGTTTGCCCTTGGTTCCCACAGCTTCAGGATCCCTCCCATGGGGGAGGAGAGATAGTGGACAACTGCTTAATGAGAAAAAGAAGGTGTGATGCATGTAACAGACTGGGTTGTTCTTGTCTAGATTATGCTAATGTGTAGGTGTGTGCTTGTCGCGGAGGGGGATTCTGCCCTTATCGCCCGTTCATGGCGAAGGGGAGAAATCAATCGGTGCAAGATAATTTTGTATCAAAATATATGTTTGTTAAACTTCAATATTTTGAACTCTCGCCACCCCCAACCACTAAACCTATAACATTAATATTTATTCTTACACGGTTATGAAGACATTAAGGGCATATGTATCAAACTCTAACTACTATAACAACTAGCATACATTCAAAGTATTAAACAGAGAGAGTTTTACCCCACGGCTACCGCCGCTTGGAGTCTATATACTGTTTGCCCAGCAGAGTGGGCTGAAAGCTTTCTGCTCTGTGTCAGACACAATAGAAATTAGAGAAGCATTTACTCACTATTTTGATTAATTATAAATCACCCTCCGGGCTATGCCACAGCCTCTGTAAAGTGCCCAACTCCTTAGGGTCTCCGCCCGTGGACTCCGAGGCTGGAACACTCCTGGCTTCAGGGGCAATAGTCTCTGCCCGTAGCTGCTGGGTCCCTCCGGCTGCTGCATCCAGGGAACTCGTAGGCAGGATTTGCTGGCAGGTCAGAGGGAAGACGATCCTGTGCAGACAAATAGGTCTGCTCCTGGTGACTCGTGGCGATGGCACACCCCAGGCAATAAGGCAGTGGGCGTGCAGTGGGGTGCACGGCTGCACGGGGAGTCTGAGCCCCGCAATGACAGGCTCAAGTGAGTGCATGCACCGGCGAGCAAAAGGGGACTGCTGGCAGGTGAATGCACCTCTATTTATTAACTGTGGGCCCAGATCAATGGTCTCATTGGCCACCAATAACCAATCAGGCTTGCAGTCAGCCAACCTTGCCATAATAGGCAAGGAGCCACAGGCCTGGACTTTCCAAATATGGGGCTCACATGGGCCTAGCACCTGGCAAGCGTGAGCTGAGCATGTGGGGGCTTACACAACCTAAAGCCTGGGCAGGCCAGAGACCACATGGCACCAGGCCTGTTGTGTCTCTCTGTGCTGGCCATGTGCTCACCCCTGATTATGGGCAGGAAAAACATGTCCAGGCAAAGCAAGGCATATGCAAGTCTGTTTTTGGGCCTATGGGCCCTCCATGACAGTGCTCTGTGCTCAAGACTATATAAACAGAGTCAAAATGAACAATAAAGGTCTCTGGTGGGATTCACATTGAATCATGTGGAGTCTGTGTGGTACCCCTTGCTAACAGGTCGTGACCTATGCTGTGTTCCTGAAGGAAGATTTGCAGCTAACATTCTTCTAACATCCAACCAATACCTCCCCTGACACAATTTGAGACTGTGTCCCCTTGTTCTGTTGCTGGTTGCCTGGCAGAAGAGACCAACCCCCACCTGGCTACAAAAAATAGTGTGCTTGGAGAAAATAAGTAATGAGGATGCAGTGGTAGCATGACCCTTGCATAGATTCTGTCCAACAACTGCTTTGTCTTACCAACATGAACTATATGAGGTTGAAGATGTCTTTTTCATTCTGTTCACTACATTGGGTTTGTTTCTTTCACTATCTTGAGCTAAAGATTCGTAGCCCCAAACCAGTTTGGTCTTATGTGCCAATTACCAAGGAAAAAACACTGCAGGCTGGGAAAGAGGCATTGCCTCTGGTTGTCTGTCAGTGTCCTGTTTATGCTCTGGATTTGGGCAATCTGACTCTTAAAGCAAATGAGGGAATATCAGTGGCATCTCTAAGAGCATCTCTATTTAGAAAAGAACAGGAATTTATTTCAGAATGTTTTTCCAGTGATTTGCAGGAGGGAATGTGGAAGACAGCATATTTCTACAGATTTTACTAAGTCTAGCAATGTTTTAGGAGTGAAAAGAAAGCAAAAGACTTTGACTCATAAAATCAGTTTGTAGAAGTCAGAGTAAAACCAGAAAGAGTACTTTCTTCTCTTTCTTATTCTGCATTCAGATTTATATGCAAAATTGGCAGCATTGAAAAAAAGAAAGGGTAAAGGAAAAATAACTTTTGCTCTTAGCACTTCACAAACTGTAGGAGCTGTTGAACAGATTTAGACCTAATTTCACGAAATGACTTTTCACTTGCCCACGAGATCTCTAAAAATAGCTGATATTTTTGATAACTTCTCTCGATTGCAAGATCCTGCTTTAAACATGGTGAGTTATTGACTTAAACATTTTTTCCATCCTATAAGCTGAAAAATTAGAGAGGTAAGAAAATTACAAGCTGTGCTCATGCACTTTGTTGTAAAGTAATGCCGCTGGAAACCAGAAGAATTACAGGCAGAGCAAAGTGCAATTAGCTACAGTTCTGTCTGTTAAACTTCAGACCTGAAACATGCAGAGCACCTTCTGAAGTGTTATTTCGTTTGCTCAGGTACTCACTGATGTCAATGTATCTGCCTATTGGAAAAGGCTCAAGGTGCTTAAGATTATCAACAGTGGGACAAAACAGGGAACAGAATCACCTCTCTGTATTAAATGCCCTGGTTTTGCTGTGATTGAAGACACTGGCAATATTCTTCGTCTTTCCTTTTTGTGTTCATGGCATTTTGTGGCATTCAGGATTCTTAACAAGTATCGAATGCTTTTCTGTGCTTCTCACCACATGGGGTAAGTGGTCCTCCTTTCTCCTTTCATTATCAAGTTACTTATTGCAGATGCTAGTTGTAGCTTCTGGATTTAATCACAGTTCAATAATCAAGGAATAAATCTGATGGTGAACACAAATCAGAAAGCTGAATTTTGTAATCCTAAAAAACCTCCGTGCTCCACCAAATTTCAGATCAACAAAGGTTTAACAAGTGGAATATCCATAGGCAAAACAGCATCATAACTGTAGGGGAAAGTGCAGTATAATTCCTGGCATACCTAAGGTAAGTTTGAATAACACAGCCTCCAGTGTTTACAGAACTGCCATGAAAGATTACTGAGAAACATCACAGAACTGTGAGTTGGAGGTGGTGGTTGACAGCCAACATCTCAGAGCCTTACTTCACTGATGAGATTGGCTTAACCTTAGGCCTGAGATCTCTCCCCTCTATTAAAGACTAGTATTTAGCATTGCTGTGGAAAAAAACATTTGGGGGACATTTGATGTCAAGAGTGTTAGCTTTTGGTTCTTGGAGCTGGCAGCTTTTCCAGCTCCTAAGAGCTGCAGATCAGTTTGCATCGCTTAATACATTTGTTACTTTGAGATGTTGACCTTACAGGGTGAAATTTCCCTTATCTGCTCTTTGCAGTTACTGGTTTGCATGGTGAACTGTAAAAAGTGAACTGTGTGGCAGATGGAGGTGGACTTCGTGCTTGCTTGTTCTCTTGCAGTATGCCAAGGCTTTTTCTTACTGGCCTGAAGAATTTAAGCACTTGTTACTACTCCTGTAACACCAGTGCTACACAGTCACAGCTTCTGACATTACCAAAAATTAAGCAGTCTGAAAAGAGCCAAAGTCAATGGGTCAAAACTGAACATGAAAATTTAGTAATGTATTTTTAGCAATCCTTTTTTTGAAACATGCAAAAATTAATCCAGTGGTGTAGTGAAAAGTACACTGTTGAGGCAACCCCAAGCACAAAAACAGGCTGGGCAGTGACTGCCTGGAGAGCAGCCCTGAGGAGAGGGGCTTGGGGATGCTGGTGGACGAGAAGCTCAACATGAGCCAGCAGTGTGCACTTGCAGCCTAGAAAGCCAAACAGATCCTGGGCTGCATCAGGAGAAGTGTGGCCAGGAGACTGAGGGAGGTGATTCTCTCCCTCTACTCCGCTCTGGTGAGAGTACTGCAGTACTGCATCCAGTTCTGGAGTCCCCATTACAAGAGGGACGTGGAGATCATAGAATCATAGAATGGTTTAGGTTGGAAGGGACCTCAAGGATCATCCAGCTCCAACCCCCTGCCATAGGCAGGGACACCTCCCACTAGAGCAGGCTGCTCAAGGCCTCATCCAGCCTGGC
>WAAF01003705.1:0-66341 GCA_013400475.1 Tricholaema leucomelas | reverse complement strand
ATAGTCTAGTCGATTGGATAGGGCTGGGTGCTAGGTTGGACTGAATGATCTTGGAGGTCTCTTCCAACCTGGCTGATTCTATGACTCTATGAAAAACATTTGCCTTTAAAAAAATTTATATATATATATATATATATATAAATAATCTTTTAAAAATTCTACTTCAGTCTAAGTTTCATCAGGTCTCACTTTATGTTGTGCATCCTGAACTTCAACATACATCTGCCTCTACTAATTGAGCCTTTTCCTCATTGCTGCATCTGGACTTTTGAGATATTACTTTCTCTGACTTGAAGTCCAAGTTTCCATGGATATTTCAGTATCTTATTTGACACAACAGTGCAAGGTGCTTAGATAAGGTTAGGAAATCTGTTATCTAGAATGCAAAACCTTGGAAAAACAATGCCCTTTTTAACTTCAGAGAAAGTGTGTCCACAACCACTTTGCTGTTGGGCTACCTTCAGAGTTAATATGGAAAGAGCTTAAAGTCTGATGCATTTAGCAATTACCCAACTCCTGCCCTTAAAGTTCTCTGTTTTAGAAATATCTCTCTTGGTCACTTGTAAATAAGCAACTGCCACTACATAGCACAACTAAATTCCCAGCAGAGATCAATCCTTTTTCATCCCAATCATTACCCAGAATGAAAGGAGGTTAAACATCCTCAGCACTGAGAAAGTCAGCCTAGTGACAGCAGACAGAAACAAGGCTTCACATTATTGGATATTTACCCTGCCACTCCAATTCAAGCAGTGGTTTGTCAATAATACAGGCCAAATTAGAATCAGTGCTGGGTAGACTCCACAGGTAATTAGTCCTAGTACCTTACTGCCATCATCCTGAAAAGCTTTGCTTTGGTTAATTTTCCTAAGGGTGTAATAGAAAAATATTTCTTGTTGAAGTTAACTGCTAGCATTTTGGAGAACATGTCAAAGTTACCTCCTTTGTTGTTAGAACCTTCTCTATTTTGAAAAGCTTTAAGAAAAAATAATCTCTATTTTAAACCAATTTTTAGGTTTCTTTTTTTTTTTTTTTGGAGGTGGTGTGCTAGTTTGAGCTTAGCTAGAATATTTTGGTGAGGAGAATTAGATGATAGGCTGTGAAAAGGAAGCAGTGGTGATGTCTGCTTCACTCATAGGCTTGCAGAGATGTATGAGAACAAGAACATATAGATAAGGCAGTTGTTTGATCTCTGTCTTTGAGGCTCTCTCTAACCTAACCTGCTGTGTGACTAATCCATTGGCTTCCTAATCCCCCTGGCTGACCCTCCAAACTCATCTTGAATGTAAGGCAAAGTCTGGGATAAGGTAGAGGGGTGGGGAGAAGGTGGAAGGGTGGTTGGGAGCCCCTCCTGTGGACTCTGGTTTCTGGGAGGGCTGTTGTGTTTCTGTATTACTTTTTAACTTGTCTATTTCTGTCTATAGCTGTAGATGCTGTAAATATCTGCTTGTATATTGTGTTAAGCTGTAAATAGAAAGCCTCATTCCTTAACTTTCAGATTGGCTGAGTCTAGTCTGGGTGATTTCATAAGAGTGGGGGGGCAGGTAACACCCAAACTGTCACGCTATCCTATACAAACTTATTGTGCTAAGTTGTAAGTATAAAGCTTCACTCAATTTCCAATCGGCTGAGTCTAGCCTGGGTGATTTTACTTAAGTGTGGGAGGGCAGGTAACACCCAAACCATCACAGGGGGATAAATTCTTTTTCTTCTCCCCTCATTTTAGATCACCTCCTTTTGGTTTCTCCTTAATTGCTCAGATTTCATTTGAAATATGGTACCATAGTTACAGTCTTAGCAATACTTGCAGAATGGAATAGATAATTTTCACAACTTTCATGAAGTGTTCTGCTGCCCTCAGTCCAAAATCACCTTTGCTCTGTACTCATGTTTTCAACAAGTTTTTGTTATGGTTTACTGTAACTGCAGCTACATTTCTGGGGTGATGGTGTGTAAATTATCCTCTTTTTTTTGTATATACACCTTTAATTCTCTCTCATATGTGTCGTCTCCTTGGTTGGACTTCATGGCATTTCTTTGATGAAAGACTTTAGCCATGTCCTTGAGGATCTTTAAGGCATTTGCAGCAGCCACAAATTGTTTCTGCTCTATGAACCATATCACTACAGGAAATTCTGAATATAATTTGAACCCTATAACAGATCTTTCATTTTACACCACACCTTTCCAGGCCAGAAGTAACTACTAATAACTATTCTATGAACATATTGTTTTTAGTTTTTTTTCCATTGGTTGTGCAGGCATTAACTTCACCTAAATGATTCAGCCTTGATTTTCCTATGCAAATGTCAAATGACAGAAGCTTTACTAAAGGCAAGATGCATTTGATAAGCTTCTTCCCGGTAGTCTGATAGCCCTGTCTTGGAAATGGATTTGATTAATGTGACACCATGTAATTTAGGCAAGCTGTTTTGTGTTTCTTGTCATGTTAGTATCATCTACAAGCTTACAAAATAATTGTTTCATATTTTTTCCACTTTGGGACTTTGATCTTCAGCTCCCTGGTGATTGACATATTTTTACATCTTTTTTGTTCAGATGCTGTTTTCTCTGGAATATGCCTTAAACTCCTTCAGTTCTTGAAGATAGACACTAATGATTTGGAGGTTGCTTTGGCTTGTTTCTTAAATACATAGTGTAAATTTTCATGAGACTTATCCACCTTGATTGTATCTCACTTATCTTTAAAGGTCTTTGATTGTTTTGGTTTGTTTTGCCATTGCCAGTTACAAACATTGATTACACTGAGTATCTGTTCACACAATTTTTCATAGTAAAACTGGAACAAAAAGGCACTGAATATTTTAATTGTTCTAATCATCTGT
Organism: Tricholaema leucomelas; assembly: GCA_013400475.1. Lineage (NCBI taxonomy): Eukaryota > Metazoa > Chordata > Aves > Piciformes > Lybiidae > Tricholaema lacrymosa > Tricholaema leucomelas. The sequence continues at coordinate 63,495 of WAAF01003705.1, read as the reverse complement.
TATTTACTTTCATTTGCCAAGGAATGCTATACTTGTTGATGGGGTTTATGTCATATAAAATGAATTGTTTATTATGCCATTCATTTGGTTTTGCTTCCCTCTTCCCTTTTCACTACCCCACCAATCTTCCTTTTGCCTTTACCATGTATAGAACTCCACAGCTCTGCACATGGATCATTATAATTCCTTTTGTTGCCTGGTAGAGTTTTCCTCCTGCTTACAGTATCTAATTCACAGTCTATCACTATGACACTGAGCTGTGTGGTCAGGTGGACATGCTAGAGAGAAGGGATGCCATCCAGAGGGACTTGAACGGGCTTGAGAGGTGGGAATTTCCAAAGGGAAGTGGAATGGGCTGTCCAGGGAGGGGGTGGAGTCACTGTCTCTGAAGGTCTTCAAGAAAAGGCTGGATGAGGCACTTAGTGCCATGGTCTAGTTGATTGGATGGGGCTGGGTGATAGGTTGGACTGGATCTTGGAGGTCTTTTCCAACATGGTTGATTCTATGATTCCATGATTCTAAGAGAGCCTCATGAAGCTCACCAAGGCCAAGTGCAATGTCCTGCACCTGGTTCAGGGCAATCCCAAGAACAGGTATAGGCTGGAGGAGGAGTGGCTCAACAGCAATGTGCTGGTTTGAGGCTAACTGAAATATTTTAGTGAGAGAAATTAGATGATAGGCTGTGAAGGGGAAACAATGGTGATGTCTACTTCACTCATTAGCTTGCTGAGATGTATAAAAACAAGAACACAAATATAGAGAACACATTTGCTCTCTGGCTGCCTGCACATTTCTCCCTAACCTGCTGTCGGCATAACTAATCCTTCTTCTTCCTAACCCCCCCCGGATGATTCTCCAAACTCACCTTGAACATAAGATAAAGTCTTGGATAAGGTAGAGGGGTGGAAAGGAGGTGGAAGGGTGCTTGGGAGCCCCTCCTGGGGACTTTGGTTTCTGGGAGGGCTGTTGTATTTCTACATTACTTCTTTTTAACTTGTATATTTCTGTCTATAGCTGTATATATTGTAAATATCTGCTTTTATGTTGTGCTAAGCTGTAAATATAAAGCTTCATTCCTTAATTTCCAGCTCTGCTGAGTCTAGTCTGGGTGATTTTATAAGAGTGGAAGGGCGGGTAACACCCAAATCATCACAAGCACTCTCAAGGAGAAGGACTTTGGGGGGTTTTGTTGATGAAAAACTCACCTTGAGCTGGCAATGTGCATTAACAGCCTAGAAAGCCAACCACATCCTGGGCTGCATCAAAAGAAGAGCAACCAGCAGGATGGGGGAGGTGATTTTCCCCCTCCACTCTACTCTTGTGAGACCCCACCTGGAGTACCCCATCCAGTTCTGGTGCCCCAAGCATAAGAAGGACATTGAACTACTGGAGCAGGCCCAGAGGAGGGCCACAAAGATGATCAGAGGACTGGAGCATCTCCTCTCTGAGGACATGCTGCAAGAGACGGGGCTGTTCAGCCTGGACAACAGCAGGCTTCCAGTATCTGAAGGCAGACTGCAAAGAAAGCCAGAAATGGACCTTTAACAAGGACTTGTAGTGGTAGGACAAGATGGAATGGACTGAAGCTTGAAGGAGGATAGATTTAGACTAGATATTAAGAAAAAATTCTTTCCATTCAGAGTGCTGAGACACTGGAACAGGTTGCCCAGGGAGGTCATGAATGCCCATTTCCCTGCATGGAGAATGAGGTCCCCCTATGAATGGATGCATTGATTCATATTTCTCAGAACTGAGTTTTGCTTCCCCCTGTATCACCAGTTGCTCAGTACTGCAAGATTTTCCTGTGGCTTTTGACAGTCAGAACTTCAGTACTCTGAAAATGCAGCCATGTTACCATAACCCTCTGTAGATCATTCAGGACACTATAAACATCATAAGATCCTTGCTTGCAAAGAGAAACCTCTACACAGAGGTTATTGACCACTTACTCAACTCCTTTCTTGTATTTTTTTTGTTTCCTTTGTTGTTGTTGTTTTTTTATCTGAGTTGATTACCTCAACCAAGTCTCTGTGACCACTCTGACTCTTGCATGGAACTTCAACAAATTTCAGAAGCATGACCTCTCTTCATGAGATTTTCATGGCATGTAACACTGGACACATAATGTGCAGATATCTGCATGTGAAGAGATCGTAAGAGAAAAATGAAAGATCTTTGGGTGTAATTCCATTTAATAACATAAGTGGGATTCTGGCATTTATCCAGTTACTGGAGTCTTTCCCAATATTTGATCTTTATCTGTGGGTCTGTTAACTACATTGTTTTTAACAGTTTCAGTTGTGCAATTTCTGTGACACAAACACTAACCTTACTGGTTCGTTGCTCCTTTAAACCTTTGTCTCCTTTCTGATTTCTTTCATGATAGGCATAGTTGCAAGGAACTTGTTTAGCTTTTCTTCCGTGACTATGTCTTTCCTGAGAGCTTCTTTTACACCCTATGTGTCTAGTAGCCCTAGAGACACTCTTGTCAAGCTTTCTACTGACTTTCTACTTCTTTGAAAAGGTGGTTACTATTTGTTTTTATTCCATAAACAACACTTTCCTCACCTGTCCATCTCCCATGTTGCCCCTCTCCTTTTTTTTTTTCTCCCAAAGGTTGTTTTTTCTACTTCCTCATTTAGACATGACTTAAAACACCATCTTATTTCTAGCAGCTTCCTTAACCTTAGGCTTCATCCCTGTCAGTTGTCTAGTGTTAGTTTCTGTTTCAGGAATGGCTGGCTATCTTTTCAGCCCTCGATCTCCATTTATAAAGTTTTCAAGTGCTCTTTAAAAGGTACTCCTTCTGTTCAAGTTTAGCCAAAATATTTTCCTTCTTGAGTTTTGCCATCCTTTATTCTTAGCTTTCATAGAATCATAGAATCATAGAATGGTTTAGGTTGGAAGGGACCTCAAGGATCATCCAGCTCCAACCCCCTGCCACAGGCAGGGACACCTCCCACTAGAGCAGGTTGCTCAAGGCCTCATCCAGCCTGGCCTTGAACACCTCCAGGGAGGAAGCATCCACAACCTCCCTGGGCAACCCGTTCCAGTGCCTTACCACCCTCACTGTAAAGAACTTCCTCCTAACATCCAGTCTAAATCTCCCCTCTTCCAGCTTAAACCCATTCCCCCTCGTCCTAACATTACTAGACCGTGTAAAGAGTCCCTCCCCAGCTTTCCTGTAGGCTCCCTTCAAATACTGGAAAGCCACTATAAGGTCTCCTCGAAGCCTTCTCCTCTCCAGGCTGAAGAGCCCCAACTCTCTCAGCCTGTCCTCATAGCAGAGGTGCTCCAGCCCTCTGATCATCTTCGTGGCTCTCCTTTGGACCCGCTCCAGCAGTTCCATGTCCTTCTTGTATTGGGGGCTCCAGAACTGCACACAGTACTCCAGGTGGGGTCTGACGAGAGCAGAGTAAAGGGGGAGAATCACCTCCCTTGCCCTGCTGGCCACACTTCTCTTGATGCAGCCCAGCACTCGGTTGGCTGTCTGGGCTGCATGTGCACACTGCCGGCTCATGTTGAGCTTCTCGTCGACCCAGACCCCCAGGTCCTTCTCCTCAGGGCTGCTCTCCAGCCATTCATCACCCAGCCTGTATCTGTGTCTGGGATTGCACCGACCCAGGTGCAGAACCGTACACTTGGCCTTGTTTGTTTGAAGGTACAGAGGTTTCACGAATCCATCTAAATGTTTAGATTTATTTATCTATGATTTCATATTCTATCTGCTTTTCCACTAAGGGGTAAAATCAGGAGACACCATCGTAGAGTTCCTGGGTTTTAGTGCTTCATGAAATAACTTGCTGTTTGCCCCCAGAATCTCTCTGTTACCATTCTCTAGATTATGGGCATGTTGTCTTGTTCCTCAATTTCCTCTTAAGGTGGATAATAAAATTCTTTTCCCCACAGTCAGAAAAGTTACTATTAAGGCTTTCTAAAATCATGAACACTATTGATGTTCTTGATAAATGAGTCTTCTATCTTTATAACCTACCTCTCCTTGATCTGTGAAGGCTGGAGGTAAATGTGTTGAAGGCCAGTATGTGGTCATCATGTGGAGAAGCCATGGTAGCATATACAATTGCAAATATCATGATCTTCTAAGACTTCTTCTCTTTTGAATAAGTATTTTGAGCTTGAAATGAGGTCGCTCCACAACATCTACAGACAGCATTCTTCCTTCTGCTCGTAAACTCTACACGTTGGAAGCTGCATAGATAAATCTAGTCTTAATAACAATGTTATCAGTAGTGTGCCCTATAGAGACATGTGAGAGAAAGAAACCAACTAAAGTCTTGGTTCATTCAATTAATTTTAGAACTACACATCCCCTGTACTTGACTACAAGAAAGATGTAGGTACCAGTACACCTCAGACAGGTAAGGTGAGCATCAAGTACCTCAGTTTCACTGATGTGAATATGAATTAAGTGCTCATCCTATTCAGGAGCTGAGTAAATCCCATGAGGTACAGTTTCAGAATTCTAAATACCTTAAAAAGTACACAGGTGAATGAGCTTTTATTCTGAGAAAGGCTACTTCATGTCTCATGAGTGGGAGACATGTTCAGATGGTTTTCGGAACAAGACAACTAGAGCTATGGGGGCTAGTTTGAGGCTAGCTGGAATATTTCAGTGAAAGAAATTAGATGATAGGCTGTGAAAAGGAAACAAGAGTGATGTCTACTTCACTCATAGGCTTGCTGAGATGTATAAAAACAAGAACACAAAACAGAGATAAAACAGGGTCTCTGTCACAGCTGGTGCCTGTACTTTTCTCCCTGGCCTGCTGTCTGTGTAACTAATCCTTCTGCTTTCTACCCCCCTGGCTGATCCTTCGATCTCATCTTGTATGTAAGCCAAAGTCTGGGATAAAGTAGGAGAGGGGTGGAAAGGAGGTGGAAGGGTGGTTGGAAGCCCCTCTCCCTGGGGACTCTGGTTTCTGGGAGGGCTGTTGTGTTTCTGTATTACTTTTTCAACTTGTCTATTTCTGTCTATAGCTGTAGATATTGTAAATATCTGCTCTTATATTGTGCTAAGCTCTAATTATAAAGCTTCATTCCTTAATTTCCAGCTCGGCTGAGTCTAGTCTGGGTGATTTCATAAGAGTGGGGGGGCGGGTAACAACCAAACCATCACACTAGGTTAGACAATCCAAGAGGTCCTGATTCCCACATCAATTTCTGAATTGTTCTCTTTTTTTTTTTGGCTGTTTCTTCTGAACTCAGTGACCTGTGATAGATTTTATTTCTCTTTCAGTGCCCTCTGGTGTTTGTATTTTTTTTCCTTTTGTTTGGTTCTGTTTTCTTCTTCCCTTTTCTAGCATACTTACACACTGAGATATCATACAGCTGAATCCCTTTGTCCCCTGCAGTGTTCTTTCTGACAGATCACATTTAACAATACTGTTCTGTCCTCTTTTCAAAAGTGTTTGCAATGCCTTTGGTTTCTTTTATTTATTCCACTCTATCTTCTTTTCCTTTCTTCCCTTTTTTTTTGTCATTAATAAACTCTAAAAATCTAGAGTTTATTATTCCTTGGACCACGCACCTGCAGTGGTTTCCATGACAACATGATTCTGCAGCCCCCAGCTGTTTCATTCCCGATTCTTATTAGCAATTTGCTGGATGCTAGTAAAAACACTGTGCCTTTGGAGGGGCAACCTTGCAGCTTAATTACTTTTGAAACGGATTGTCTGGTTGCAAGTCCAGTCCCTCTGCCTGGGATGAGAACATAAGTCAGTTATGACTACTTGGTAATCTCATCTCATTAGTTGTGCTTTCTTGTTATCTTTGCAATTACATGCTTAAGTTGATAGTTCATACTCAATCCAATTATTTCTTATGATCTAAGCACATTCAGATTTCTTCTTTTCTCCATCTTTCTGGGAACCTAAAAAATAACTCAATTTCTTTAAATAATTTTTTAGCAACTCACTGGAGACAAGTAGAAGCTGGGCTGTCAAACCTCTTAAGTAGCTTCACAAAAATGCCTCTATCACGTCCCTGAAAGTAACGTCCTTATTACTTTGAAATGGGGTCCTGAGCAGAGATTGTATAGAAATAATATAGTGATATTTCTCTCTATGAATCTGCCTTAGTTTAATGCCCCTCCTGACAGTGGAATGTGAATGTCTAATGAAGAGAAACGATCAGTGAGGATTCAAGGAGAAAAATCAGTCTTTTTTTTACTTGGGTCCTACCTAGTTTCTAGCGGTTAAAATCTAGTGAATTAACACCTGTTGTACTACTGCCAGTAAAAGTTATGCTGTTGTAAGGGCAATTGCTTAATATTTGGTTTTATTCCCACACAAAACAACAATTCTGGCACTAATAAAAATAAATTCTGGCACTACAAAAATATAAATATTTGTTTTATATATATAAAAAATGATATATAAAATGATGTGGCTAAGCAAAGCTACAAATACATGCAGAATTTGAAGTACCAGTAACATGAAACATAGATCTCAGCTAAAAGGGGGAACATTTTTGCCAATCAAATAAAAAAGAAGAAATAAAAACCTGGTGTCAGACTCTGAAGAATCAAATTAGAAGAGAAAGCAACAGAGAGGAACTGTCTAAGAAAATGGGAATTTTAAGATAGCCTAGTAGAAGCTTTTTGAAATCTAGACAGATGAAGCTAGCTACCTGAACCATGTTTTTGCCTCAGCATGAAATACAGATACAATGAAATACAAAGTTTTCACTGAAAAGAGCTGTTGGGATGAATCTTTTGAGTAATCTTTTGAAATGGTTGACAAAAACATAAGCTTTATTTCAAAATTACCAAAAGAATTGTTTTGGTTGTGAGGGGTAATTAAGTGATGTGATTTGGAAGGGAAATTAATTGAGATAAGATGGTGTTTTTAAGAAAAAAAACTAATATAGTTTATTAATTTTTGATATTCAAGAGACTCACCCCCCCACACACTAATTTTTATAATAATCAGGTTCTTTTGCAACAGTCATGGAAAGCATTACATAAATGGTAATATAGGATCTAGAACGCTTAAAAAATAACTAGCAATAATAGAAGATGAAACTCAATTGAACTGCAAGTGAAAGTTCTTGCAGTCAGCATACTGCTTGTCACAGAATCATAGAATCAACCAGGTTGGAAGAGACCTCCAAGATCATCCAGTCCAACCTAGCACCCAGCTCTAGCCAATCAACTAGAGCATGGCACTAAGTGCCTCATCCAGGCTTTTCTTGAACACCTCCAGGGACAGTGACTCCACCACTTCCCTGGGCAGCCCATTCCAATGCCAATCACTCTCTCTGGGAAGAACTTCCTTGTAACATCCAGCCTATACTTCCCCTGGCTGTGTCTCCTTGTTCTATTGCTGGTTGTCTGGGAGAAGATACCAAACCCCACATGGCTACAGCCTCCCCTCAGGTACTTGTAGACAGCAATGAGGTCACCCTTAAGCCTCCTCTTCTCCAGGCTAAACACCCCCAGCTCCCTCAGCCTCTCCTCACAGGGCTGTGTTCCAGGCCTCTCACCAGCTTTGTCGCCCTTCTCTGAACACAGTCCAGCACCTCCTTAAGTCCACTGGATGGCTCTAAGGCAGAAGGCTAGGATTCAATTAGAGTTTATTGAATGTTGATACAGTTTTTGTTAAAGAAGCTTTGTGTATTTACTCACAAAATTAGTTCCCGACTGCAGCCTGACTTCAAAACAGCACCCAAAATTTGATTGGCAAATGCCAAGAGTAAGTAGATGATCAAGCTCCAGTGTTCAGTCTTGGATCCTGGCAACATTTACTGTATTGGTATAGTGCAGCCATTGAGCTTCTCTCCCAGTCACCGCTGTGCTGGTGGGGTGGTAGAAAGATTACTGCGTAAAGCACCACAGAGATCATAACTGTTTGGATAATGTGAGGCAAAGACAAAGGAGTGTTAGCCTTTATAAGACCCACACAAACCTTTTTTTTGTTTCTCTTGGAATGTCTTCTGGGATTTCTCCTTAACATTCATCCAGTGACTGAACACTCCATTGATAAGCTTGATGGCTACATTCTCTTATCTGACAAAAATAAACAGACCTGGAAAAGAAATATTACAACAGGAATATTCATGAAGGAAGGAGAAAAATCTGTAAAGTAAAATTTGGGTCAAATTTCCCATTAAATGTTTTAAAGTCATCTTTGCTGAGCTGATGAGTTTAGATATTTTACTTTTCCATGATATGTAATTAATATTACCTGAGTAATATTAATTCTGAGTTCTTCAGTTGAATGTGAAATAAATTATTTAAAATCTATTACATTTGGGGTAAGTGAATGAAACATTCTGGGGAAATCATGCCTGGCAAATGCAGTGGTTTTTTTTATGATGAACTCACAGCAACAGTGGACAGGGGAAGGGCAACTGACATCATCTACCTGGACCTGAGTAAGGCATTTGACTCTGTTCCACATGACATCCTGGTCACCAAACTGGAAAAACACAGACTAGATGGGTGGAGCACTGCTGGGTAAGGAATTGGCTGGATGGTCGCATGCAGAGGGTGGTGATCAATGGCACAATGTCCACCTGGCGACCGGTGACAAGTGGTGTTCCTCAGGGGTCAGTGCTGGGACCAGTGCTCTTTAACATCTTTGTCAGTGATATGGACAGAGGAATTGAGTGCACCCTCAGCAAGTTTGCAGATGACACCAAGCTGTGTGGCACAGCTGACTTGCTGGAGGGCAGGGATGCCATTCAGAGGGACCTGGACAGGCTGGAGAGGTGGGCCCAGGCCAACCTCATGACGTTTAACAAGGCCAAGTGTAAGGTCCTGCACCTGGGTCGGTGCAATCCCAGGCACAGATACAGGCTGGGTGATGAATGGCTGGAGAGCAGCCCTGAGGAGAAGGACCTGGGGGTCTGGGTCGACGAGAAGCTCAACATGAGCCTGCAGTGTGCACATGCAGCCCAGACAGCAACCCTGTGCTGGGCTGCATCAAGAGCAGTGTGGGCAGCAGGGCAAGGGAGGTGATTCTCCCCCTTTACTCTGCTCTCCTCAGACCCCACCTGGAGTACTGTGTGCAGTTCTGGAGCCCCCAGCACAAGAAGGACGTGGAACTGTTGGAGTGAGTCTGGAGGAGAGCCACAAAGATGCTCAGAGGGCTGCAGCACCTCTGCTATGAGGACAGGCTACAAGATCTGGGGCTCTTCAGCCTGGGGAAGAGAAGGCTTCGAGGAGACCTCATAGTGGCCTTCCAGTATGTGAAATGGGCCTACGGGAAGGCTGGGGAGGGACTATTTAGAAGGTCTTGTAGTGACAGGATGAGGGGTAATGGGTTTAAACTTGAAGAGGGAAGATTCAAACTAGATGTTAGGAAAGGGTTCTTTACTGTGAGGGTGTGAGACACTGGCACAGGTTGCCCAGAGAGGTTGTGGCTGCTCCCTCCCTGGAAGTGTTCAAGGCCAGGTTGGATGAGGCCTTGAGCGACCTGTTGTAGTGGGAGGTGTCCCTGCCTATGGTGGTAGGTTGGAACTGGATGATCTTTGAGGTCCCTTCCAACCTACACCATTGTGTTGTGTTGTACTGTACTCTGTTCTGAAAGTTTGAAGCTGGCAAAGATGGCTGTGAAATAGTATGCTGCTGCTGCTGCTTTAGATGAGGATACTTCTACAGATTTTATTTCTTAAAATCTATGTATTGACGGAAGCACAGAAAAATGTGATAAGGAGGACTTTGTTTCTCACATTGTCAGAGTTTAAAACATCTGTAAAAGACCACTGGCATCTTTCAAGATTTTTGTAGTTATCTGATCGAGCCATTACTGTGCCAGCACTCTAAACTCACCTGTACTACAAAGTTTCCTGTGTTTCAGTTTGTTTAGTAAAAAATTGGAAGAAGATGCTGAGTAGCCTGCTGAGAGGCTACTATGGATGTGTGCACAGCTGAGGGTAAGGAAGCAGCAACTTCCACTGGCCATAGCTATCTGTCACCTCGAAGTGACACTTCAGATTTTGGTCTGCCTGCCACATCAGCACAACAAACAGTGTGGGTTTGTGCCTCTTTGATGGTAAGCACTTTCCAAGAATTCCAGCAAGTGTGTAAATAGCAAATACTGATGAAGAGGATAGCTGCAGATCCATGGTCATGTAGGGTGTCCTGATAGAGAAAAGAGATGTCCATAAATTAGCTACAGGAGCATGGAAAGGTCTCTCATACCTCTCTCCTGTTTTGATTATAAGACAAGTTTGTGGTATAATCAATGTATTATGAAAATTGTAAATGTATTAAGAAACCTCTTTAGACTTACTAGTACAACTCATCTGTTCCAATAGATAGAATCATAGAATCATAGAATGGTTTAGGTTGGAAGGGACCTCAAGGATCATCCAGCTTCAACCCCCTGCCATAGGCAGGGACACCTCCCACTAGAGCAGGCTGCTCAAGGCCTCATCCAGCCTGGCTTTAAATGCCTCCAGGGAGGAAGCAGCCACAACCTCCCTGGGCAACATGTTCCAGTGTCTTACCACCCTCACTGTAAAGAACTTCCTCCTAATATCCAGTCTAAATCTCCCCTCCTCCAGCTTAAACCCATTCCCCCTCGTCCTGACATTACTAGACCTTGTAAATAGTCCCTCCCCAGCCTTCCTGTAGACTCCCTTCAGATACTGGAAAGCCACTCTAAGGTCTTCTCGAAGCCTTCTCTTCTGCAGGCTGAAGAGCCCCAGATCTTGTAGCCTGTCCTCATAGCAGAGGTGCTGCAGCCCTCTGATCATCTTCGTGGCTCTCCTCTGGACCCGCTGCATTAGCAAGAGATAAGTTACCTTAATTTCAGCTTTGGTAGAGGATTAGATTTATAAAAGTATATACTGTCTTGATAGCACTGCTCTTAAAACCAGAGCTTTTAGTATCTGAGACCAGAGCCTACTTGTCCCTGAGCACAGGGCTATGTCCTATTTGTGGGAATAACCTGTCTTGGTTCCTCTGATTACAGAGCTTGCAGCTAGGTTTCTCATGAGATTGCTGTGGCTGTGATTTACACAAATTTGGGCAGCTTGCTAGGGAAGTCAAGAATGGTTGTGAGATGCATGTTTAGCTTAAAAAAATAGTTAGAAGTGCTGATGCTTCCGGAAAGAAAGATTGGGTTTATTGTCCATTGAACACTAAGTGAAATTCAAAGTAACAGCTATCTTTGTGGAAGTGAAGATGAAATAAAAGATTATTTTATGACCTGAGAAACAGTCTTACTTCCATCTTACCTTTCTGTAGTGGCATATAAACCTTGGCATCACAAATGCGTAATAATGAGTATTATTTTCTTGTGTTCTTTGGAGAGACCATCTGTGCAACCAAGTATAGACCTTCAGGAATGCTTACATTGTGGAAAACTGAGCTGGGAAATGGAGTTGAACTTTATAGTTGGCTCTACTCTGCATTACATATAGCAATTACTTTTGCTGTCAGCAGCTTAAATTCACCAGTTCAAAACTGTTTAAGAGAATTAGATTCCCTCTTTTAAAATTAAATACAAGGTACATGTAGATGAGGCTGTGCTGCACAAAACCTTCTCTTTAGTGCTATCGCATCAAACAGGCTTTCAGAGATTTGTTGTTGCTTACTATGGCTGCAGTGGGGGAGCCCAAGCAGAGCCTGAAGGTCCATTATATTTGGCATTATGCACAAATACATCATCTGATGATGTCTGTTCCATAAAGAAATAGAGAAGGGAGGTCTGTCTGAGGGATTCTTTTGCAGGAGAAAGAAAATTGCAATTAGAGATGCACTATTTTGCCTATATTTACTAATGTGCTTGACTGGTGACTGAAGACAGAAGGAGCAGGGTGGGAACAACATGCACAACACACTCAGGATGGGAACGGGTCCATTTAACATCCAGTCGCTTTATCTGGACCTGAAAATGGATTTAATTGCCACTAAGCACATCGGATTCAATAAAAGGTCAGCATTGCTTTACCACAAATGGTACATGAGATACCATATTTCACACTGGCCATATTTTGAATGTGCAGTGTGGGAATCAAGGAGGGGAGTCAGATAAATGTGGTAAATGGTTCTACTCACTGTGGTGGAGTAGAAATTTCAAGATAGTCCCTGGCTCCTTTGTGGCAGTATAGGAACTGCTCAGCTATTAAGAGGCTTCTAGATCTTCCCAGGGTGCTTGTGAAAGAGGACAATGATCTTTGACCTGATCCTGGTTCCACTTGGCATGGAGGTTTGCAGAGGTGCAGGCAGAATCTCTTGCAGATGTGCAGAGAGCATGATGTCAGTGGTACTTATTGCCACATTGTGAGGCACTTAATGCTTTCTCCTGGGAAACTTTAGGCACTTAAGTTTCCTGGTAGTTCAAGCCCAAAACATCAGGGCTAAGCTGGTCTGACACACAAGGCAGACCAGAGCTTGTTGTCCAAGCCAAGAACAGCAAGGCAGAAAATTAATCTCAGCAGAGCATCACATATTGGGGCAGAGCAGTGAGGCAGAGGCAGCTCAACTGCTTGCAACTTAGCTCAATTTATACTATTTGCCAAGTGTAGTGGCTCCTTTGGCCACAGAGATTCACCAATCAGAACGACAGCTGCAAAACTGACCATATTAGATGAAACCAGGGCTTGCTTACCCTTCAGTAAGACACTAACAAGTACCTAAACACTTGTGGGTACCTGTTTATCACTTTTGGAGGGAACATAATGGCCCAAGCCTTTGTTACCCTCCCACCTTTGCTTCCCCCATCAGCAGAAGGGTAAGGCAAGCCAGGACATCTAATAGGCCTATTAGCCTTCCACAACACTGTTGTGTTGAACATTTGTCTCAAGTAGGACATAAATAAAATTGTGCAAGGGATTTTAGGGATTTTTGTAAGCTCAGGTTGTCATCTGTGACATAAAAAACAATCCTGTGCTGAAGCTAATTACATGACTTTAGGTATCTTGCAAAAGAGGATACTCTTGGCGATCTATTGTCTCACAAATCAAAGAAGGTGGAAAAGGGAAAAAAATCCTCGAGCCAAGCAATGTTTACGTGAATGATTTAAAATGCAAAGTCTTGATTCTGAAAAAAACTCCAGTGCCCTAATCTAGTGCTTCATCCAAAGATGTGGGAAAATTGGAATTGTTCATCTTCCCTTGAGGGCATTAATTCTGTCAACCAGCAGCTATCTGGGCCAGCCACAAGTGTCTTAAAATAGCAGCATGAAAAGAGGCAAAGTAAGTGTTAGACAAACTCACTCTTCCATAAATAAGCTGAAAAAAGAATCATTTGATTGGAAGTTCCTGTTTCCAGGGCTGGAGACTTGATTGTATGCAATACAGTCAAGCAAGGCATCAATGTTTTCTTCTACATAATTAGAATATCTATCCTCCATGAATATAACAAACCTGAAATATATTTGGAATTATTTCTTTCTTTTTCAGGTTTCTAATAACATGTTTTGTTACACAAAATGCCCAAGGTTTTGCTAAGTGAAGTGTTTTCGGTTGTCCTCAGGCAATTCTAAAACCAGCAATTTAAATGAAGAGTTTGATTCACAAAACAGATCTTCTCCTTGACCTTCATCCACCAGTGAGGTGGTGCTGGTACTCTGGCTGACAGAGTGATGTGGTGTAATAAACACCTTCTGCTTACTACGCTGTGAAAAATGTTTTTCCACTTTAAAAGAAGTTATATGTGCTGATTTGAAGGATTTTCCAGGTAAATCCAGGGTTGCACTTCTCTTTCCAGACAAAAGTATTTGAATGTATTGCCTCAATTTAAATGTTGGGGTTTTTTTGGAGAATTATTCTTATATATCTCAATAAATGTGATACTTACTGAATCAGTTCTCTAGTGCTCTTGCATACATCTGTGTGTGGGCATCTAAACAAATATCTTAATCTTGAGTTGAATCATAATCCTAGTTTGCATATATAAACCTTTATGTGTGGAGCAAAGTTTGGGTATCACAACCTGACTTTAAATCCCACTTAGAAGGTCATATTAAAAGATTATTTTATCAGAAAACAGTTAATTAACACATTGCAGTGCAGTGTACTGTGGTTAGCAAGAGGCTAATTGATCCTTTGGTGCCAAATAAGGATAGTAGAGAGTAGACTAAGATAATTTTTGTCTGGCATTGTTCAGTCAATGAATCTGTAAGTTATGTTTTCACAAATGAAATTTGTGAGATCATAGAACTGAGTCATAATTAAAAAAAATAGGGTGAGAGGCTTAAGCAGCTGAAGGCTCTGTAGGAGAAGACTATGAGGGAATTTCGTTGTTGGAAATAAGACTCTTCTAAGTAAAGAACAGGAAGTGCTGAAGAGGTTTCACTATTCTTCACAGCTGTGACCCTGTGGTCACCCAGTAAGACTGTCCTGGAGGAAAAAACCCTAACCATGATGGGAAAGCAGAATTGTAAGCATTGTAAGTCATCCCTGAGAAAGTAAGCAGAGAGGAATAATGAAAGTCTTGTGTCTTTCCTTTTCATATACTTGAGGTCCAGATACATTGTGTAACATGTGCCATCTAAGTGACAAGAAGAAGTCATTTGTCCAAAGGATAGTGGTGCAACTAGTTGCATGGTGGATCTTTGTTACATGTGAGTGCAATTTGTTCATTTCTGAGGTGACAAACATCTTCACATTACCTTTGTAAATTAGTTTGTGCTTTTAACAATCTTAGAATGCTTAGAAGCATTAAAGAAAAAAATAAGAAAGGAAAACATGAGGAATCTGCTTCTGGAAGCTTGTTTTGGGTCTGAAAGGAAATTGTGTTAACTGTTCTATATGTGCTTAACCAAATCTGTATGATCTTTCTGAAAATAAACCTAGGTTTCCCTTTTCCATATGGAAAGCATTCCATTAAAGCCAGTTAGTGTGAGTGTTATTATTTCACTTGGATCCAAACCCTTTCCATGCTAGACAAATTCCTTTTGACAGTATTTGAAAAATGATAGAGGAGTTGGTGTTTAAAATGCAGCATCACAGGCAATGAGAGTTTGGAAGGAAAAGCAGCTGGTATCTTCCTCCTCTTGGCTTGTCAAGCACTGTTGTGTTCCATATAATGAATAACAATAATAATTGCTTCTCTAGTAAAACAACTATATTTAATGTTGTGAATCAATAACAAACATATACCATACATCAAATGTGTGATAGCATATCGGGGTAGGCATTATTTAGACTTAAGCAAATTAATTTTGAAGTCTTGGCTCTAGCAAGTGATTTGGTAAAGTGAGGCTGCTAAAATTCATTAACAAAGTGTGGATGAGATGTATTCACAGGAGCACAGAGTAGATTGTAAAGCCTAAGGATTTTTGTAAATAATTGTTTATGTTTAATCTTCAGACTTTTGCTTAGGATAAACTTGAAAAAATAGATTTTAAATACCATAGCAAATCGATTCCACTTTGCAGTTAATTTCAATCTGTTTGCGTGCAAGTCCTGAAAAAGAAAATGCTATTAGTAATTCTCAATCTGCAGATTTCTGGAAAATCCCCATTTGTGAGATGTTCTGGTTTCAGCTGAAATAGAGTTAATCTTCTTCCTAGTAGCTCTCACAGTGCTGTGTTTTGAATTTAGCATGAGAATAATGTTGACAACACATGTTTTAGTTGTTGGTAAGTAGTGCTTATCCTAGTCAAGGACTTTTCAGTTTCCTGCGGTCTGATAGTGAGGAGATGCACAAGAAGCTGGGAGGCAACACCACCAGGACAGCTGCTCCAAACTAACCAAAAGGGTATTCCATACCACACAACATCCTGCTGAGTACGTAAACAAGGGGGTGTCTCTCAGGTGGCCAGCGCCAGAACGAGAGGGTACAGCCTCAGGCTGCGCCGGGGGAAGTTTAGGCTTGAGGTGAGGAGAAAATTCTTCACTGAGAGAGTCATTGGCCACTGGAATGGGCTGCCCAGGGAGGTGGTGGAGTCGCCGTCCCTGGGGCTGTTCAAGACAAGGTTGGACGTGGCACTTGGTGCCATGGTCTAGCCTTGAGCTCTGTGGTAAGGGGTTGGACTTGATGATCTGTGAGGTCTCTTCCAACCTTGGTGATACTGTGATACTGTGATTGGTTGTAGGGGGCTGATCGCTGTGCAGGGACTGGCTAGGCATTAGTCAGCAGTTGGTGAGCAATTACATTGTGCATCACTTATATATTCTTGGGTTTTATTTATGTTATGGTTTGTGTTTTTGTTTTTTTTTGTTTGGTTTTTTTTTGTTTGTTTATTTTGTTTTGTTTTGTTCCTTTTCATTACTACTGCTGCTATTCCTATTGCTGTTATTATCATAACTTATATACCATTAAAGATTTCACTCTGAAGGCATCAATATGATGACAGATTAGTAGCTATTCTTCTCCCAGTTATCCATTGCAATGTTTATTTCTATTTCATTTCTGTCCTTTATGTAGCAAGAATAATATCAAACAAACAAATTAAACTTGGTGATAATGTGAGCTATGCTAAAGAACCACACCTCAAGTACTGTGTTCAGTTCTGGGCCCCCCAGTTTAGAAGGGACATTGAAACCCTTGAGCGTGTCCAGAGAAGGGCGACGAGACTGGTGAGAGGCCTCGAGCACAAGCCCTATGAGGAGAGGCTGAGGGAGCTGGGATTGTTTAGCCTGGAGAAGAGGAGGCTCAGGGGTGACCTTATTGCTGTCTACAACTACCTGAGGGGTGGTTGTGGCCAGGGGGAGGTTGCTCTCTTCTCTCAGGTGGCCAGCACCAGAACGAGAGGACACAGCCTCAGGCTGTGCCAGGGGAAGTTTAGGCTTGAGGTGAGGAGAAAGTTCTTCACTGAGAGAGTCATTGGCTACTGGAATGGGCTGCCCAGGGAGGTGGTGGAGTCGCCGTCCCTGGGGCTGTTCAAGGCAGGATTGGACGTGGCACTTGGTGCCATGGTCTAGCCTTGAGCTTTGTGGTGAAGGGTTGGACTTGATGATCTGTGAGGTCTCTTCCAACCCTGATGATACTGTGATACTAGAATTCTGGCAATGGAGGCTATACCCTATGCTTACCTGTTTCAGATGTAATTTGGTAGGTTTATCTAAAGTATGACAGATGACAGCCGCAGAACTTGCCCAGATACTTGAATCTGTTCTCCCTCTGTCCCCACACTTAGGTGTGAAAACCTGAATTTTGGAAACTGTGACCACAAAGCCCCATACAGCAACCTTCACTCCTTCCTCATCTTTCCCAAGCCAAGAGCATAACTTTCTGCAAAATGTCTCGAGTCTACATACCTGCTTCTCAGGGCTCCATATGCCACATTCTTGCTTCACTCAAATACTGCTGTTGGCAGACTTTGGTCCCATTTTTACTGCATTTTAAAGCATTCCCAGGCGCATTTTTGGAATGTATAAGCGTGTATAGCAGAATGTGAATTCCCAGAATGTGTAAAATTAACTTTATTCTGCTCCATTCACTCTGGCACCTCTTCACTGTCTGTGGGGGAAGAAGAGGTGCCTTACCTCTTGCCCTGGAAGTCATGGTATGCGTTTTCTTTAAGGCAGGGAGAGAAGGTGTGAATTCTAGAGGGTTTTTATAATTTGAAAGGTTTGTAATAATCTCTGGCTGCTGGAGAATGCTACACACCTTGCATTTCATGATAATAATGGCTGGCAGGCACGCAGGCAGCATGATTTTTAGGTTAGCACACTCTATGTTACTTATGAGATCGTTATTTCTCCTGTGACAAGCTAGGATAATTGGAATGCTTCCTTATTTTCATGGCTATCATCTGCCTATGGTAATTATTTAGTAGCTATGGTCATTGCCTGTCATTTTATTAAAAAAAAAAAAAAAAGGTTTTACTATCTTAGCTTCTGTGTGGTTGGAAAAGTTTTGGACTTCAGGAGCACGCTGTTTCCATTGTTAGAGACATGTGTGTACACGTGCACAATATTCATCCTGGCTATTGCTTTGAACAAAAAAATATATTCATTAAAAACAAACAAACAAACCAAACCAACCAACCAAAAAACAAACCCAACACATTCATTCAGTTTTAATTCTGAGCATCAGCTTAGCTGCTCCTCACTTCTGCTAGTGTCGTGGCAAAGTGAACCAAACCAGTAAAGGGTCTGTACTCACTAGAGAAAGGGTCCTAGTTTCCAGGCAGCATGGAAATAGCAATGCCTAACTATGGTAATTCAAGGTCTTTGCTATTTCTTCATTTTCTTCAAAGACCTAATTTCAGTTTATAGATATTTTTATTTTAGAGAATCTGTTTTGTTGTTTAATATTAGGTACCACCTACATCAGGCTGATGAACAGGAATAGCTCTCACCTTCCTCATCTGGCAGCACAGCCTTCCTCGGCTCTTAACACACCCTGAGGTACTGCGTTGGTTTCTGCATCAGAATGGTAAGAGCTCCGTCAAAAATGACATTGAGATACCTTGTTTCTTCATAGAAATGAAATGCATACCAACTTAGAACAAGGAGACACAGTCGCACGCTCTGCTGGGGGAGGTATAGGCTGAGTGTTAGGAGGAAGTTCTTCACAGAGAAGAATGGGCTGCCTAGGGAGGTGGTGGAGTTGCTGTGCCTGGAGGTGTTCAAGAAAAGACTGAATAAGGCACTTAGTGCCATGGTCTATTTGACTGGACAGGGCTGGGTGCTAGGTTGTACTGGATGATCTTGGAGATCTCTTCCAACCTGGTTGATTGTATGATTCTATCATTAGTTGTTTCTCATCCGTGTGGCATTTGCTTTATATATAAAGACAATAAGAACACAGAATATAAATTAGTTACAGAAAGGTGATAGACTATTAAGGAAAACCAGTCTGACTGAAAGGGCAAAAGGTAAACAAGCCTTGACTGAAAATATCTAACAGCAATTTCAGACAACAGAAAAGTAAAGGAATGGTTTCCAAAACCAAAACCTCTCCCCCCCCCCCAGTGAAACAAGCCTCTGTTTAGAATGGATTACTTTTAATTTACAAAGTCAGTGGAAGTCTGTGTTGAGTTACCTTTTTGTATTTGTGATTCTGTTTGACTGAAATATAAAATGTCTGCTACTACAAACCCAACAGTCAGAGAATTTGAATCAAGCAGACTTCAATTCTCACTCCCATGAGACTTCAAGGAATTAGGTCTAGTTTAATAGTATTCCTCTATATGGACTACAACAACATTGAGAGAAATTCAAACTATGATATTATCTAAGTTGTGTTGGTTTGGGAGTTTCCCTCCCTCCACTTGGAATCACCAAATTAGCTCAGATGGTTGGAAGTTAAGATGAAGCTGTATATTTTACAGCACAGCACATATTTGCAAGCATATATACACAATATATATAGATATTTACATTTGTATACAAGTTAGAAGTAATACAGAAATTCAAACCCCCTCCCAAACAGCAAGACTGCCCAGCAGGGTTCCCAACCAGCTCCCTTCTTCTTCCTACCCCTTATCATCTCAGAAATAACCAAAATAAACTGTTGCTTGAAAGCTTACATGATTAATTTGTAGATAAGCATGGGTGAGATGCCAGAGACAGGAAGGGGCTAGAAGGAAATGATTAGATCAAGTTACGTAGGTTTCATGCAGAAGAGTGAAGGCAAGATTCGTTCAGGCATACAGACCAAAGAAGTGAGAGTTTATTATTGTTATGACTGTGTCTCTCAGCAAAACCAGTGGGTGATATAGACATCACTACAATTTTCTTTTCACAGCTAACAGTCTAATTTCTCTCATTAAAACATTCCAAACCTGCACATAAGTTAATGTTGCTTCTTGAGTATAATGTGTTGTTTCCAGCTAGAGTCTTTATTACTACTGGTATATGTAGTTATTTTTCTGATCCCATATATGTTGATGCACTTTGACTGATCCCAGATATGTTGATGCACTTTGACTCTATTATAACAGCCATGGAAACAACTGGGTGTATTTCACAAGTTACTATTTGTGAAATATGTCCCTCTTTGCACCACAGAGATTTGAAGTCTTTTGCATATTCTGCATGTACATCTTGATTTGTTATCTCATGCTCATACTCTTGCTCTTCAAAGACTCTTGTGTCAGTGAAGCAGACATCATCCCATAAATAGTGTCATTTACTAATGTTTAAGAGGATCTCATACTTTTTTTCTCTGCAAGACTTAGGCTACTTGCTGTAGTAATGCACCAGGCTGGTTCTTGCTATGAGGATTATTATTTGCTCAGAAGATCAATATTAGATTGTAAAGAAGTAATTCCTGCCAATGTCATATACAATGCCTTTAATTTAGTCTTGCATTTCTGCTGTTCAGAAAAAGCCAGTTTCCAGCAGCTAAAAATGAACATACCTTTCTGAGTCCAATTTCAGAGAACTTGTTTATTTCTTAGTTTAAAGACTGATCCCATAAACTACTTATTCTTCTTTTTACAGTAAATTGAAAGCTATTTCCCTCACATTTTCTTCTTTCTTCTAATTAAGGCAGAGTAAAATACATTTTTGGGCATGAAATAAGCTATTTATTTTCTGTAGTCTGCATTTATAAACCGAATTAGCTCATTTCAGTCATCTGCATCCTCTATTTTAAAATTGCCAGCACAAACCATAATCAGAAAAGAGATCTCAATAAGCAGTCTTTGATAACCTAATCCTTAAGGAGACATTTCAATGTTAGCATACTTTATTATGCTGTCTTTTCTCACAGAATGTTTGAATATAGACTCCTACAAGTGAAACTTTACATGAATAAGACCAAAACTCCTTGAAAAATAAGGCACTTCATGGGTTTGTAATTGAACACCTTGTATACATGTTCAAGTAAGCAAATGAAGCAATTAATTGTACCATGCTTCACAGGTTGGCTTCAACAATTATATGCTCAAACTAGTATAGCTGAATTAAATCATCTAACCTGGTTTTGTAGCCTTGTCCTCCAAAGAAAGAGCACAAGGATGAGGTAAGCGGTGGAGAAACCTTGTTAAAGAAAGTGCAGATTTATAAACAAATGAGGAGATAAAAGATGGAGAAGTGCATGGCTAACTAGGCAGGGAGTCCCTGAACTTGAAAACTGGAGTTGTAAAAGGTCAAGGTGGGAGAATATGAGGAAAACAAGAAAGTGAGCTGGGAAACAATGCCAGAAAGATTCAATGGAGAAAAACAAGTGGTTTGTTCTTGTCATGTAGAATCATAAAACAGGTGTATACTTGACACTTTTTGCATTGTGGTCTGTAACAAATGGAAGTGCTTTAAAATAGAACAGGTAAATTTAAAATAGAAATACAAAGAATGTAGCACCGACAGTCCTCAAATGTGTGACATTGGGATGGTGTTTCTGCCAAATCTGAGACGTATAAATCTTAATGCAGCATGGCATATTATAATCCAAACATTTTGATTAAAATGGAATATTTTAATGTCCTCCTGCTACAATGTTAAGTAAATGTGCTAGAGAAGGCATAAGATAACACCATTTTGCTTTCTTTCTCATTGACATTCTCTGGTATGTTTTTCACTGTATCTGTAGCCTCACTTGAGGGTTGGGCCTAGAGAGTGGTGGTGAATGGTGCCATGTCCAGTTGGCAGCCAGTCATTAGTGGTGTTCAACAAGGATCAGTGCTGGGCCCAGTCCTGTTCAATATCTTTATTGATGATCTGGACCAGGAGATTGAGCACAGCATCAGTATGTTTGTAGATGACACCAAGCTGGGAGTAGGTATCGATCTGTTGGAAGGTAGGAGAGCCCTGTAGAGGGACCTTGGCAGTCTGGATGGGTGGGCAGAGGCCAATGGGATGAGACTGAACAAGGCCAAGTGCAGGCTTCTATACTTTGGCCACAACAACCCCAAATAGTGCTACAGACTGGGTCCAGTATGGCCAGGAAGAAAGGGACATGGGGGTACTGATAGACAGTAGGCTAAACATGAGCCAGCAGTGTGCCCAGGTGGCCAAGAAAGCCAAGGGCACCCTGGCCTGTAACAGGAAAAGTGTGGCCAGTAGGACAAGGGAGGTTATTCTTCCCCTGTACTCAACACTGGTCAGGCCACACCTTGACTACTGTGTCCGGTTCTGGACTCCTCAAATCAAGAGAGATGTTGAGATACTGGAACATGTCCAGAGAAGGGTGACAAAGCTGGTGAGGGGCTTGCCCTGTGAGGAGAGGCTGAGGGAGCTGGGGTTGTTTAGCCTGGAGAAGAGGAAGCTCAGGGCGGACCTCATTGCTGTCTACAACTACCTGAAGGGAGGTTGTAGCCAGGTGGGGGTTGGTCTCTTCTGCCAGGCAACCAGCAACAGAACAAGAGGATAGAGTCTCAAGTTGTGCCAGGAGAGGTCTAGGCTGGATGTTAGGAGGAAGTTCTTGCCAGAGAGAGTGATTGGCATTGGAATGGACTGCCCATGAAGGCAGCAGAGTTGTCATCCCCAGAAGAAAAGCCCGGATGAGGCACTTAGTGCCATGGTCTAGTTGATTGGCTAGGGCTGGGTAATAGGTTAGACTGGATGATCTTGGAGGTCTCTTCCAATGTGGTTGATTCTGTGATTATATATGTAAGGAAATACCTGAAGTTCGCACAGCAAAGCATCTCTGTGCAGCTTGCAATAGAAATAAAAGGCAGACTTTGGGATAATTTGTACTTTGCAGTCAGCTAGTGATGCCAAGATAGAGAAAATGTCTAGAAACAGAGTTACAAAATGAGTTTTATGGTAATCCTGCATAAGCATACAGATGACAAAACTTTTCATACTCTGATTTAAGCACCAAATATTTTCCATAAACTCAATTTCATATTTTACCTCTCAGTTATAGAAATGGAAAGTGGAATGCAAGTAAATTGTGAAACAAAGAGAACTAAAGATGTATTTGGCTTTAAAATAAGACGATTCCAATTTTAAAGGGCAAAATAAGAAAAACAACATTGGTATATTTCTCTAGATTAAGTACTATAACCTTGAGTCTCTATCTAAAGACCATTTCAAATCTTGCTATAGATCACAGCCATCATTAATTGTTTTGCCACATAAAAGTTAAAAACTGACAAATTTAGTATAACTGCCTAAGTTGTTGAGAAATTACATATTTTTCTCCCTGAATTTGTTTATATCCTTTTATGCTTATTAATCACAGCAAAAAACACTTTAGGTTTCTCACTGAAGGAGAAGTAACTTCTTTGCCAAGTGTTTGCTGACTGCAAAGTAGAAAGAAATGGAATTTTGTTGTTTGTTGCATGAAGTGGCAACACTTAGAAAACAGTCTCTGAAAAACTGTATCACTTTAAGGAAAATGATAGAGAAGCAGCTTCACCTCTCTGGTATTCTTAAATTGCTTTGCTTTGTTTTTGCCACCAGTTGATTCAGCAGTGAATGAGACTTGGATCAGGTAATGCTTCACTTAAACATGTGTTGTGGAGGCAGGGAATTAACGTGGCCGAGCCAGGAGTTATAAAAAATATAATGATGTCATTTTCCTGGAACCTTGCCCCCAAAACTGTATACAAAAATTAATTTAGTTTATTAGCAGATTTAGTTCACTTGGGGATTTCTTCCAAAAGGATATTATGGATGAATTTAGATTTTTAGGAAGTCAGGAAATGGAAAAGGCTAAGCTATTAACAGAGCTTTACCCCACTAGCAATCAAGCTGGGCAGAAGATTAAGGGAATAGCATGTCTTACTCACAGAGGTGAGATAGGTATTTGGCAATGATACCTTGCTGGATTCCTCGACAGGAGCAGCTTTCTGATGTTGCAGGCAATATCCAATAATAGAGATCCACACTGCAGAAGTCCGAGGTGAGTTGCAAAGCCTCCAAACTCAGAAATGTCTCGAGCACTTCTTCCCAAGCGGGATGGTCATGCTGCCTTCACAGTGGCTGCAGAGAGCCAAAATTGCTGGGGTCCCCAAGTCCAGGAGACAGCTACGAAGTTGGCTACTGATAGGGTCTGAGAGAGGGAAGTCCAGATGCCGCTGTCTCTCTCTCTCTAAGGACCCCAAGGGCTTGCCAAGCCTACAAGTTTGCATAAAAGGGTGCAAAAGTGGGGAGAACCATCCAAAAGCAGGGACGGGATAAAACCAAGAGATGTACAAAAGGTAGGAGATGTCCAAAAGTAGGGTCAGTCCAGTCACGGCAGAAACCATCCTTCACAGTGGCAGGTGGCTCTCAAGATGGGAACTCTCAAAGCAGGAACCCTTGCTCTCCTTATCCTTATTCTAGACAAAGTGTCCATTTACCATTTATACTGGGCATGAAAACTCACCCAATCACAGCCCAATTCCAGTGCAGGCTTCCACATGGGTCAGCACACGTGCAGAAAGGCCCCCCCCTTCTGTCCCCCTTCAAGCCCACAGGGCAGGGGAGGAGGAAGCAGTTTTCATGCCTTTCTTCTCCCATTCAAACCCACGGAGTGAGAGGGAGAAGAGAGGAATTTGGGGTACCCCTGGGCAACATGATGATAACCATGCTAACTCGAACCAACAAATACATTGAATCATTTGAGTTCTGATTTTTGGGTCTGCCTTTAAGCACCATTCATTCCTTGGACGTATTTTGTAGAATTTCCATGTAATAATTATTTATCTGTGTTCTTCACTAGTAATTCAATACAGGGTTTTTGCTTAGATTATAAACAAACTACATTATATGCCTAGAACCACAAATTACACAAATTACCTTTTCAAATCCAACAATTTCCCCCCAAGCATTTATACATGTAATTTTTACCCAAATAGTAGCACTGTTAAACAATGTTACCATAGAATCATGGAATCATTAGAATAAACCAGGTTGAAAAAGACCTCCAAGATCATCCAGGCCAACCTAGCACCCAGCCCTAGCCAATCAACTAGACCATGGCACTAAATGCCTCATCCAGTCTTTTCTTGAACACCTCCAGGGTCTGCGACTCCACCACCTCCCTGGGCAGCCCATTCTAATGGCAAATCACTCTCTCTGGCAAGAACTTCCTCCTAACATCCAGCCTAGACCTCCCCTGGCACAACTTCAGACTCTGTCCTCTTGTTCTGTTGCTGGTTNTTAAGAAGCAAAGGTGAATCAGCAAAGCAAATGGAGGGTGAGCTTAGAAAGCAAGATGGAGTTCAGCCAGCAGCCATGAGCTCCACAGCAGGCAAAGAGCTGAGAGAACAGCCCAGCACGAAGTGCCCTAGCAAAGTGCAGAGCAAAAGTGACTTTTATCTAATGTTTTTGCTTTTCCTTTGTACAAATCTCAGCAAGACTCTGAGGGAAGTAAACACCATTGTTTTCATTTTCCAGCCTATCATCTAGTTCCTCTCATCAAAACATTCTAGCTAGCTTCAAACTAGCACAAGCAGAGACCAACCTCCACCTGGCTACAGCCTCCCTTTGGGTAGATGTAGACAGCAATGAGGTCACCCCTGAGCCTCCCTCTTCTCCATAAAGTTACGTTTCTTAAGGAGAGAACTATATATTTTATTACTGTTTATAGAATATTAAACTAAATAATAATAAATTCTCCAGAGCAGTCTTTGGTCTAGAGATTAAAGAAAATTTGTGGGCAGGTCTCTTTTTTTTAATGATTTACTGCATCCTCCTGACTTAGTGTGCATTGGTCTCATTACAGTTGCATATACTTCACCCAGCCATAAGTTTTAACATAGCCCTGCATATGAAGGCTAAAATCTTTGCCAGAAAATTGCAAACGTTGTTAAACATTTAATTCTGCAAGTTAATAAAAGAGTTCTTCTGCAGCCCAGGACAAATTTCACATGCAGCTTAAGGCTGTGTAATTCTCATCTTCTGCAAGAGTGCACACACCACCAAATTCGTGCATCTCCTGTTTCCTTGTGGACTTCCATCACAGAGCCTTGCTATCAGCATTTTGACTGCGTGTCCTCAACTTCCACATTGCTGTTACTCAGGATAGAGTTTATTTACTTAAGTGTTCCTATGCTTTTTGTTTGTTTGTTTGTTTGTTTCTAAGGTGAATCAAGCACTTAAGATCTCTGGTGTGAACTGTGTAAAAAGTCTTCTGTGCATTTCTACGCAAATACCTGCTTCATGAAGTCATGGTTAAAGCCCAGGGGGTCTGAAGAGGATGGCAATGCATGTTTGAGAATATCAGTATTAGATATTTCACCGTTTGAAGAAGCCTCACCTCTTGTGAGTGTCTACAAAAGCCTCTGTAGATCAACAACCTGTTATTAGTTGGATTTAAGCTGGTAACCTTGATGTAAAAGTCTACATATCTGAAAGCAGATCTTCAGATTCACCTGGCTCTTGACTCTTCCGCTCTTTGTCACCCATACTTTTCTTCTGCCTTGAAAATGCTGAGGTTTTCACATCGGTGAATTTTTGCAGGGCTCTCTGATAGTAGTTGCAGAGTTTGTCATGCCATCTGCTCATCTGAAGGTGGCAGCAGGACAACTCCTTGTGCCCAGCATCTACCAGGGCCCGGGGACTGATCCTGCTGGTGCAGGTGTGGCGTAGAGCTCCTGTGTTCAGTTGCACTTTCTCCTTCAAATGCCAATCTTACTTTGCAGTTATGAATATTGTTATAATGCCTCATTCATGGGTTGTTGAGCTCTTCTTTCACTTTCTTTTTAAAGTGTTGTTAGTTGTTTTACAGTATTATTGCTATGGTAACGTCTTGTCATCTTCATAGAACACAGCAAATGGCCTTTATACCTCTGAGAGTTCAGTTGCTCAGAAAAGAGACTTCGATCTCCTGATGCTTTCTGCGGCGGTCTGAACATTTGAATTTTTTTTTTAATGTGTCAGACTGCATTAGAAAGAAACTGTCAAGGTAACACTCGACTGATCTAAGATTAAATAGAGTTTCATAGCTATTTCCCAAGTGTGAAGTAAACAAAAAGACAAAGTGCTCTTGAGGTAATGCATGTGGGATGTGGCAATCTTAAAGGGAAATTTTAGTTGTGTGCTGTGGTCTCACATATAAAAGGTGTAGCAAAGTGGTCCTGACTTCCCCAAAGAGGATTCTCTTAGGTCTAGATCTAGGTTTGTTTGCCTCTGTGAAGAAGTCTGCTCTGTCCCAAGCAAGAAGCATGGAGGAATGCATTATTGGTCATTTTTTCTCATGTGCTTTCCTCTGTAAACTAACAGCTATATACAGACTGGTAAATGAAATCAACACCCCTACAGCTGGATTCTCTTGCATCCCTAAAATAAGGCAACTGCGTAAGAAGTGTCTGTTGAGGCTCAACTGGCCCCCGAACTATACCCAGGCACTGAAGTAAAGTATGCAGCTGGGACATGGAGCTTGCTAAATGTCAATCAATAAAGGCAGTTGTATGCCAGTGCTTGAATTGATTCCCTTATGCTTTTATTTCCTGCAATAGATGTGGCTAATGTGGATGACCATATTCATCTCACCGCAAACACTTCCTTTTCATTTTAACATATAAGAGGGATGTGGACATGTGGGAGCATGTCCAGAGAAGGGCCATGAGGATGATCAGAGGGCTGGAGCATCTCTCCTATGAGGATTGAATGAGTTGGGGCTGGTGAGTCTGGAGAAGAGGAGGCTGTGAGGTGACCAAATGTCCCAGGTTGAGACAATAGGATTAAAAATCTTCTGGGGCCTAGAAGATTGTTATTCAATCCCATAATTCTGCTATCTTGTTATAAGCTCACAACAAGGTCAGTTCGCTCTCCTTTCCTCCTCCTCCTGCCCTGTGTGTGTGGCAGGAGCCACTTTATCGGGAAGAACATGTAAGCAGTAGGCCTCCAGAGGCTTGTTCAGGCCTCTTTGGATGGCAGAGGCATTGGGGGGGGAGGGGGGAGAGAACTGGATTTAGTATTAGATTTAGTTTTTGGGTTGAGGGAAAAATTCAAGGGGGTTTGCCATGGATGGGGTAATCGCTTTATAATGTCTAGCTCTGTATTTTCTCTCTCTAAATATAATTTTGTATTTTCTCTCCAATTTGATTTGACAGTTTAATTTCTGTCAGCTCTCTTGAAAAAATCCACAACACTTGATTGTGGCCTTCCAGTATCTGAAGGGGGGACTACAAAAAAGCTGAGGAGGGACTTTTGAAGATATCAGGGAGTGACAGGTCTAGGGGGAATGGAGCAAAGCTGGAGGTAAGGAGGTTCAGACTGGAGGTGAGAAGGAAGTTGTTCAGCATGAGAGTGGTGAGAGCCTGGAATGGGTTGCCCAGGGAGGTGTTTGAGGCCCCGTCCCTGGAGGTGTTTAAGGCCAGGCTGGATGAGGCTCTGGCTAGCCTGATCTGGGGTAGAGTATCCCTGCCCATGGCAGGAGGGTTGGGACTAGATGATCCATGTGTTCTCATTCAACCTTGACTGTAGACAGCAATGAGCTCAGGGGTGACCTCATTGCTGTCTACAACTACCTGAAGGGAGGCTGTAGCCAGGTGGGGTTGGTCTCTTCTGCCAGGCAACCAGCAACAGAACAAGGGGACACAATCTCAAGTTGTGCTAGGGGAGGTCTAGGCTGGATGTTAGGAGGAAGTTCTTCCCAGAGAGAGTGATTGGCATTGGAATGGGCTGCCCAGGGAGGTGGTGGAGTCACCGTCCCTGGAGGTGTTCAAGAAAAGCCTGGATGAGGCACTTAGTGCCGTGGTCTGGTTGATTGGCTAGGGCTGGGTGCTAGGTTGGCCTGGATGATCTTGGAGGTCTCTTTCAACCTGCTTGCTTCTATTACGATTCTATATCATGTAATATAATGTGTCTTTGTTCAGTCATTAAAAGTTTACTAATGCTAGCTTTTTCAGCATAATTTCTTTCCCCTTTGTGTTTTATAAATAAAAGAAAAAAAAAAGCGCCATCCCACAGCCCTTTCTCCTCCCAAAAAGAAAACCCTGCAAAAAAAAACCAACAACAAAAAAAAACCAAACCCAAACCAAATCCAAACCTTTTACCAGCCAGTCTACAGGAAAAAAAAAATCCTGACACTATTTAACAGTTGTCTTTACCAATCAGTCTACTTCAGAGTGACTTTAGCTAACAGGTACATTGCAATTTAATGTGACTGCCTTCATTGTACTCTCAGAGAACAGAACAGCTATGCATGTTTTTGAAGTTAACTTTGGAAACAAAAGAGTTTTGTTATCTAGCTGTCTGTGTGATTGAAAGCCAGCCCTGCAAAGGGGGTGTGTGGTAGGGAATTGTGTGTGAAATAAACACTGGTGAGCTCTTAGGAATGTTTTAGGCTGGATGTTAGGGGGAAGTTCTTCCCAGAGAGAGTGATTTGCCATTGGAATGGGCTGCCCAGGGAGGTGGTGGAGTCGCCATCCCTGGAGGTGTTCAAGAAAAGATTGGATGAGGCACTTAGTGCCATGGTCTAGTTGACTGGATAGGGCTGGGTGCTAGGTTGGACTGGATGAGCTTGGAGGTCTCTTCCAACCTGGTTCATTCTGTGATTTTAATTTCTAAATTGCCTTTTGTGGGAAAAAATATTTCTCTGTACTAAAATTAAGCTAAGGAATAAACACATCTCATTTCAGATGTTGATGAGTTTTTACAATTTCTGTTGATATTGTGTATAAAGAAAGCTAAGGTGATAGAGAAGATGGGTGATAGAGAAATGTCAATCCTGTGTCTCTGCATCTGTGTGTAAGTATTAATTTGAGCAATCACATTTTAAGAATGATCAACTAGGCAGTTATTTGTATGACACAGCATGTGGATGGCATAATTTAGACTTTCTCCAAAATGCTAGGCATGATATAAAGTGTAATATGTCTCTATCAATATTTACAGCTGTAAATGTTTGTGAGCTGATGGTTGATTTTCTAACCCCATGTATTCGTAGAATCAACCAGGTTGGAAGAGACCTCCAAGATCATCTAGTCCAACCCAGCATGCAGCCCTGTCCAGTCAACTAGACCATGGCACTAAGTGCCTCACCAAGTCTTTACTTAAACACCTCCAGGCATGGCAACTCCACTACCTCCCTGTGCAGACCATGCCAATGGCAAATCACTCTCTCTGGCAAGAACTTCTTCCTAACATCCAGCCTATATACACCAATGTTGCATTTCTGAATCTTATACTCAGTAAGAAAACCTGCTGAATGTCTTGTCTTGCTGAGCTAACTCACCACTGTGTTATCACAGGGTTACCAGCCTCTGTAAAACTTTGTTCCTGGTATTTGCCACAGTCCATGTTATTAACTCACAGAAGGAAATGATCAAATTTTGTTTGAAGACTTCCAGCTGACAAGTCCTCAGGTCTTCATGTCTTTTCTTTCTCTGTGTCTCCTGACATTAAAGGTGAAAGCTAAGATGAGGAAAAAAAAATAATAAAAAAGCCTTTGTTAGGATGTGATATTTTTACTTTTTTTTAGCTGTCTTCCAGTTTTGTGTCAGGAAGATGTATCCTTGATGATTAAAGGACAAAAAATGATTCAGAAAAATACTGAACTATCCTTGTCCTTTGTTAAGTATATTCTAAAGGTGGGATCATCTCACATGATTTAAAATTCACTCTCTCTGGATTCTCCTTTTTTGTTATTGAGAGCAAGATGATGTGATTTAGGCTTTTAACAGGAAAGTAATATCTGAAGTCATAAATATAACATGAAAATTTGTACTGGAGGAAGGAAAAAGGCTGAAGAATCCCATCCACTATAAAGGCTGCAGTATGGACTTTTTAAATGGTGGGTAGCAGAAAATTCACATGTGAGGCAGCCAGTTTAAGTATTAACAGTTTTTAGAAATGACACAATTGCAGCATCAGTTAACCACAGGCATGAATCCAGCAGATGGCTACATCAACTCCTGTGTGATCATAAAATCATAGAATCAACCAGATTGGAAGAGACCTCCAAGATCAGGTGTTCAAGAAAAGCCTGGATGGGGCATTTAGTGCCATGGTCCAGTTGATTTGACAGGGCTGGGTGCTAGGTTGGACTGGATGATCTTGGAGGTCTCTTCCAATCTGGTTGATTCTATGATTCTATGATCATCCAGTCCAACCTGGCACCCAGCCCTGTCCAATCAACTGGACCATGGCATTAAGTGCCTCATTCAGTCTTTTTTGGAACACCTCCGGGGACGGCGACTCCACCACCTCCCTGGGCAGCCCATTCCAATGGCAAAGCAAAGTGTATTCAGATGAATGGGAAATCACATGTTAAAAACTAAACAACATGGTTTAAAATGTGCTTATTTGATCTGGTAATCAGGTCTGGCATAGAATAAGATACAATTTCATGAATGCAACATTTCATGTATATTTTTTTCCCTGTGCTTTTCCTGTCTTCCATCGTATTTTCTGAGTAGACCAAATTGCAAATACAGAGCTCTGCATAAGCTGTTGTGGTCCTGACATGCTGTTATGATCAGATAGATACCTAACTGCCAGAAAGCAGAAATGAAGCTCATCTATCCTGAAATATACTGATACAGAACAGAGGCATATAATAGGTTTTGGTAATTTTTTTTTTCCCTTAAAACTTACTTATATTGAGCATAACAAAATAATGAGGACCTTGGAGAACTCTTTTACCTTAGGGTTTGTAAAACACTAAGACAATTTCAGAAAAGTTCTTACTGCTAATTTCTGAAAGATACATGAAATACCAGAAAGCCAAAGGCAAGCAAATAGGGTGTGCATCTTTAAAAATGTAGGAAAGTGAAAAGGAGGTGCAGGTTATAAACCAGAGACTTATCTTCATTTTCCTTAGCAATTCTGGAAGATCACAAATCTTTCTACAGAAATAAATTGTAGTTACCATATAGCTTAACCTCAGAAAGGTTTTTAGAATAGAATCAACCAGGTTGGAAGAGACCTCCAAGATCATCCAGGCCAACCTAGCACCCAACCCTATCCCGTTAACTAGACCATGGCACTAAGTGCCTCATCCAGTCTTTTCTTGAACACCTCAGGGATGGTGACTCCACCACCTCCCTGGGCGGCCCATTCCAATGCCAATCACTCTCTCTGGCAACAACTTCCTCCTAACATCCAGACTATACCTCCCCTGGCACAACTTGAGACTGTGTCCTCTTGTTCTGTTGCTGGTTGCCTGGCAGAAGAGACCAACCCCCACCTGGCTACAACCTCCCTTCAGGTAGTTGTAGACAGCAATGAGGTCTACCCTGAGCCTCCTCTTCTCCAGGCTGCACACCCCCAGCTCCCTCAGCCTCTCCTCATAGGGTTTGTGTTCCAGGCCCTTCACCAGCCTTGTTGCCCTTCTCTGGATACATTCCAGCACCTCAACCTCTCTCTTGAATTGAGGAGCCCAGAACTGGACACAGTACTCAAGGTGTGGCCTGACCAGTGTTGAGTACAGGGGCAGAATAACCTCCCTTGTCCTGCTGGCCACACTGTTCCTGATCCAGGCCAGGATGCCATTGGCTCTCTTGGCCACCTGGGCGCACTGCTGGCTCATCTTCAGCCTACTCTCCACCAGTACCCCCAGGTCTTTTAGCACTATGTCACCTGTCTTTCTTATAAACAAGCTATTGAGATATGTTCTTGAGAGAAGTACTATAGAATGGATGCAAAAGTGGCCATAAAAATACATGAAGAGAATAGTTTTCATTGATTTTACCCCCCCCAAATGGAAGGGTAAGACATCTTGATATTTTCCTTTAAAATCTTCTATTAACTTGTAGAATTATTGCTCTTTCAGACTACCTGAAAGCAGAAGAGAATTAAATTGTTTTGGAGGAAAGATTAGAATTCAGCAAGTCTTATGACAGTGACTATATGCAATGAAAACTATATAAAGCTCTTCATGACAGCACAAGGTATTGTAATTTAGTGGGAACAACCAAGTGCAGATATGGATCTGTAAAGTGATAAGTTTACACTGTCTGGTGATGGAAAGTCTTTCACAGGAATGCTCCATTCTCTCTGGACACAGAATGAACTTCAAGAAAGATACAGACCAACAGGATATGGTTGAGAAATCATGACACAAAAAAAAAAAAAACAAATGATTGAGACTATGAGTTCTTACTTGACTGAAGAGATGTTTAAAAAGGACATGATTTCTGTCCAGAGTTAGGCAGTTTTCTTGCAAAGAAGAAGAGATGACCTTTCTCACAGATTCCAGGCAAATAAAAAGAGAAGAAGTTGTTTGAGATGGAGAAAGAGAAATTCAGATTATGCATTTGGAAAAATATTTGAACTTTAAGCATGATATAGTAGTGGAATCAATCTCCATGTAACATTGTGGATGCTCTCTCACTGAGTGTCTTTAGTAAGATAAAGTGTCTGAGAGCTGGAGAAGAGGAGGCTCAGGGGTGACCTCATTGCTGTCTACAACTACCTGAAGGGAGGTTGTAACCAGGTGGGGGCTGGTCTCTTCCACCAGGTAACCAGCAACAGAACAAGGGGACACAATCTCAAGTTGTGCCAGGGGAGGTCTAGGCTGAATGTTAGGAGGAAGTTCTTCCCAGAGAGAGTGATTGGCATTGGAACGGGCTGCCCGGGGAGGTGGTGGAGTCACCGTCCCTGGAGGTGTTCAAGAAAGCCTGGATGAGGCACTTAGTGCCATGGTCTAGTTGATTGGACAGGGCTGGATTCTAGGTTGGCCTGGATGATCTTGGAGGTCTCTTTCAACCTGGTTGATTCTATGATTTTACAAGACTTTTTGAAGTCCAGTTTTGCATCATTTTCACTGTCTGTAAATTTGGGGGATTGTGTTCTCTATGGGAAGTGCAACTTGAATATTTTCTGTGTATGTGTGAATATTTGCTAAGTATGTGTGAATTGCATGACTTCATGCCTGGTTGAACATAACTTTTGGCAGTGGCCATTTTTCACATTGCCTATAGAGAAGACAGAATAGTAATAGCAATGCTCTTCCTTCAAAAAAAAAAAGTGTTTTGTTTTGATTTAAATCTGTTGTTTTGATAATATTGGAAAAAAATAATTACAGAGTGTTTGTAAAATCCCATGTGATAATTCCTAATTGGAATATGTTTCTTAGTCCAAGCCAATGATTTACATTAGGAGAATAACAAGCTGGGTTTTGAAAATGCTCATTTGTTGCATACAAGGTAGCAGATGGTTGACTTGTTACCAGTCTGTTCCTTCACTTTAAATTCCAGAGTCATTGCTTATATCCTGCTATCTTCCTTAATACAGCATTTTTTTCCCCTTTTTATCAGCCCCTGGTAGGCTGGAAATAACCTATGGCTTAGAATTATCTTCAGAGAAAGTAAATGTTTCTGTGACTTAACATTTTTTTTTTTACTTTAGAAAGTTTTTACTGTTTGCTGGTAAAAGGAGTAAATAAAATGAAATATGAAGAACACAGTATGGAGGAAATACAGCTCAAAACTAATACAATAAATGATACATGGCACACATTTGATGGGATAAGAAGGATCTAGCTAGTAAAAGACTTCAAGCACACTTTGTAAGACATTTCACACATATTTAGCTGCTCACACAGAGATATCCTTATTAAGCCTTTGTATTGATCCTCAGCATGGCTACAGACTTCTTCTGGTCTAGGATGCTGCTGTTACCTATGTTTTTAATATATTTTCTTTTTATTGGCTGTCCCAGGTTGAGAACTACAGGGTTAAAAAAGTCCTCTGGGGACTAGAAGATTGTTATTTAATCCCATAATTCTTCTATCTCTTTATAAGCTCACAGCAAGAACAGCTCCTTCTCCTTTCCTCCTCCTCCTGCCCTGTGTCTGGCGGGAGCCACTTTGTCAGGAGAAACATGTAAGCAGGTAAGCAGTAACCCTGTTTCGGGGCTTCCAGAGGCTTGTTTAGGCATCTTGGATGGCAGAGGCATTGGGAGGGGAGAATCGGAGCACTGGGGATTATAGATTTAGTTTTAAGTTGGGGGCAAAATTCAAGGGGTTTGCCAGGGATGTGGTAATTGCTTTGTAATGTCTTCTCTGTATCTCTCTCCAAATATAATTCCGTACTTTTTTTCCCTCCAATTTCACTTGAGAGCTTCATTTCTGTCAGCCCTCTTTAAAAACCATGACACTGGTCCATATAGAAAAGCATGTGGACTCACCTATGGATGAACACCTTCAGTCCTGTTTCTTTTCTCTGCCTTTGCGTATCTTTTACATGTCCATAAAACTTTTGTAGTTGGTGAACAGATTTTTTTATTTATACTACTTTTTGGCTCGCTGTGGGAGATAGAGACACACAACACCTCACCACAGGCATTTAGGAAGGCAGACAACTTGATTATCATAATGAAATTGAACTGTGTTTTGAAGTTTAATCTCTTTTGGGCAGAAACAAAGATATGTAATACTTACCTCTGTTTGCTTTTTATTTACCAATTTACAGTATGATTCTCTGCATTTTCATTTATTTTTCCTATATATATATATTTTGGGGACTCTCTGGAGCTTTTTATCTGCTAAGTGATTATTTGAACTTGACATTTTTGAGGGAGAAAGCTCTCAAGCATTATTCTATACCTGTTGTTGTACATATTTTAATTACTTTGCCTTTAATTATGCATCTTTACAAAAAATGGTGTTTCCATTGTCCAGAGAAGGGTGATGAAGCTGGTGAAAGACCTGGAACACAGCCCTGTGAGGAGAGGCTGAGGGAGCTGGGGGTGTTTAGCCTGGAGAAGAGGAGGCTCAGGGGAGACCTCATTGCTGTCTATAACTACCAGAAGGGAGGCTGTAGCCAGGTGGGGTTGGGCTCTTCTCCCAAGCAACCAACAACAGAACAAGAGGACACAGTTTCAAGTTGTGCCAGCGGAGCTATAGGCTGGATGTCTGGAGGAAGTTCTTGCCAGAGAGAGTGATTGGCATTGGAATGGGCTGCCCAGGGAAGTGGTGGAGTCGCCATCCCTGGAGGTGTTGAAGAAAAGGCTGTCTGAGGCACTTAGTGCCATGGTCTAGTTGATTGGCTAGGGCTGGGTGCTAGGTTGGCCTGGATGATCTTGGAGGTCTCTTTCAATCTGGTTGATTCTATGATTCTCAGATTCTCGATTTTATTTCCTAGGAAGTATTTGGCAGTCTAACCTTTGACAGTAACAAAACAATAGTAAAGAAAGAGAATTTTTTTAGGACTGAAATACACAACTTCAAAAGCAGTAGAACTAAAAACTGCCACACTGAGAACCGTTGGCATTAGGCTGAATTTGGAGACACCAATGTGAAAATCAAGCAGGCCAATTTGCCTTCTCGAATCTGTTCCTGAACTTCATAGAGAGCTCCAGCTTCTCTTCTGGAGGCTGTAGGGGAATGATGCTCTTTATTGTAGCAGAAACTCCTTAAAACAGGGTCAGTTTCTGCTAATTATATCTGGAACCAGAACCGTGCTCTTTTTTAGGTTAATTACCTGCTTGCCACACATAGATTGAAGACATGCAGGCTGTAAAGTGAAATAGTGAGAAAATTAGAATATGAATGTATCTATTTTGCCTTTTCCCAGTTTCAAGGAAGAAGCTGTGTGTATATGTAGTGTGTTACTGACTCTAAATATACACTTATGAGGGTTTTTTTTCCCCACAGAATGTTTGCCTATACTCAATGAAAAGAAGAGAAATGCAAAAGGAAAGAACTGAGTTTGTGCAGGGTAATTTGAACTGGACATTTGACTTATATGACAACACAGACAGTTAATTTTCATTAACATTAATTTTAGGTAAGTATACAAGAATATACTCATAAACAAAAAAACAACTGGGTACAGTACAAGTGTACTAGGGACATACTGAAGTACAGGGGATTTATGGGCTAACTTTGACAGATGTTGCAGACTTCTCTGTGACTTCTTGTGTAGGTGTTCTGAGGGTTGAAACACACTTTTCTTTCCTGCTTCTTTACCCTATTCCCAGACAAGAAAACTGTATAGCACACCTGGGATACAGTAAGTCTTCAACATACTTGTCTTGCATTTCTTTGCCTTCAGGCTTTGTAGCTCTGAGGCTTGATTTTTTTCCTGTCTTATGCACAACACAAAAGAACAGCATAAAGATGCAAATTCGGGATGTTTTGACTAAATATATGATATATATATATGATAAATATGTGTCTAATAAACAATCTAGCTTTGGGTTTGACATCTATGTCACCTATAACTTTGTGAAAGAAGGAAATTAAATAAAGTGCTAAAGAAAGAAGAGGATCTGTTTTAAAAGCACAAGGGTAGAAAGTTTTAAGGTGTGCTTTTGGATAAGAGGCCTGATTTTTCCACCTGATTTTTCACACATATTTTCTACATGGATCGTAGAAAGCTGTTAGGGATTGTAATGAGAGTTCAGCCAAACTCACAGAGATAATTGAATGTTTTTAATAAAGATTTTCAGTTGCTTTTGAAATAATCTATCTCTGAAACAGAGATTTCAGAAAGTGTTCAGTTCATGTCCCATTAATCTCCTGATATTAAATCCATCTTGTAGCACAATGGGAGTTTTGTTCAGCTTTATAATCATTAATTTTATGAGAGTAGTTGGTTGGTCTCATTCTCTCTTTTTCTCTTTTCTCTCTCTCTCTTTTTTTTTCTTTCCCCTCTCCCTCTCTTTTTTTCCCAAGGCTTTGCTTGGAAAATATAATGAGGTACAGCAGGGAGAGTTACTAATCTCTTTAAGAGGAAATTAATTTGACATGAATTGCCTTTGTTTAGGAGAGAACAACTGCATTGTCCTGCATGCTGTGAGATTTGTACTTTGAAAATTTATTCTTATGACAAGATTTAATTAAAGTCAATTCCACATGCACTTGAATGTTTTACAATTTCATAAAAAATAGTATTATTAGTAGTGGTTGCAATTTTTGTCATGCAGCTGGCTTTACTCCTCTCTAGTGGCACCTACTGCTCCCTTTTCCTCTGCAGAACTAACCATAGCCTGAGCTCTAGCAAAGCTGCCACTGGCAGTACACTCCTCTAACAAGTATCATGACTTGGTTTATGCTATTCCACTGCATGTTCCCAAAGATTAGGCTTGTTTCTTCTCTCCCATCCAAGCTTCTTCTGTTACATGTCTGCTCCATGTTTGGAGAGGATGGACGCTTTGCTCTAGCCATTGCCTATGTACACCTCTTCTTCAGCCCCTTACAGTCTTGCTCCCAGACAGCTTTCTGCCAAGCAGTGAGCCTAGACTGGTTACACTAGAAAATGAGAGGACACATTTCCAATGTCTTGTCATCTTAACATGGAAGAGGGTAGATGGAGGAGCTGGTGATTTGCAAGTTTGCTAATGACACCAAATTGGGAGGCTTGGCTGATACAGCTGAAGGCTGTGCGGCCATGCAGCGAGACTTGGATGGACCGGAGAGCTGAGCAAAGAGGAACTAAATGAAGTTCAACAAAGACAAGCACAGAGTCCTGCACCTGGGGAGGAATAACAAATTGCACCAGTACAGGCTGGGGGCTGATCTGCTGGAGAGCAATCCTGTAGAGAGGGACCTGGGAGTTCTGGTGGTTAGCAGGTTATCCATGGGACAGCAATGTGCCCTTGTGGCCAAGAAGGCCAATGCAATTCTAGGCTGCATTAAGAAGAGTGTGTCCAGCAGATCAAGGGAGGTTCTCCTCTCCCTCTACTCTGCCCTGGAGAGACCTCATCTTGAGTACTGCATTCAGTTTTGGACTCCCCAGTTTAAAAGGGACAGGGATCTGCTGGAGAGAGTCCAGTGGATGGCCACAAGGATGATTAGGGGACCAGAGCACTGCCTTATGAGAAGACTGAGGGACCTGGGGCTTTTTAGTCTGGAGAAGACTGAGAGGGGATTTAATAAGTGTCTATAAATATCTGATGGTTGGGTGTGAGGAGGGTGGGGACAGGCTCTTCTCACTTGCTCCTGATAGGACAAGGAGCAAAGTGTATAAGTCACAGCACAAGAGGTTCCACC
Organism: Tricholaema leucomelas; assembly: GCA_013400475.1. Taxonomy (NCBI): domain Eukaryota; kingdom Metazoa; phylum Chordata; class Aves; order Piciformes; family Lybiidae; genus Tricholaema lacrymosa; species Tricholaema leucomelas. Next base: position 24,866 of record WAAF01003705.1, on the reverse strand, counting down.
TCAACACAAGGGGAAACTTCTTTACTGTAAGGGTCACAGAGCACTGGAACAGGCTCCCCAGAGAGGCTGTGGAGTCTCCTTCTCTGGAGACTTTCAAGGCCTGTCTGGATGCATTCCTCTGTGCTCTGAACTAGATTATATGGTCCTGGTCTGGCAGGGGAGTTGGACTCGATGATCTCTTTGAGTCCTTTCCAACGCCTGACATCCTGTGATCCTGTGATTAATCAGAGCTGCTTTTGTCCCTACAGCCATCCTTGCCCCAGTGCTTGCTGACTCCAGATAAAGAGGTTCTTCCTGAGGCAGTTACAGTGTGGAGAATTTTCAGTGAATGAACCAATCTAGTGAGAGGGATGTGACACAAAAAAGAAGAGGTGAGTGTTGGTTGGACTTTTCTTGAAATTTCTCTGAGTTTGGAGAAGAATCACCTCCCACTTGGAGAACTTGTGGAAAGATTGTCTAAATGCCCACTGTCACAGCTTAGGAGAATTAAGACTGTTTGAGCTACACAAAGTCAGACTGGGGAGTGTATTTTCCAGACATACTACATTTCCTATGTTTTAGACAATAAGGCATCTGGAGTTTAACATGGGTGTTTGAGATAATTATCTATGTAATGAACACACTAAGATGAACAAGGTGACTTAAGATGTCTACCAGCCTGCAGCTGTCTGGGGTGTGAACTGAAAGTCTGTGGCAGAAGGCAAGCACCACAGCAACCTATAATCTAGAAAGAAAATGCTTTTTTCTTTTCAACTAAGCTTCAAACCATCTGGTTAGTGGAAGAGTCCTAATTTAAGGATAACTCCAATTTTTAAATGGCCTCAATATTTATCAGAATGAAATCTTATTGATTTGTTAATTATATGCATATACTATAAGATGTTTCTGGTCTGTTGGTACTGGTTTGGAACAAGTAGCTTCATATGAAGTGTGTCTGCAGAGATTACAGAAGTATCAAGAATATTTTTGTGTATGTCACAGTCTAACATTCCATTTCTCGTTTCTAAATCCCAAAAGTGCTTGAGAAAATAATAGGTGTTATTTTTCTTGCTTTCATACCTGCAGAAAATAGGCTGCAGGGAATCCTATACAGATTTCACAAACTGTCAAGACAAGGCTAGGATGAGAACCCAGCTTTCCACTCCAGTGATCTACACCTAGGACTATGGCTCCTTTTTTTCAAAGACATGTAGACTGTACAAATAGGATCAAATTTTATATTCCTTGCAAAGTCAATACTCATACTGAAGCAACTGAAGGTAGAGGAAGAAGATAAAAAGAACAATTTGTAGCTATCTTTATATATTTGTATATCTTTATATATTTTTGTATATATTTGTTGGTGATGGACAAAATAACAGTGACACAACAGACAAAGCTGAAGCTGAAAGGCAAGGGCAAAATCTCAAAAGCCATTTATTGTTATATCCACAGTCTTTTATACCCCATTCTACAAGTTGTGGAGTACTGTATCCAGTTCTGCAACCCCCATTACAAGAAGGATGTGGACGTGCTGGAGCACGTGCAGAGAAGGGCCACTGGGTTGGATCAGAGGGCTGGAGCAGCTCTGCTATGAGGACAGACTGAAAGAGTTGGGGCTTTTCAGTCTGGAGAAGAAGAGGCTCCCAGGTGACCTTCTTGTGGCCTTCCAGTCTCTGAAGGGGGCCTACAAAAAAGCTGGGGGGGGACCTCTCAGGATATCAGGGAGTGACAGAATTAGGAGGAATGGAGCGAAGCTGGAGATGGGTAGGTTCAGACTGGACGTGAGGAGGAAGCTGTTCAGCATGACAGTGGTGAGAACCTAGAATGGGTTTCCCAGGGAGGTGGTTGAGGCCCCATTCCTGGAGGTGTTTAAGGCCAGGCTGGATGAGGCTGTTCCCAGTCTGATCTAGGGTAGGGTGTCCCTGCCCATGGCAGGGGGATTGGAACCATATGATCCTTGTGGTCCCTTCCAACCCTGACTGACCCTATGATTCTATGTTTCTACAAGTTATAGAATAGAGTGATTTGATAGAATACTTTTCCCAACATTCTTATTGGATAACAGTGAAGTAATAGCAAGATGTTAGCTATTTTAACACAGACTTCTTTCAGTTCTTTGCTCTAAGTTATGTCACTCCCATGCAAATGTTACACAAGGCGAGAACACCAATTTACTGTGTTTCTATCCTCAATCTTACTGCATCAAGGACACACAGGGATGTGCTCCAAAGATACATCGTTCATCACGTTTAGCTGACTCCCTTTTTTGGTTCCCACAATATATTTCTAAAACAAATTCCTATTCACGCAAAGTATAAACTAGGATTAATTTGCTGAACATCAATTTAAATTAACAAAGATGCAACAAAGGAAACAACAACAAAATGATACTTGCTCTATAGCTAAAGTGGCAATGTCCATTCCCATTAGCACGATTACAGTCTTGAAGGACAATTTACTGATGTCAGAGGAACGCTCACATGTGTGAGTGGCATTTCAAGGATCAGTCTTTCTAAGAGACTCTAAATTGGAAGTATCATCATTGTATTTTTGAATTCTACCTTTGTGCCCTACGTTGTTTGCATTAGAAAACAAGAAATGTACATATAACAACACATTTAAAGAAGTTAAAATTACTCATGGATTGGGATATTTGAAGCACTTTTACCATTGCTTGACACTGAGAAACAAGCAGCTAATTTTGTCAAAACCACGACTATATATTGTAAGATCTTTAAACTTCACACCAGTGCAGACAGAAGGAAAGCAAAGAACTGTAAAACATTTTCAAATGAGAGATGAAGTCGATCTTACCAATTTCCTTTGGCAAACCTAAGAATTACGAATCTCTGCCTTAAATTATACAGAGCTACACATATGATACACATATGATATACATATGATTATACATATGATATTGCTCATACATAATTATAATGTGTATTTCCCTTTAATCAGTGATACAGAATGTATTTTGTCATGCTCATAAATGCACTTTTCAGGCATGTTTATTGAAATAGATAGAAGGCATCCTTCTAGGAAAAAAAGATCATCCTTTGATGATATAAATATGTACAGAATTAAAGTGAAGGCACTTTTAGCTTTATTAATGTTGTTTTCAGGTTTTTATAGGGCCTCAAAATCACAACAGAAAGCTTTTAAATCCATATTTTTACATATTTTTATATATATATTCTAAAAAATTCCTGCAAAACTCAAGAGATTTCCTGCCCTGTGTGCATTTAGAGATGCAAATCTGATTAACATACTCACTAAAACCATATGTACATTTCCACCTTTCCCTGATTGTATTGGAAGCCTCTCACAGCAAAGCCAGAGTAGGAAGTCAGCAATCATATACAATAAATGGGAATATTGGTTAGGTACCAAACTTAAGGTATCAATAGCAGCTTTAGAGAGTAAAATGTGGCGACTGAAGAAATCAATGCTAAATGTCAATATAGTGGAACTGAAGCTGTACTTTACATATTCCTTTCTTTTGTTATAAATATGAAAGCTGCATTCATATCATTAAGCTGAGGAAATCCAGGGCATTGTCCCATCATCATCTTGAGATTGCTCATAGTGTTTAATCATCAGTGCACTCCTTGGCACCTTTCTGGGGCTCACTGATTCCAGTTTGCCCAAACAATGACATTTTTTAGAGTTAATATAAATCAAGGGTCATTCTTAAAGTATGATATGGCTGAAGATACCTTATTTGAGGAAGAAGAGAATTGAGCTGTATGGAATGACTGAACTGCACTGGTTAGTCTCAGGATGAACACACAGATCATTAGACAGTTTATTTTCTACCGCAGATATAGCTGAGGTCACAGCTAGGACCTCCAGACAACCATGAGTTCTTTGATGTACAAACCACAAAAGAGAGAGAGTCACTCAAGCACAGAATGGCTGAGATTGGAAGGGCTTCTGGAGGTAATCTTGCCCAACCTCCCTGCTCCCAACCTCCCTTAGGGCCACATAAAGCTGTTTGTTCAGATCAGTACCCAGATGGCTTTTGAATATATCCAAGGAGGTAAATATACCACCTCCATGGGCAGAACGTGCCAGTGATGGGTCACCCCTACAGTGAAAAGTGTTTCCTGGTACTCAGATGAACCATTCTGTATTTCAGGTTGTACCCACTGACTTTGATCCAGTCTCTGGGCACCACTGAAAAGAGCCACAATTTGCCTTCCTTGCAGCCTCCCTTCAGATATTTTTATATATTGCTGCAGTCCTTCCTGAGCCTTCTCTTTTTCAGTCTGAAAAGCAATCCCAGCACTGTCAGCCTCTCCTCATAGAAGATGTGCTTCAAACCCTTACTCAGCTTAACAGCCCTTTGCTGAAGTTGTCCCATATCATGTCTCTCTTGTATTGAGGAGCCTAAAAACAGGCACAATATTCCAGGTCTGACATCACCAGTACTGAGTAGAGGGGCAGAACACGTCTTTCTCACTGTGAGCTCCAATCTCTACCAGTTTATATGCTGGTATTTTCTAATCTTGAAATATCTTTATCTTCTGCTCTATTCTGAAGAACTATATAGTGGGTTTTGACATTTGTCTAATTCAGGATTCAGCCTAAAGGTTGAAAGTTAGCATTTTCTATGCAATAGTCTGCTACTCACAGTTCTGGGATCTGCCACTGTCACAACTGCTTCATCGGTGCAACTCTGACATCTCACTTAGGCACTGTTGTGGCTAGCTTTTAGGTTGCTTCTCTCAGAACTGTTATCCACACCTGGATCAAACTCTTTGGTTTCCTGCACAACAGACAGGAAGAAAATTTCTGTTTCAGAATGAGTTACAGGAAAAGTGAGAAGATAGCCTGCTGAGGATGAAGATGAATCCAAAATCTTACTCCTTTTTGCACTAAGATGCTTCTGTCATTGTTCTCCAGGGCACTCCAGTCATGAACTGCTGCCTGATGTCCTATCATTACACAGTGTGCTGTGTCTCCAGCTCTTAAGTAAAGGTTTTTAAAGTTCTTTTTTTTCCCCAGGCTGCTTTATTTTTTTCAAGCCATATAATCAGTCATAACTTCTTAGTCAAATTCCTCTTCATAAAAGTATTCAGACTTTAATGATATACTCCTTCACATCTGCTTTTTAGGGTAAAGTTGCTTTAAGATAAAACTGCTCCAGTTCTGGGCTTCTCAATTCAAGAGAGATGTTGGAATACTGGAATATGTCTAGAGAAGGGTGACAAAGCTGGTGAGGGGCCTGGTACACAGCCCTGTGAGGAGCGGCTGAGGGAGTTGGGGGTGTTTAGCCTGGAGAAGAGGAGGCTCAGGGGTGACCTCATTGCTGTCTACANCTCTCAGGCAACCAGCAATAGAACAAGGGAACACAGTTTCAAGTTGTGCCAGGGGAGGTCCAGGCTGGATGTTAGGAGGAAGTTCTTGCCAGAGAGAGTGATTGGCATTGGAATGGGCTGCCCAGGGAGGTGGTGGAGTCATCGTCCCTGGAGGTGTTCAAGAAAAGGCTGGATGAGGCACTTAGTGCCAGGGTCTAGTTGACTGGATAGAGCTGGGTGCTAGGTTGGACTGGATGATCTTGACATTTTCTTCCAATCTGGTTGATTCTATGATTCTGAGAGTTTCAAATCAGGAACTCTTTTCCTGCCTGCATTTTTATTGACCTGTATTTTGCCTGGAATACGACCATCTTGAACGTAAATGCTGGGAACGAATGAGGTAACCTTGCTCCTCCTAATTCTGTCCTTTCTTCACATTAGATGCTGCCTGGAATTATTTTATGTATGGTTACAATATTATCCTCACAACCTGTCTTCCTGCATCAATTTACTAATATTTCTATAAATGCCACTTTGTAATGACTTGGTTCAAGATTCTGCTCATAAGGCAAACTTATTTAAAGGATCAATCATTTAATTTTCTTTTTATTAGAGTAATTTGATCTATATTTGGTCCAGACAGCTTAAAGGAAACTAATTTTTTTTTTTTTTGGCTGCCAGCAATATTTTTGCTGGCAGTAGAAACTTAATCAAACTGAAGAAAGTACCACACTCAGATCTCAGCCAAAAAAAAAAATGTTTTCTCATTTCCTCATCTCAGTCTTTCTTACCTAGCAAACGGCAGCAACTTCAGAATATACACTTAGTCTTTGATTATATTGTCCAAAAAAGGTGTCTTGTTCTTAACAATGTTTCTAATTTTAGCAGTCTGAAACAGACAATAAAATGCTGCTCATTTTTTTAAGGAAGTGCACGCATCACTTAGAGGTGTAAGTCATCACCACTTGGAAAGCTTCAGTTTTCACAATTTACAACAATCTAAAATGCAAAGACGATGTTTTCAGAGGAAGTCATTTTGCTTTTCAGTCATTTCACAGGCAGCAACAGTGTAACATCCTGATAGACTATCAGCTGTCTGAACAAAAAAGTAGGATGGTGGTAGTGGTGAGGGCTGTTAAGCTACTTATGTGATAAAAGCAACAAGGTCATCCCATGAAGGAGGCATGACTTGAATCCTCTGGGAGATGTTTCCTAAAGGCAAGTTATTGCAGGGAGTGGCAAATGAAATTGAGTTTACCTCTAATTTCAATTTCTGTGGCATCATATTTCATCAATATGTGGGTGCTTGCAAAGGGAAAAAAAGGGAGATATCTTTCAACATGAACTTCTGTAGCTTTAGTAGGCTATAGTAAGCTGGCAGAAGTAAGGAATAATGCCAGTAATAACACAGAACAGTTTCTTAAGAGGTGAATAAAATTTTCTTGATGATCCCCTGCTTTACTGTATTGTACTATGATGCACAAACATAGGGGATGAGAGGAAAAGCTTTCATGAGAGAAGCAGTGAAGAAATGGTATACATTTTTGTTTACATGGAGTCATACAGCATGGTCCCCTTTCCTTTAGATAAATGGTAAAGGCCAACACAGTAGCCAATTTATCTGACACAGCTAAGAAAAGGTTTCTTTTGAGTAAGAGCAGCCAAGAAGGAGTGATGGGAGGATGATTAAGATATGAAGATGGAAACCAGAGTTTTCACAGTTTTGTTATTTTGTTTGAAAAACTGCAAGAGCCTACTTCCAGAGCAGGCTGGTCTGCATCTCCGAGTTTGAGAGGTTGTACTGAAGACACCAGGGAAGAAAGGCACATCCTAGTACTCCAAAACCCAAATGCAATCAACCCTCTGAACTAGCAGCTGGAATCCAGCCTGAGTAACCGGCTTGCCCAGTAATAATCTTGCTCCAGGGCTGACAGAGATAGATTATTTCAGTTCTCTTTTTAGTTACTGAGCTAGTAATCTTCCCTCAATGTGCTACTGGTGTATGAGTGCCTTTTACCATGCCCCAAATCACTTCAGAAACAGAAAATAGATAGGAATACGAAGCAGGTTTTTTATTCACTAACACGGGCAACATGTAAGTGGGACTTGTGGTGTACCAGGTTGACCAGAAATATACTCACCACCCAACAGGTCTTTTTTGGTTGGACAGTTGTCAGCCACATGTCAAGAGCTGGATTGACTTTGATTCTTGCAATGGGCTGGTTGATGCTGCTGGAATGCTTTCCCCTTCTTTGCCTTTTTTATTCCCTCAGGAATTTATCACTCTTCATATCACTCTTCATATTTTTCCACTTGGATTCTAAGGCAGGTTTTACCATCTCAGCAATTACCCTCAGTGTTTTCCCTTGCCCTGTCTTGCAGAGTTGCAGTTCACAAACTTTCTCACACTTTCACAACTACTTTTTCCCCGGTGAGATTGAGCCAACCTCACATAGCTGTACTGCACCAGTGCCACCTGATGGCAGCTCACCCCTGGGCTGAAAGCCACAACCTCCTATTCGGTTGCTGATCAGCTGATTGCACTTTAGGCACTCCTACAGTATTGACCAACTGTATTGCTTGGATACTTCAGGCACATATAAATCTTCCAGGTAGATACTCTGACCTTGATTAGAACATCAGTTTGTTTACTTATTTGGTCTCTTTCTACCCAGTCTGAACTGCAACCCAGTCATAGAGATCTGATTGCAGTCACTCTTACGCTCTTTCTTTCTGCTGCTTTCTAGTACAGGGCTAAGATTACTTATACAAAATCCATTGTGACAAGAATGCCAGACTTGCAAAGAGGGTCATTATGCCCCACTCATCATTAATTATGGACCTTTATTGTTAATGACTTTCCTATTAAGGACTTTATAGGAAGATACCTAAACGTTTCCTCTATTGAAAAATGTGAATAACTCCTCCTTTGACTAGAATAAGTCCATTCACCTTTCCAGTTTACAGTTAATGCCCATTCCTCTGGTTTCCTTTCAGATGTTTCCAACTGTTTCTGCCAGAGTACTTTGAACATAGTATTTATATCTCCTCCACCAACGTAATTTGCAGTTGCTATACCTCCCTTATGGAATCATTTAAATGTTTTGCAGATTTTATACTTATTTTAAATTTAATGCTATAGGGACCAGAGGTGGTTCCTGGTGATCCCAGAGGGTATTTAGGAAGGGCCAGTATATCTTCACAATGGGCATGTTTGCCTGACTAATGTTTTTCTCAAAGTGCTGCTGGTGTGGTCACCTATGGCATTTTTACAGACAATTTTGTGAGATATAGTTTGGGTGTATGGACTGCCAGGTGGGCAGGAAACTGACTGGTGAGTTGTGGTGGCTTGGGTGTTACCTGCCCCCACCCACTCTGGAAATCACCCAGACTAGACTCAGCTGGCTCTGGAAATTGAATGAAGCTTATTATTTACAGCTTAGCACAATATACAAGCAGATATTTACAGTGCATACAGTTATATACAGAAATATACAAGGTAAAAGGTAATATGGAAACACAACAGCCCTCCCAGAAACCTGAGTCCCCAGGAGGGATTCCCAGCCGCCCTTCCACCTTCTTCCACCCCTCTACCTTATTCCAGATGTTGCCTTGTGCCCCAAGGAAGAGTAGAGGGTTGGCTAGGGGGGGTTAGGAAGCAAGTGGATTAATCAGAGAGACTGAGGGTGAGCTTAGAGAAAAATGCAGCTCAAAGCCCAGGCTGTGTCCGAATGCCTTATCTATGTTTTTACTTGTGCTAGTTTGAAGTTAGCTAGAACGTTTTGGTGAGAAGAACTAGATTACAGGCTGTGAAAGAGAAACAAGCGTGATGTCTGCTTCACTCATAAGCTTGCTGAGAGGTATAAGAACAAGAGTCCAAACACAGATAAGGCACTTCTGCTTGGGAGCTCTGAGCTGCATTTCTCTCTCTAGCCTCTCTGCTGTCTCTCTGATTAAACCACTTTGCTTCCTAACCCCCTGGCAGAACATTTATTTTTCCTTGGGACTGGGGTAAGGTTGAGAGGGGTGGGAGAAGGGTAGTTGGGAGCCCCTCCAGGGGACTCAGGTTTCTGGGAGGGGAGCTGTGTCTGTATTACCTTTTTACCTTGTATATTTCTGTATATATCTGTATATACTGTAAATATCTGCTTGTAAATTGTGCCAGCTGTAAACATAAGCTTCATTCAAATTTCCAGAGCTGGCTGAGTCTAGTCTGGGTGATTTCTAAAGTGTTGGGGGGCGGGGGATACCCAAACAATCACAACGAAATACAGCATTGGTGCTAACACGGAACCTTGTTAGCCTTTCCTCTCACTGTTAATATCCAACCAGGTTTCCCCAAAACTTTCTTTCAGACCTGAAAACAATTCATTACATGAAAGAATTCTTAGCCTAGTAATTTTGTTTAACAGTGAGGAATATAGTTGATATGAACAAACAAATATTTGCTTTTCTTTGTTTGAAATCCAAGAATACGATTCCCAGAGGAATAAATATATGTTGTGTTGGCCACATTTTGGTATGTTTTAGTATGTATTAACTTTAACCTTTATTATCTTCAGGGACACTACTCTGCTCGACATTAAACTTGTATTTAGAAATAGTCTTGAATTTTGGTCCTAATCTTTGATCTTGCCAATATATTCCTGTAGAGAGAAATGGATTTCAGTGGAGACACAGAAATAGGGTAAGGTTGTCTTATAAAGAAATAAAATAAACACAGGTCATTGTTGCAGGACTTATGTCCCTTAACAATTGTTTATCTGTTTTATCCAGTCCATGTCTTATTTCAAAAGCTTAAAGAGATGTTAGCTGGAAATTCAGTCCAAATGCATTGCCCTGGTCTTCTGTTAAATAACCTAATGGCTGTCGTGGTAGGCCTGATGGGCCAGGAACAGGCTTGTGCATGTACTGGCTTGTCCAGGCATGTTTTTCTCCTGTGGTAAATGAGGTACACATGCTTAGCTTGTACTTGCCTTGTGCAAGGCCTATGCTTTTCCCAAATTTGGATAAAGTAAGCATATGGTTTCACCTAATATGGTCAAGCTTGCATAACTGCTGTTCTGATTGGCTATTCTGTGTCCAAAGGCCCATTAGTCTCAGCTACATTGATAAAAGGAGTTGAGCAGGTAACACAAAGTGTGCTCTGCCATTCTATTCGTGCCTGCTGTTGCCTGCTGCCGTTGCTTACTGCCTTATTGTTTGCCTGGAAACCCCACTGTCATGAGCTTATCAGGAACAGGCTGTAGATGTCTCCATGCGTTCAGCCTGCATAGCCAGCGTGACATCATAGAATCATAGAATGGTTTAGGTTGGAAGGGACCTCAAGGATCATCCAGCTCCAACCCCCTGCCATAGGCAGGGACACCTCCCACTAGAGCAGGCTGCTCCCAGCCGAGTGCCAGCTATCCTGAGGGAAACTTTGGAGGGAACCAGCTACTAGATGGTTTGATTAGTCTTTCGCCCCTAGACCCTAGGGGCATGCTAAGATTGCATGTCACAAAACATTGTGCCTACACCCAGAAGTCTCCTGCCAAGACGAGAAGCCCTGGAGATACACAGATCATCCAGAATAGCCAGGAGACAAGGTCAGAGATTGTCTGCCTCCTTTCCCCAGAAGCCTGGGAAGTGTCAAGTCTCAGTGGCTGACAAGACAGAATTCCCTGAAAGCATTTGGGTACTGTCTGAAGTTGTAGCTAGCCCTGCGAGTTGGGAGATAATATTTAGTGAGTAAATACTTAAAGCTTTTGTAATTCTCCATTGCCTTCTGCCATGAGCAGAAAGGAGATCCTTGAGTCCATCTAGTGGGCAAGTGGTGTATTGACCACAAGTGATATTTGGCTGCAAGAGTCTTCTCTTTCAGTTCAGTTAATGTTCATATTTTTGCAAGTTATTTCCAGATCTGGTTATTATCTGTATAATGTTTCCATGACCATGCAAGAACCGATTATTATTAAAATGAGTGGTTGGGGGTGGCAACAGTTTTGAATACCAAAATTAGTAAACAATATTAATTTTGGAAAATATCATATCACCCTTTCATAACAATGACTGAATTTGAAAGACTATGCTGGTCACAGTTCATACATTATTTGCACCCTGGCACCATTTCATTAGTGTGAGGAAAGGCACTTCTGTTCAGAGTACTCTCTAGCTCACTGGTATAGACTTATAGTCCCCTGGGAAACAGGAGACATAGGTTAGAATTCCTGCACGCTGATGAATGGATTACCCACAAAAATAGATATTTCTCTACATTGTTTCTGAATGGTAATGGCAAGGTGCAGTGTTTCTTGATGGTAATGGCAAGGTGCTGTGTTTCTTGATGGATTTAGTGCTGGGTTTGTGATTTAGTATGCTCCTGCTATGCTTGCCAGGCTAAGGCGCTCTATGTTGTCGCTGGATTATAATGAAGTTTAGAAGAGAGAGGTGTGCGTAAAATGTTTGCCTGTGAATTATTAGAATGTTAGAGAGAACAGCAATTTTAAAGTCTCTTGCCTGTATTTTAATAGGCACAACAAATGGAACCTTTTTTCCTGTCATGCTCTTATGTTTCTGTTTCTCATCCATTTCTTTTTCATCTTGACTAAAACCACAGGAAAGGTTGCAGTTCTTGCAGTGAAATGGAGCTCCCAAGCTCAATGATCTGACATATTATTGGGGTAAAAAATAATCTTACTAAAATGAGTCTGGTTAGATTTAAAATATGGAGGGTAAAGAGGTAAAGAAAGGAGGAAGAAAAAAAAAAAAAAGCCTTATATGGGACTGATGTAATCCTGCATGAAATTTAGGTGACCTGGGAAATCTGGATTAAGTGTTAATTCCAAACATTGTCACTGTAAAGCTATTTTAGGGATTTCTGCAATTTCTACACTAAGCAGTGTGATAAATAAATATACAAAGGGATTCATTCTGCATCTTCCAACATTCTGTCAAGGATGGTAAATAACGAACTGCTCTGCATAAGACTGACAATCTTATACATTTACTGGGAGCTGATTTAATGGTCTATAATTAAGTGTAAAATTGGAAAAGAGAAAAATGTAATGATGAGCTAAATTTCATAGCTAGATTCCTCAGTTGCCAAATGTTTCAGAAGGCTGCAATTTCACAGCAGGATTGGTTCCAGGAGTGGAAATTGGACATAAATATTTTCATAGAGTGGAAATGTAAATTAAAAAAAAAATAATTAAGAAACACATTTGGTCCTAATACATTAATAATTACAAGCTAATCACAGAGCTATGGTTCAGAAATAAACTTATTAAAAGAAATCCTTAATGAATTAACTTCAATTGTAATCTAGCAATATTTCTAACAATTGGCCATTTCTTGTGCATTATTTCATTATAATTGAACATAAAATGGTCTGAGTGTGCTGGCTGCTGAACAAGAAACATTATGATTGTTACAAATAATTTTTTTCCCAAGCATGGCATAGATGTTATGTCACCCAAACACATCTATTGTCACTGACTAATAGCGAATTAACTTGGAACACCTCTCCTATGAAGAAAGACTGAGAAAATTGAAGTTGTTCATCCAGGAGAGGGGAAAACTCCAAGAAGACCATATCGCAGGATTTCAACATAGACTGGCAGGTGCTGTGGCTACCAAAACCTTGGCAGAAGGGGCTGCAGCTGCACCAGATAGCTGCCTTGTGCTAGTACAGGTCATCCCTATACAGAAAAAGAAATACATGAGCAAATCAGTTCACTGCATGACAAATGAAAATGAACTAGGGCCATCGTGAGAACAGGAGGAAAAGCCAGAGGCTATCACCTGATCCCTATCCTTGAGTAAGCTGTGAAAGGATTTTGACTGCCATTCAGGTGAGCACATTATCACCTGGCTGCTCCAATGCAAGGTGATTGAAAAACAGACACAAATCTGCAGCCTCTGGAGATGGCTTCTGTCATGTGTGAAGTTACCCCTTCAAAAAATATGTCACATGTCACCTAGGCAAGTGGAACACCATGTGGAGAGGTATCCAGTACCTGAGAGAATTAGCTGTGCTGTAGCTGATTTATAATGATCAGAGGGATGAGCAGTTACCCTCAAATCCAGATGAAATCCACTGCATCACACCCATGTGTCAGAAGTTCCTAGAACACCCACCACCGTCATGGGCTAACTCATTGGTAGTAGTGTCCTGGAAAAACAGATGGAGACAAAACATCATCTGACAAAGCTGGTGAAAGGCCTGGAACACAAACCCTATGAGGAGAGGCTGAGGGAGCTGGGGTTGTTTATCCTGGAGAAGAGGAGGCTCAGGGGGGACCTCATTGCTGTCTGTGACTACCTGAAGGGAAGTTGTAACCAGGTGGGTGTTGATCTCTTCTCTCAGGCAACAAGCAATAGAAGAAGGGGACACAGCCTCAAGTTGTGCCGAGGGAGGTATAGGCTGGATGTTAGGAGGAAGTTCTTCACAGAGAGAGTGATTGGCATTGGAATGGTCTGCCCAGGGAGGTGGTGGAGTCACCATCCCTGGAGGTGTTCAAGAAAAGTCTGTCTGAGGCACTTAGTGCCATGGTCTATTGACTGGCTAGGGCTGGGTGCTAGGTTTGACTGGATGATCTTGGAGGTCTCTTCCAACCTGGCTGATTCTATGATTCTATGAATTAGCTGGCCAACTCCAGTAATATGAGAGGTCTCTTCCTCTGTACAGGCCTGCATGTCAGCTGTGGAGGAACTGTCTCAGGAGTTCCATCAACTCAAGGAAGACATGTCCTACTACCTACCTGTGTGGTCTCGTGTGTCAACTACTAAGAGTATACGTTCCTGAGTCCAAGGGAGAGAATCTGGGTTCTGGGGATGTATAGAAGATATAAGGGATACTATGACAACAAAAGGAAATTGCTCATCTACACTCATTTAACTGGCTTGGAGTGAGTCTTTGTACTGGATTTGGGGTAAGTTGACTAAATTGTCAAGACAACACAGTAAGTGTTTACATGAATGTATTTTTGTTATAAAATGTAAGTGCAGAGAAGCTTTTAAGGTGGGTAGCAAAATGAATAGTGCTTCTGAAGATAAATAAAGAATGCAATCCACTACAGCCAGTGATGAGCTCAATACCAAACCAAGAAGCTCATTCTTAAGACAATTTGTCTTGATACCAGGTATAGAACATATTTGAAATTCCTGTCAAACAAAAGGGCTCTGGCAGAGAAAAGTGCTGACTGTAGGAGACAGTGATTGACTTAACTCTCTGCTATTTCTTTTTGATTGCAAGTCTGTCACTGATTTGAGAGAATGATAGCTTGGTTTCACTGTTGGGCTGAGTACTAGCTACTTTAGCAGACAAGCCTATTAACAAGTGGTTAAGTGCCATCAGCATGTGTGCTAGTTGGAAGCTAGCTAGAATATTTTGGTGAGAAGAATTAGATTATAGGCTGTAAAAAGCAAACAATGGTGATGTTTACTTCACTCACAGGCTTGCTGAGATGTATAAAGACAAGAACAGAAAGAGAGATAACAGAGTTGCTCTTTGGCTCTGGCTGCCTGCACTTTTCTCCCTAAACTGCTGTCTGTGTAACTAATCCTTCAGCTTTCTAACCCCCCTGGCTAATTCTCCAAACTCACTGTGAACGTAAGGCAAAGTCTGAGATAAGGTAGAGGTGGGGAAGGGAGGTGGAAGGGTGGTTGGGAGCCCCTCCTGGGGACTCTGGTTTCTGGGAGCGCTGTTGTATTTCTCTATTACTTTTAAACTTGTCTGTTTCTGTCTATAGCTGTAGATATTGTAAATACCTGCTTGTATATTGTGCTAAGATGTAAATACAAATCTTCATCTTAATTTTCAGCTCGGCTGAGACTAGTCTGGGTGATTTCAACAGAGTGGGGGGGTGGGTAACACCCAAACCATCACAACATGTCTGAGATTGGAAGCGTGTAAGAACAGTGCATTTGAGCATGCCGCTAAATCATGAAATAGAAGTCCAGAAAAGGCAGAGTAACAAAAGGTGAGCAAATTTATAGATTAAAATGTTCCAGTTAGACAAATTTCTTCAAAGTTTTAGAAAAAGTAGTTTCTATTTACAAGAAATAAGAGGACAGACTGAAAGAGTTGGGGCTGTTCAGTCTGGAGAAGAGGAGGCTCCCAGGTGACCTTAATGTGGTCTTTCAGTATCTGAAGGGAGCCTATGAAAAGGCAAAGGAGGGACTTTTTAGGCTCTCAGGGAGTGACAGGACTAGGAGGAATGGAGTGAAGCTGGAGATGGGTAGGTTCAGACTGGATGTGAGGAAGTTGTTCAGCATGAGAATGCTGAGAGCCTGGAATAGGTTGTCCAAGGAGGCAGGTGAGGCCCCATCCCTGGAGGTGTTTAAGGCCAGGCTGGATGAGGCTCTGGACAGTCTGATCTGTGGTAGGGTGTCCCTGGCCATGGCAGGGGAGTTGGAACTAGGTGATCCTTGTGGTCCTTTCCAACTGTAACTGATTCTATGATTCTACGAAATGGGAATATTTATGCTTCTTTATGGAATATTTTAGAATTTGTTAAAAAAAAAGGAGAAAAATTATATGCATCAAAATGATACTTTGAGGAGAAGGAAAAAAGTGAACCAAACATATAAATTTACATAATGACTTCATGGAGACCTGTTCCTAAAGGTAGAGATAGTACTGACAAAGATGATTTTGGTAAATTTTAATAATGACTGTTTTAGAAAAGAACTGAGCCATCAGACACTTTGATTGCAACTACCTTGACACAAGAGATAGTACTTCAGTGGTAGGAATTACACTTTCTGTATTTTTCTTCTACATATTTATTCTGGGTTTTGAGGAAAAGTTATTTATATTTATTAGACTATGATGTTTGCATTATTTTAGTAGATAAAGAATTATTTTCCAACATAATGAATATTAGGATGTCTCAAGGAATCTGTAGAGAGCTTTCTGTGATGAGAATCAAGGAGATGAGACAAACTCCATGAACTAGCTTCTTTTGTACCATCACAGCATCCTCTGCAGTAAGATGTCCTCTGCCAACCACATGGACACTACTTTGTACAGATTTGCTATACCATATCCTGAATTTTAACCACAGATGTCCAGGACAAGGGAGCTTATTCTTCCCCTGCACTCAGCACTGGCCAGGCCACACCTTGAGTGCTGTGTCCAGTTCTGGGCTCCTCAATTCAAGAGAGATGTTGAGATACTGAAATGTGTCCAGAGAAGGGCAACAAAGCTGGTGAGGGGCCTGGAACAAAGCCCTGTGAGGAGAGGCTGAGGGAGCTGGGGGTGTGCAGCCTGGAGAAGAGGAGCCTCAGGGGTGACCTCATTGCTGTCTGTAACTACCTGAAGGGAAGCTGTAGCCAGGTGGGATTGGTCTCTTCTTCCAGACAACCAGCAACAGAGCAAGGGGATACAGTTTCAAGTTGTGCCATGGGAGGTCTAGGCTGGGTGTTAGGGGGAAGTTCTTGACAGAGAGAGTGATTGGCATTGGAATGGGCTGCCCAGGGAGGTGGTGGAGTCACCGTCCCTGGAGGTACTGAAGAAAAGCCTGGATGAGGCACTTAGTGCCATGGTCTATTTGATTGGCTAGGGCTGGGTGCTAGGTTGGACTGGATTATCTTGGAGGTCTCTTCCAACATGGTTGATTCTATGATTCTTCCATGGTCACTTGTTTTAAATTTGACCTTAAAAATCATTCCATTGTAATATTTATGAGGAAACTTACAGATAAATATTTTAAATATAAGTAAGCCTTATAATGCATTTAAGAGAAGGTCAGACTGTAGCTGATGAATTACCTATTGGTCACAAAATGACTTATGTGAAAACTCACTGCAGATGCTGCCTTAATTTTTTGACACAGACTTCATGCACAGGTGTCATATGTATAAGTACCATATGAACATGTTCTCGTGTGTATCACAATGAGCATTCACCTAACTGCACAGCTATAGAGCTCACTATAGAGCGCCTTTGTTATGGCTGTAATCCTGCTTTTGCTCATGTGTTAGTGTGATGTGTGAAAGCAACTGATCCCAAGGAAATGCTTTAAAAATATTTCCATCCTCATACATCCATGAAATACTTTATATATTCATATTTGTATGTGTATAAATCTAGATCAATTGATTCTGTTTAAGTAGAAGCTTCTCATTTCAGATACCTTCACTTACTTTCCTGAGTCCCCTAGATGCTGTGTGAAAAAAATGTTCATTTAAAATTCTAGATTATACTGCATAAAAATTACTGTGTGCACAATAATCACCGTCTGAGTAGTTAGTCATAGCAGCTTCTGTCTTACATTAACTAATGTATATGTCTAAATTCAAAGCAGCTGCTATTATTGTAATTATGATAACTGTTTTGTTTTATAAGTACAAGTAGGACTACCATTCACTTGTGACAAGATTATGTTTGGCAAATCTAAACTGAATTCTGCTTTGATATATTATCTAAGAGGAGTCAATATTTTCTCTTCTTTAAACACAGAAAAGTGAGCAGTTTGGGGGCTGTTACATAAGAGGGAGAATTCAATGTTAGGCTCTGAAATTACACAGGTAAACTGCTAGTACAAACCTTAAACTAGTTGCAGGTATTTGTAAAGTCTACAGGCAAACATTTGGCTCTGTTTTTGTCCTTCAGGTATGATAGATTTTGTTAAGAACAGCACCATCAAAAATCCCTTAAGAGCAAACTGGCCTGAGAGAAAATTAGAAGGTAAGAGAAAAACATCTTTATTTACTCATCTTACATTGAATTTTTTTCTGCCACTAGGTTTGCTTGCAGTGAAATATTTCAGAAGTGAATTCTGCTTAGTGCTTAGCTTAAAAATGATTCTGTGTATTTTTGTTTATTAATGTTTTTTTGCCAAAAGGAATATGTGCTACTCCTTTCCAATTGTGCTAGTTTGAAGCTTGCTAGCATGTTTTGGTGAGAAGGATTAGATCACAGGCTGTGAAAGAGAAACAAGAGTGATGGCTACTTCACTCATAGGTTTGCTGAGATCTATAAGAACAAGAATCCAAACATAGATAAGAGAGTCGCTCTCTGCCTGAGCACTGGACTGCATTTTTCTCTCTAATCTCACCCTCTGTCTCTCTGATTAATCCACTTGTTTCCTACCCTCCCTGGCCAACCTTCTATTCTTCCTTGGGGCACAAGGCAACATCTGGGGTAAGGCAGAGGGGTGGGAGAAAGTGGAACGGTGGTTGGGAGCCCCTCCTGGGGACTCAGGTTCCTGGGAGGGCTGTTGTATTTCCATATTACCTTTTACCTTGTCTATTTCTGTCTATAACTGTAAATATCTGCTTGTATATTGTGCTAAGCTGTACATATCAGCTTCATTCAAATTTCCAGAGCTGGCTGAGTCTAGTCTGGGTGATTTCCAAAGTGGGGGGAGGTGGGTAACACCCAAACCACCACACCAATAATTGTTGTCAGTTAACATTTAAAATATTGGAGCTGTGGATAGAGATCCCACTTAAAAAAAACCCTGGAATTTATATGAGAGAAAAAAATGTTTCTTACTTTCAAAAAGGAACAGGTGTAGGCTAGAGGACAGAAGCTGTCAGTTATTGCACACAGTTTAAAGGATATGATACTAGCATCCAAAATCCATTTAACCCTTCCTTCAGTGTACTGTATGCTTTGCTGTATTTATCTTCCAAGGAAATTAAGATGACACATAATGACAGTGGCAGTTGAACTTCATGTTCTGGTATCATATTTTAACTGTTTTTCCAGAAATGATACTCAGCAATACTAGGGCGCCCAGTTTGCATATACAGATGGAAATGTGTCCATCCACTGCTTGACTTACACTGGATAGAATCATAGAATCAACCAGGTTGGAAATGACCTCCAAGATCATCCAGTCCAACCTATCCAACCTTTCCATAGAGTTCAACCTATCCAACCAAGGTCATGCAGTCCAATCTATCCAGTCAACTAGACCATGGCACTAAGTGCTCATCCAGGCTTTTCTTCAACACCTTCAGGAATGGCTACTCCACCACCTTCCAGGGCAGCCCATTCCAGGGGTAAATCACTCCCTCTGTTAAGAACTTCTTCCTAATATGCAGCCTAGACCTCCCCTTGGCACAACTTGAGACTGTGTCCCCTTGTTCTGTTGCTGGTTGCCTGGCAGAAGAGACTGACCCCCACCTGGCTCAGGTCACTTCCGAGCCTCCTCTTCTGCAGGCTGCACACCCCCAGCTCCCTCAGCCTCTTCTCACAGGGCTGTGTTCCAGGCCTCTCACCAGCTTTGTCGCCCTTCTCTGGGCATGTTACAGTATCTGAACATCTCCCTTGAATTGAGGAGCCCAGAACTGGACACAGAACTCAAGGTGTGGCCTGACCAAGGAGAAAAACCTCCCTTGCCCTACTGGCCACACTGTTTCTGACACAGGCCAGGATGCCATTGGCTGCCTTGGCTACCTGGGCACACTGCTAGCTCATGTTCAGCTACTATATACCAGTACCCCCAGGTCCCTTTCTTCTTGGCTGCTCTCCAGCCACGCTGTTCCCTGCCTGTCGCACTTCTAGGGGTTGTTGTGGCCAAAGTGTAGAACCCTGAACTTGGCCTTGTTAAATCTCATCCCATAGGCCTCTGCCCATATATCCAGCTTGTCAAGGTGCCTCTGCAGGGCTCTCCTACCCTTCAACAGATCAACATCCGTTCCTACCTTGGTGTCATCTGCAAACCTATTGATGCTGTACTCAATCTCCTGGTCCAGATCATCAATAAAGATGTTGAACTGGACTGGACCCAGCACTGATAGATTAGGCAAGCAGAATAACACATTCACACTATAAAGTGTTCAGGGAGAACTTGTACAAACTCTAAGTGCTTGTTATGCATCCATTTCCTTTGAAAGTATTTTTTTATTGCACTTAAACATTTGAACTTTTTTTTGTTGTTGTTAATTCACTGATGATGAAAATATTTAAAGATGCAGGCATGTTCTTAGATTTGTTTGCATATCTGAAGCACTTTTTTATTTAAGAATAAGAGAAGATAATATCAACATTCACTCAGGAACCAGGCTCTCTGATCAGATTATGATGTGCTTTTAGATTTTTTTTTCACTGATGTCCATGGTGGAAAACAAAGTGATTGATTTTTTTCATATATGATATCAAAGACTCTCATCACTATTACTTGAGCACAGTAAATCAAGAAGACAGCATAAGATTATGCTAAACTGCATAAAACTACCTATATATCTTGGTTCCCTTTGCAGATTTCAGTGGGGATTATCTCTAGCAGGTACAGTGCTTTCTGCCTCTGTTTACACAAAATCTACCTGTTCTGCCATAGTCCCTCCAGCCTGTGCTTGCCTTAAGTCTCTATCATCACTCCTACGTACTCATGTTTCTAGCAGATCTCAGCCAACTAATTCTGTTCCTCCCTGTTCTAATAAAAGTTCTTGTCACATCCAAGTTTACTGTTCACTGTGTATTTTACACAGCCTCAATATTTACTCTTCACTCTGCCTACTACTTCTAACCCAGTTTTGCCCAATTCTGCATTTCCTTAACTGACCATGAGGAAATTATTTATAGCTGTGGGGTCTTCTTCATAAACCTGATCTCATTTTATCATTCTGTGCCTGTACTCTGCCACAGTCCATCGTGTCTCAACCTGTCATGTACTGTCATGCCAGTTACGTTGGAAGGCACCTCAAAATATCATCTAGTCCAACCCCCTTGCCAGAGCAGGATCATCTAGACCAGATCACATAGGAATGCATCCAGACAGGTTTTGAATATCTCCATAGAGGGAGACTCCACAACTCCCCTGAGCAGCCTGTTCCAGTGTTCCATCACCCTCACAGTGAAAATTTTTTTGCCACATTTACATGGAACTTCCTATGTCTCAGCTTCCACCCACTGCCCCTTGTCCTGTCATTTAGCATCCCTGAGATGAGCCTGACTCCATCCTCTTGATGCTCACCCTTTACATATTTATCAACATTAATGAGGCCACCTTTTAATCTCCTCTTCTGCAAGCTCTTTCAAGAAGTTCGCTGTCTTTCTTGAACTGAGGGGTCCAGAACTGGACACAATATTCCAGATGCAGCCTCATCAGGGCAGAGTAGAAGAGGGAGGAAAACTTCTCTTGACCTACTAATCACAGCCCTTCTAATACACCCCAGAATGGCCTTCTTGGCCATCAGAGCACATTGCTGTCAACCTCACATCTAATACAACCCCCAGGACCTTTTCCCCTTCACTGCTCTTCAACCTATACTGATCCATGGAGATGGCCTTTCCCAGGCACAAGACTCTACACTTACCCTTGTTGAATTTCATCAAATTTCTTCCTGCACAGCTCTCCAGCCTAAGTCTCGATGAGTGGTAGCACAACCCTCTGGTGTGTCAGCCATTCCACCCAATTTTGTGTCAGCAGCAAACTTGCTGACAGTGCACTCTGTGCCCTCATCCAGGTCATTGATGAATACATTTAATAGTACTGGTCCCAGCACTGATTCCTGAGGGACTCCACTAGATACAGGCTAGACTCCCTCCCACTGACCACAATTCTCTGACTTCTTTTCTTCAATCAATCCAGACCACACTGCCTCAGTTTAGCCAGAAGGATGCTGTGAGGGACAGTGTCAAACACTTTACAGAAATCAAGATAAAGCACATCCACTGCTTTACCATCATCAATCCACCTGGTTATGTCCTCATAAAAGGCTATCAAATTGGTCAAACATGATTCCCCTTCGGTAAAACCATGTTGACTGCTTTTAATGACCCTCTTGTCCTTGGTATGCCTAAGGACAGTGCTGAGGATAAGTTGTTCCACTACCTTTCCAGAGATGGAGGTGACCCAGGTCCTCCTTCTTATTCTTTTTGAATATTGGAGTGATGTTTCCCCTCCTCCAGTCCCCAGGCACCTATGCTGTCCACCATGACTTACCGAAGATGGTGGAGAATGGTCTGGCAATGGCCTCTGCCAGCTCCCTGAGCATTCGTGGGTGCTTGTCATCAGGACCCATGGACCTATCCATGTCCAGATTACTGAACTGTTCCCTAATCCTGTCCTCATCAACCAAGGAAAATGCCTCCTTTGTCATGTCTTTCTCTGGGGTCTTAGGGGCCTGCAGCTCCTGAGGACAGTCTCCAGCAGTATGGATGGAGACAAAGGCATTCAGTAGCTCTGTCTTCGTTGTATTCTCTGTCACTGAGGCACCCACCTCATTCAGTAGTAGGCCTACACTGCCTCTAGTGCTAGTTTTCCCTGCAGTGACCTTTCTGTTGTTCTTGACCCTGCTTGCAAGGTTGAATTCCAAGGAGACCTTAGCTTTCCTAGTCGTTTCCCTACATCCTCTGACAATAATCTTGTACTCCTCCCAGGTGTCCAGCCCCTCCTTCCATGATCTATAGACTTCCTTCTTCCACTTGAGTTTACCCAGTAGTTCCTTACTTAACCAAGCAGGTCTTCTGGCTTGCTTTCTCAATTTCCTACTCATTGGATTGCTCTGATCTTGGTCTTGGAAGAAGTGGCCCTTCAATATCAACCAACTATCTTGGGCTCCTTTGCCTTCTAATACCCTGTTCCATGAGATTTCCCATAGCAATTGTTTGAAAAGGCCAAAGTTTGCTCTGCTAAAGTCCAAGGTTGTGGTCCTGCTTGCTATTCTGTTCCTACCAATAGAGGTCCTACAGCTATAGTGAAAGCCTGGTTCAGGACATGACACTCTGAACTGGATAATGCATGGAACAGTAGTGCCTACTCTCCAGTGAGCATCTACAGAGTATGCAGACTTCAAGGTGAAATTCAGTCATCTAGATCTAAATATAATAGCTGAAGAGGGTTTTGCCCTAGGGCATTGCTTACAGGCTAGAAGTGACTGGCCCCTTCCATCTCTTGATCAAAGGACTGTTTGACCTCCCCAAATTTGCCATGCTGTCTCTTTATACTTACCTGGCTGCTTTTGTGTGAAATTGATTACTTAACACTGTCTTTTCCAGCATAATAGTAACTATCTGAAGTGGTAATGCATAGCTGGAGAGCATAACAACTTTGAAATTTCCAAGGAAGTTTTCTTTTGATCCAGAATTTGATCAGGTTTTGGTATTTAAATAATTTGGACATCAGGTTCAATCTCCTCTACACATTTTGAGTTCCCCAATTCATGTAAGAGGTACTAACATCTCTATAAAAGCTAGTAAATCTCCTTCATTCCTCAGTCTAATTGTTCTAATTGAAATGTAAAATAAATTAGCAAACACCTGCTTGAGGCAGACATCCAGAATGCAGGATTTCACCCTCACTGCTTGCAAGCAGTAACAGCAAAGGAGGCCAGCAAGTGGAAACATTGATTCACAATCAGAAGTGAGGGGTAACCAGCTATAGTTTCAATCACTTTGGTAATTAGGTAGAGCTAGAACAAGTATTGGATACACTTGTCCTCTAGAGATCTCTTTAAAATGCATTATTTATTTGGTTTTGCTGATATTTAAACACAAAAGGTTAAATAAGTAGTTTCATCTGATGTCTACTGAGAAACATAAAACCTGGAATGTTTGGATTATCAGAAAAACTGTTTCTGACAGTGAGTTGTATTACGCTCTGAGATTGGTCCCAAAGGCAAAGAGCTGAGGCCTAACTTCTTGGGTTGTGCTGCTTAAGTAGGTGGAGGTCAAGAAAATGCATTCTGTGAAACAGCCTCATAAAGCTGGAACAGAAGGTGGTGATCTGAGGATCCCATTCATCTGTAAATGCTGTGATTCTGTGATCCACTTTTATTTAATCTAAGGAATGTTTTGTGCTTAATGAATAAATTTTTGTATTATCAAGACAAGAAGCACAAACACAAAAGAAAGGAGTGGCAGCAAGAAAAAAGCTTCTCATGCTGATAATTAATCATGGTGTTAATATTCTTCCAGTGGCACCTTCTTTACAATCACTGACATATGGTGCTCATAAGCAGCTGATTTGCAGTATCATATCCATATATCTACATATCAGTTTGATGTTTTACTTTTGAAAGCAGGTTCCTGTTAGGGGATAATTCAGGTAAAGGTCACCCAGAGGTATGACACAGGATTAGGTGAGGAAAGGCAGAAGCAATTGTTCGTTTAATCTTCCCTTTTCCTATTCAGTCCATTATTTGTATGGTTTAGGGGCAGATGTGCAATTTGGGAAGGTTTCCAAATTCATTTTTCAGAACATTAGGTGCTCTCAACATTAGGCACACTAAGCAAATCCCTCTTTGTAACAATTTTGCCACTAGCATTGAAGACGAGCTGCTTTCAGGATGAAAATAAATGGCCAAGAACTTGGGCCAAACCAAGCAATTTGGGGATAAAATGACTTAGAAAACTTTTCATCTATTTTACACTCTCTCTCTCTGTTTTAATTGGAGTGCTTCAAGCCTTTGAGCACTTACATAAAGTCTTACATGGAGTGTTTCTGAAAATAAAGGGAAAAAATGAGTCCAGGACAAGGGCTTGAGAAGTATTTCTAGAATAATTCTCTGTATAGGACAATGAATTACTTACCTCAAGGTACTGATCTGGTCAGATGTCCAGACTTGTTGCTACTTAACCTCATCATATTTTTTAATTTCATGTGGATTCTTTCTCAGATTTTCATAGAATCATAGAATGGTTTA